>JAESUZ010005434.1:0-351094 GCA_017311185.1 Proteles cristata cristata
ACACATCCACCTGGGGAGGAGAATGTGCCCCAGCTCTAAGGGACAGAAGCTCTGTGCTCTGACTGCACCTTATGTATCTCTTCGTCTAGCTATTCATCTGTATCCTTTATCATATCTTTTAATACAGTGGTAAACATAAATGTATCCCTCAGTTCTGTGAGCGGCTCTAGAAAATTTATGAAACTGAGGCGGGATTCATAATAACATCCGATATGTCTCCAAATTGGACAGTTTCTGAATAATCTGGGGACCTACTACTTGCAATTAGCATCTAAAGTGTATAAGAAGAGTCTTATGCCACTGAGCCCTTAACCTGTGGGATTTGACACTACCTTCAGGAAGATAGTGTCAGAATTGAGTTAAATTACAGGACAGCCATTTGATATTGTGGAAAATTGCTTGCTGTGGGAAAAACCCTCACATATTTGGAGACCAGAAATGTCAGAAGTAATGTGTTCTGTGTAAGTACCAAAGGAGACTCCCAGAAGACTCATAGGAGGAAAAACTGTGGCTTTCCTTTGACAGTCACTCATAACTGATCCTGAACATAATATTATAAACCGAATCCAGAAATACATATGTGAAAATGATGATACATCTTATCCAAGAGTAATATCTCAAGAATGAAAATCGATTTAATTATAGGAAATAAAATGGTATAATTCATCTTATTTACAGATTAGAGGAGAAAAAGCATATCTCAATATTCAACAGTGGCAGAAAAAATGCTTGATAATATTCAAGATCCATTCATATTAAAAGAAAGTACAAAAGTAAGAATAAAAGAGAGTTTCATTGATCTGTCAAAACACACTGACAAATGAAGTACCATAAAGATAATATTACATTGTAAAATAATAAAAATGTTCCCTTTGGGACCAGAAATGTGGCAATGATATCCATATTACCATTTCTATTTAGCTTCATATCTGAAATTTTAACATGAAGAAAATGATACAAAAAATACAAGAACTAGAAAAGAATGTATATTAAATTATCAAAATTTTAATATATTCATGAAACTAAAAGAATCTAAAGATGAATAATTAGAAGTAAAGTATTACATTTTTATAAATTATTATAGATTAATAATTAGCATATAGATTAAATTATTAAACAAGAAAGTTATGCAAAATTGGTTCTGAAATAAATATAGAAAAATACAATTTAGTACTACATTCTAGCTATGAAAAAGTTAAACAAAAAAGTTAAAAACTAAATAGAACTTATAGCACCATCAAAACTTATGAAATATCTAGTAGAGTCTAACAAAAGTTTTGAAATTCCCTGAAGGGAGAATAATAAAATTTTACTAAAAAAAATGAACACAAATAAGAGATGTAACATATTTAAGGTTTGAAGAGTCAAAATTTTAAAGTTCTAAGTTTTGCTCAAATTAGTATTAGGAGTCAATATTATTCCAATCAAAACCCCAACTTGTGTTTTGGCAAATAATTGTAACATTTTTATGGGTATTTAATGACAAATAATAATCAAGATATTCCTATAGAAAATAATAAGGTAAAAGACTTGTTCCATCATATGTCATTGTTCATTATAATGCAACACCAATTAAGACAGTGTGATATTGACAAATAAATCATTAGAAGAATACAAGAAGACCAGAAATAGACCCACACATATATGGATTCAAATTTTCACAAAGGTGGCACTGCAAACCAATGGAAAAGAGTTGGGCTTTTCAACAAATAGTGCTAAAGGAATTGTATATTCATATGAAGAAAAGTTGATCTACTGCTTTACACCAAACACAAAACAAATTCCAGATCAAAGATCTAAATGTGAGTATATGAGAATATTGTCATAGGTTTGGACAATAAGCAATAAAAAGCACCTAAGCATAGCAAAGAAATGAATACACATGGCCATATTACAACTAAATTTGTTCATTATAAATCACTATAACAATGTGAAAAGGCAAGTAAGGGAAAAGATATTTGATGCATACATAATCAACAAAAGGGTCTGTATTCAAAATTTACAAAAACATTTCATGATCCATTAAGAAAAAGATACCCAAAAGAAAAATTAGCAATTAACTTGAATGGGAATTTCAACAAAGATTAAAGTCAAAGCCAACAGCATGTAAAAGGGGCTCAGTCTCAATGTTAGTCAGGAAATTGCATAGGAATGATCGCTATACCCCTACACAGACGGGCAAAAATTTTTAAATCTGACAAGTACTAAGAGATGTTTAGGTATAGAAACAATTCTATACTGCTGGAAGTCTAAATTTTACATTTTTGTAAAAATTGGCCTTATCTTCTAGTATTAATGATCCATATATTCTGTGATCCAGGAATTTCAATGTTTGGTATTTAGCCTAAAGAAATTTGTGAATATGTGGATCAGGATATATGGATAAGAATGTTCATAACAGCTTTGCTCAAAATGCCCTCAAACTGGAATTTCACCAAAAAAATCTATCAACATCAGTGTTGATTTAAAAATGTGGTATGTTTGTATAAAGTGAAATTCTATACACCAACATAAATAAATAAATGCAACTGAATAAAACAACATACCTTATCTTAGGAACATAAATTTGAACAAAAGAAGGAAGACACAATATGAAACATACGGATTGATTCTATCTACATAAAGCTCCAAATATGCAAAACTAAAATTACCGTATGTGTGCATATACATATATATTCAATTAAATGAGATTATCTTTAAAATTAAGATAATAAGCCTATAAAGTGAAGTAGGGGTTTGTAATCAGGAAGGAAACACAGGAGGATGTCAGGGTCTCTGGTATGTTTATGTCATTTTAACCTTGACTGGTGTGGTTTTATAGAAGTTAAGTAATTCATCAAACCATTCACTTAGAAGTGTTTGTTTCAGTATGTGGTTTATTTTAAATAAAGACGGTATCTTATCCCTACAGAAAAATAAAGAAAGAAATGCTGCAGCCTTGCCCTTGAAATAGTTACAATCTGATAAGGGACAAAGTTGGAAAACGATTACTTTTTTTCTGGCTGAGCATAATAAAGGCTAGAAGATAGGACTGTCCTTCCGTCTGAGATGTCACACAGAAATGACCAATTAAAACTTTGTCTGAAGCAGGAGACTAGGTGTTAAAAGTTTGTTCTTTCTCACACTAACCCATGTACAGACGCCTTTACTACCCTTTCATTCCACTAGGACACCTATTATATAAAGATTGTTAGTGTAGGAAACAGAATATTCCAAATTATGAATTCCACTATTAAAAGCCCTGAGCAGTTGGGGCGCCTGGGTGGCTTAGTCGGTTAAGCGTCCGACTTTCGCTTAGGTCATGATCTCGCGGTTCGTGGGTTCGAGCCCCGCGTCGGGCTCTGTGCCAGAGAGAGCCAGCTCAGAGCCTGGAGCCTGTTTCGGTCTGTGACTCCCTCTCTCTCTGGCCCTCCCCTGCTCACGCTGTCTCTCTCTCTCTCTCTCCTAGAAATAAATAAAACATTAAAAGAAATTTAAGAAAAAAAAAAAGCCCTGAGCAGTTTAAGTAAGGACATATTACGGCACTATAACAGACACTCAGGTCAATGCAATGGAACTCAGAAATGGACCCATAAACGTATGGTCAACTAATCTTTGACAGAGCAGGAAAGAATATTCAATGGAATGAAGACAGTCTCTTCAGCAAGTAGTGCTGGGAAAATTAGACAGCGACATCCAGAAAAATTAACCTGGATCACTTTCTTACACCATACACAAAAATAAGCTCAAAATGGATGAAAGACCTAAAAGTAAGACAGGAAGCCATCAAAATCCTGGAGGAGAAAGCAAGTAAAAACTTCTTTGACCCTGGCTGCAGCAGCTTCTTACTTAGCACGTCTCTGGAGGCAAGGGAGAAAAAAGCAAAAATGAGCTACTGAGACCTCATCAACACAAAAAGCTTCTGCACAGCAAAGGAAACAATCAGTAAAACTAAAAGACAACTGACAGAATGGGAGAAGATATTTGCAAATGACATATCAGATAAAGGGTTAGTATCCAAAATCTATAAAGAACTTATCAAACTCAATACCCAAAAAACAAAGAATCCAGTGAACAAGTGGGCAAAAGACATGAAAAGACACTTCTCCAAAGACAACATCTCCATGGCCAACTCACACATGAAAAAATGCTCATCATCAGGGAAATACAAATCAAAACCACAATGAGATGCCACCTCACACCTGTCAGAGTGGCTAACATTAACAACTCAGGCAACAACAGATGTTGGCAAGGATGTGGAGAAAGAGGATCTCTTTCACACTGCTGGTGGGAATGCACACTGGTGCAGCCACTCCGGAAAACAGTATGGAGCTTTCTCAAAAAATGAAAAATAGAACTACTCTACGACCCAGCAATTGTACTACTAGATATTTATCTAAAGGATGCAGGTATGCTGTTTCAAAGGGGCACATGCCCCCCAATGTTTATAGCAGGACTATCAACAATAGCCAAAGTATGGAAAGAGCCCAAATGTCCATTGATGGATGAATAGATAAAGAAGATGTGGTACATATACACAATGGAGTATTACTCAGCAATCAAAGAGAATGAAATCTTGCCATTTGCAACTACGTGAATGGAACTAGAGGGTATTATACTAAGTGAAATTAGTTGGAGAAAGACAAATATCTATGACTTCACTGATATGAGGACTTTAGGACACAGAACAGATGAACATAAGGGAAGAGAAGCAAAAATAATATAAAAACAGGGAGAGGGATAAAACAGAAGAGACTCTTAAATATGGAGAACAAACAGAGGGTTACTGGAAGGGTTGTGGGGGGAAGGATGGGCTAAATGGGTAAGGGGCATTAAAGAATCGACTCCTGAAATCATTGTTGCACTATATTTTAACTAATTTGGATATGAATTATAAAGATAAATTAAAAAGAAAAGAACATGAAACTAATCTACAGTGACAGAAATCAGATCAGCAATGGGATGGAGAGTGGAACTGAAATGGATGACACAGAATATTTTGTGTTGATGGATTTGTTCTCTGTCTTGGTTAGACTGGTTACGTGGTATTAAAAATATATATATATATATAATGATAAAAATCAGGACATACTAAGAAATTAGACATGATCATAAAGTCTTAGTGTTTGTCCTCTTTTCTGATCCATGCTACCTAAGTTAGTTACAGATAGACAGATTTCATGACCTGAAGCAGAGAATCAGTTAGGTAAGAAATGGGAGTTAGCTAGTTGTCTAGATAGTTGTGAGAGTCAGCCTCTATATTCCAGTGGCATCTTGTGAATCTCAATGCAAAGACGACCTGTGTCTCCCTGGTCCTGAATGGAGCTCTGGCAGCCAGAAACTTTATCAATACCCCCTGTGTCTTGCAAATATAAAAACAGTAGGAAGATGGATGGTAGGGGCGGTGTGAATGTTTGCTCTGCCCTGGATCCACTCACTCCCACAGTGCCAAAAAACAGCATCTGATTCTTCCTTTGTCTATGGAAAGGAGCACAGAAGTTAGCTGTAGGAGAGCCTGCACACCAGAAGGAGAAGCTGAAACATAAATGGAACTTGACAAGAAATCATAAAGACTGACTCATCTCCATGCCTCTAGTTCTGTGTGCTGCCTGCCTGAAAAGAACACACTTGAGACAAGATATAGCAAACAGCATCTTAAAAGATGCTTAAAAACATAAAACAGAATACTGATATTAGAATGGTTGACCTCCTCTAACATTTGTAATTTACAACACTCAGAATTCAGTAATAAACCCTGGCAAGAGGAAAGAGAAGACTAGGTTTGGGGGAAGGGGGGGAGGGTGACAGAATTTAAAATGTGAATTGACTAAGAAAACCTAGAATAGTGAATGTACTTGGAAGCTACTAGTTTACATGTTCTATATCAGGCAGAATGAAGGCTAAGAATCACCAGTTAAAGAAAATAAAACAAAGAAATTATTTCATACTTTTGGGTTTGGAGCCTTTTTTTTTTTTTTTTTAAATCTGCAATGTATCCAACAATTTCCATCTTAGTTTTCAGGATTGTGTATACTTGATCTCAATGGCTGTTCTGGAAGCAATATCCCATAGGTTGTGAGAAAATGTCTAACCAAAGCTTCCCATGTAAAGCCAATGTTTACTTGAGCAATCTTAATTCAGAAAAAGCTTTACAAGATGGACTCTGTAATTTGACAACCAAAGTCCTTCTCTTTTGCTGATACATTTACGATGTCTTGGAATTTTGGTTTCTCCTATTGCAAAGAAATTCCTTAGCACTTAACCATTTAAATTTTGGAGAAAGGTAATTAAGGAAGAATTTTCCCTCGGTGATGTTTGTGGTCTTATCAAGTGAATCAGCTTCTAGCATAGCAGTAAAGGTTGCATTCAAACTGAGCCTGGTTTACAATAATGGAAGCAGATGGTTTACCGAGTTAGGGAATGAGAACTGATTATTGATTTGCTATCCTTGTAACGACATCAGTGGAGAGTGATAATGGACTATACCACTTGTAACAGAGTAAATAGCCATTTTTATATTACTTGCTTTCTTGCAAATTGGCTACTAGCAGTAAGAGTAAAATATATGGCTGTCTCATATCTCGAAGCACTAAACAAATTGTACTAGAGGCATGCAACAAAGCACAGTAGAACATTTGCTGATATTTATAACTTGAGCTTAGGCTAAAAACTCCACATTAAAAAGTTCACAATTCTCCGTTTATTTCCCAGTCATTTAGGTGTTACTTCCTCAATTCTTCGCTACTGCTGTTACTTTGGAATAACGCATAATTGGTTTTTACCTCACAATGCTAAGGAAGCACTCTGGGGCTCTTAACAATTTGTCATTTCCATGACAAATTATAAGCTCTTTTCAGGGCTTGTATTTTTTGAAAAAGGAAAAGTAACCCTTGCAAAATAATAGAAAAGAGGATTAAGATACAGAAACACAGCTTGAAAATGATTCTTCAATGAAGACTTTGTACTATTTGGAGAAAAACCTGTTTTTACTCTGTCTTTCTCCTTCTTCGAGAGCATGCACAAGCTGGGGAGAGGCAGAGACACAGAGAGAGAGAGAGAGAGAGGGAGAGGGAGAGGGAGAGGGAGAGAATCTTAAGCAGGCTCTGTGTTGTCAGCACAGAACCTGATGTGGGCCTCCATGTCAAGAATCCGGAGATCATGACCATAGCCGAAGTCAACAGTCAGATGCTTAATGATTGAGCCACCCAAGTGCCCCATTGTCTTTCATCTTTAATCAAAGTTTTCTTCCATCTGCTTTCTCTCATTCAGTTGGCATTCTGTCCGGGAAGACCACCTGCATCTCGGAGTCACTCCTCTAGCAAGATTTTCTCCCTTCCTGTTGGATGTGCTCTGAGACTCCTTGAATTCTGCCATTGATTCCATTTATAAACTGGACGATTTTGTGTGGTACTGGGAAACACAATTAATTTATGCCAAGACAAACTGGTGTTTCCATGGTTGGCATCCACAACTCATAGAGCTAGGAGGGTTACTTTCAATTTGGGAAAATATTATAGCCTCTCACCAGAAGAGTGTGTTTATAGTCAAAAGCCAATTTGGGGGCGCCCAGGTGGCTCAGTCGGTTAAGTGTCCAACTTCGGCTCAGGTCATGATCTCACGGTTGGTGGGTTCGAGCCCCGCGTCAGGCTCTGTGTTGACAGCTAGCTCAGAGCCTGGAGCTGGTTTCAAATTCTGTGTCTCCCTCTCTCTCTGACCCTCTCCTGCTTATGCTGTCACACGCTCTCTCTCTCGCTCTTTCTCTCTCTCAGAAATAAACAAAACATTAAAACATTTTTTTAAAAAGCTCATTTATTCTCCAGCTTCAGCTATATCACTGTTCAAAACAGCATTCTCAAACCCTGTCACCCCAAATTGGTGGTCCATGTTGTATTCTCAAGCAGAGACGCTGTTTTGTTTGAGAGAGTAAACAGATGCCCTTTCTCCTTTATTCCTCTCAAAGTTCGCTGAATAAATGACAAGTAGAGTATGAGGAGGAGAATCTAAAGGCCATATATAAAGGTGCAGAGAGAACAAAAAAGTTTCCTCACTCTGATCCTGTGGTGGTAGCTTCCTGGAATCTCATATTGAAAAGGATGCTGAAGACCCATGTAGACTCCCTGGAAAAGCAGTACCACATTGGGCTGTGATATCTGCCTCAGAACAGAATATAGAATAGCGTGTATCACATAGTTCCCACTGATGACACATAGAATTCTTGCATTTGTCTGAAGTTTCATAGCTGTTGGAGCATTTTTATATGTTGCATACCACCTAATTAACATTTTATATAGAAATCATACGCTCGCTCTTTTTTTAAAATGTTTTATTTATTTTTGAGACAGAGATAGAGACAGCATGAGCAGGGGAGGGTCAGAGAGAGAGGGAGACACAGAATCCGAAGCAGGTTCCAGGCTTTGAGCGAGCTGTCAGCACAGAGCCCAACGCGGGGCTCGAACCCATGAACTGCGAGATTATGACCTGAGCCGAAGTCGGACTTTCAATTGACTGAGCCACCCAGGCGCCCCATATGCTCTTTTTTCCTGATGTAGAGCCTCCAGGAAGAGGGCTTAACATATTACCAAGATGATACAGATATTACTTAGTAATTAAGAAATTGCTATATTCCTTATAACCAAATATACGCTAGTACAATCAAGCTTTTAATTTGTTCATAAACTCACCATGGGAGGTTTGTTTAGAAAAGACCAAATCTTCAGGCAAAGCTTAGGCAGAGAAATGCACTTCATGTTCAGGTTTATTGTAATGTTTGATTTCCATGAAGTCCACTTTCTCTGTCTCTAGAGATTTACTTTTATAGCATTTATTTTTAGTTGGATATCAATGGCTATTCCTCATCAATGTTCACATTATCTTGAGATCTAGAACTTGTTCATTACACATAAAAATGTTTTCACTTAAATAATTTAGAATTGTTTCTTGCTTCGCTCTGTCATGCAAGTATTGCTGTATATGTCTTCAAGGAGAACGTAATTATTGTTGGGTATGCAGCCATGCTCTCATAATAAAACCCAGATAAAATTTTAAAAATGATCTATCTAAATAAATGGTTTTATTTTTAAAAAATTTTACATTTATTTATTTTTGAGAGACAGAGAGGAATAGTCCATGAGTCGGCGAGGGGCAGAGAGAGAGGGAGAAAGAATCTGAAGCAGGCTCCAGTCTCAGCTGTCAGCACAGGGCCTGATGCAGGAGTCGAACCCATGAACCGTGAGTTCATGACCTGAGCTGAAGTCGGACCTGAAGCCACTCAGGTGCCCCATAGGTACACTTGTTTTATAAAAGCATGGTTCTTTGTATAGATCAGTAGTTCATAGCAAGAGGTGATTTTGCCCCTCCGGGGACATTTGGCAATGTCTGAAAACACTTTTGATTGTCACATGGGGGATCAGAGCACTGCTAATAGTACCTAATGGATAAAAGCCAAGAATACTGTTACAGGCCCAGGACAGCCACCCACAATTAAGAATTGGCTAAAATTAAGAGACCTGTTCTAATTCATAGAATAAAACACTCATCTTGTAGGTCTTAGTTATAAATATGTTTTTACTGGTCTCCTACTTAGTAACCTAATTAAAGAGCATAATAATATTAAATCAGCCACAAATTACTATTATAATTTATCATTATAAACAGGGTGTCATCATATTTATCAGTAATATTTATTTACCAAAATAGACTAAATGTTGTGACATAAATGAAGTCTTAAGAAATAGTAAGGATTAAACCACAGAATATATTATCTTACCATAGTGAAATTAAACCAGAAATTAATAATAGAAAAATAAGAAGATAATCTCCAAAAGTTTAACTAGAGTAAAATACTTCTAAATTACCAATGGATGAAAGAGATCAAAAACAATACTATAAAATATTTTGAAATGATTATAAAATAATGCAAATATGATGTATCAGTATAAAGCAGTACCTAGTGGGAAGTTTATAGCTTTAAATGAATACTAGAAAAGAAAAATAAATGAATAATCACTAAGCATTCATCTCAAGAAGTTCTAATATTCATCTCAAGAAGTTCTAATACAAACATCTTTTAAAAATTACATAAGAAATCCCAGCATATATAAAAAGGCAAACACATTATATCTAAGTGGGGTTTATCCCGAGAATGCAAGATTAGTTTAACATTTGAAAATCAATCAGTGGAATTCTTTATTTTACTTTAACAGAAAGAAAATGGTAGAGGGAGGGGGGCATATGATCATTTTAATATATGAAAAAGAAGCTTTAAAAATAAAACACGGTGCCTGGGTGGCTCCATTGGTTGAGGGTCCGACTCTTGATTTCAGTTTA
Source organism: Proteles cristata cristata (assembly GCA_017311185.1). Classification (NCBI taxonomy): domain Eukaryota; kingdom Metazoa; phylum Chordata; class Mammalia; order Carnivora; family Hyaenidae; genus Proteles; species Proteles cristata. The sequence goes on from JAESUZ010005434.1 coordinate 10,306, forward strand.
GGTTATGATCTCACAGGCATGGGATGGATCCCAGTGTTGGGCTCTGTGCTGACAGTGTGGAGCCTCCTTGGGATTTTCTCTCTCCCTCTCTCACTACCCCTTGCCCACTTGTGCATGCTCTAAATAAATAAATAAATAAATAAATAAATGGACTTAATTAAAAGAAAAAACAACTATGTCCAAGGCTACAACATCTAATTGGCCTTGTCCTGGATTCTTGGGGCCCTGTTAGTTTTTTGAGTTTGTTTTTTGGAGTGATTCTTTCTCTAGCTCTCTCTGTGCTTTTTAGCCATTGTTCAAACAGGTTCTTTGGAGTAAGTAGATAATGACTTACTCAACCTAAGATAAAGGACAGTGAAAATTATAACACACTGATGAAAAAAATTGAAGAAGACATAAATGGAAGGCTATCCCCATGTGCAAGATGAAGTTACAAAGAAGACACTTGATAGAGGAAACATAATAGAGCAGAAGCATAAAAAGAAGGAAAAGCCTCATGAGCTAAAGTTCATCCAACATTTAAATAACAATAATCACAAGTGCCATCTATTGTGCCTTTACCGTATGCCAAGTTTAGTTATAGAGCATTATTCAGTCTTCAGATGACAACCATAGGGAACTTTCACTTAGTCAAGGCAGAGACAGGAAAACAGAGTCATTATAAGTACTAAGGAATTAAGGTATTCGTTATATGACCTAGACCTTACACAATTAGAAGAGGTGAGAGAGTCAAACCCTGAAAGAGAAGGGTATAAGGAGACCAGAGAAACCATCACTGACCAGTCAGCCTGAGGGACTGGTACAGATGCACACATCTTTCAGATAATGCAAGAAGCCAAACACATCTGGCCACTGAAACAGGCCTGCAGTGAGGTAGCTCTATGGGATACTGCTCTCTGTGTAGCTATTGCTTTTGTGAGTCACAGCCAAGCACCTGGTGATAGGCCTGTGGCCTCTGTTGGTCATCAGGGCCAGCAACTACGAAAATGAATTAGATGTGGAATGGAAGATAGGAAGGACAAGCTGCAACTGCCAGACATTACCACACTCATCCTTCACCATGTCTGATCACAGTGATGTACTAAAAGTGGTGACTTCTGCCTCACTTCATCTTCCTAATCCCAAGTAAGTTCTTCTTTTGGCCAAATAACCTGGAGCTATGTAATGAAAAGGATGCTGGGAAACAGATCTTAGCTTTAACCCATGGATGCATAAAACAAAGCAATGCATTATCATTTGCCCATTTTACAGATGAGGAAAGGAAAGCTCAAGCTGGTGAAATACTTCACCTCAGGCTGCTACACACTGAATAAGTACTTGACCTGTGGTCTAAACCCAGGTGCATTTGATGCCAAACTCTGACCCTCACCACCCCTCTATAGTAAGGACAAGTTACCTACTTGAAGGGCTTACTGGTTCAGGTTCCACATTGTTACATTCAGTTAGTTTTCTTGAGAGGTTTATTCTGTACCTTGTAACCAAGGAACATTATATGCGGTTTTAGAGAAGATTAAATGAGTCTGTATAGAATGAGTACTTAATAATATTTCCCCCTGTGAGCTCCTGGTTCCTTGTAGCTATTGATGTAACCATGTTTTTGATGATGAAAGGTCTTCACCTTAAGCAGTTTAATAAAGGGAAAGCGTGGGCCAAGGCTTCTGGACAAAAGTTTAGCTTTGCCATTTAATCTCTACTCTAGTCATAACCTGTGAATTTCAGTGTTTTTAATCTCTAAATGAGGCTAATATTCCCTTCTCCACTTTCTAGGATTTTTGTGAAGATCAAACAAAATTACATTGTTTAAAAAACAAAGATAAAATAAAAGAATATTCACAAAACACAAGAAACAGGGTTTTCTGATTCCTAGGCTTGAGCTTTTCCAGTTAGCCTTTAAGACTGACTTTACAGAGTGAAGCACCTCACTGTAACCATCTCTATTAACCAGAGAGATTTTGAAAAAAGAAACACAAAGAAAATGTGTGCAAAAATAATCTATAAACCAAACGAAGCCTTATTATTAAGGGATCTCTTCATGTTTAATGATTTCTTTTTGAAAACATTGAAAATGTAAGCTTGGTGTCATGTCCATCTCCCCTGACTCACTCTACCCCCACCCCCACCCCAATGGAAGCTTTAGGTTGAGCTACCTCTGCAGTCTTGCTGCTGTTATGGCACTATTGTGCAGAGAAAGATTTCAGGGTGGTTATCTCTCGAGCCCCCCAATCCTTTAAGGAAGCTGTATTTCTAACCTGTGGCATGAAGACCTTTTGCTTACCCTGTTAGATTAAATCACAGGAGTCCTTATCAACACAGAGCTGAGAGAAAGCTTGCAAATCGAATATAGACTTCACCTGTGAGCAGCATGAAAAAATCAACGGAAACTAGTGGATCCTTGCAAGTAACACTCACTGTTGGTCCAGATGTTTCTCTAAACACATTCAGACTGCAATTAGGCCTCCTCCAAATTAAGACTTTAGCAACATTTCAGTTTTAAAGAACTCATAGAAGAAAGTTATTGAACTATAATCTTTGTTGTGGTTTAAAAGAAAAAAAATTTTTAAAGGGAAATGTGTGGGATATTGAGTCATCACATATAGCCAAGGACTTTCATCTGGGCCTAAAGAGTTGATGAGATATTAAAGACCCGAAACAAGTACCCACACTGTGAGTGAGGTTCCTTAACAACCTATGCTCCCACATTTACCCCACCATGTGGGGTATGGTGAAAAGGGTATGAATATTTTGGCCAGTTAGACTTGAATTTCTGGTTCCATACTTCCTTTCGGGACAATTTTAAGGATAAACTAATATATGTTTTTCTTTTGGAAAATATTGCCTATCAGAGTTTCTTTTTTTTCAGAAAATGTTATATTCTGATCTCTTTGCTTCTTCCTCTATCTGCCTTCCTCCTAGAAAGCTGGACATGGAGAGACCAGTTTTGTGAGCTGGTAATTGGCGTGTGCTTAAAGCCCCCAAGAACTTCTGAGAAGTTTCTTAAGGACACTTGCGTCTGGACCTCTCAGGACAAAGTCAATCTAGGCTCAAAATTGCGATGCCTGTGATGATACTGAATGTGGACCAAGGACAGAGAGGGTTCTGCTAATTATAACAGATGCACACATAAGCCTCTGAAGATGAAGAGGAATCAGGTGTTAGATGCCTGAGCTGACTACCTAAAATGACCACCTGAGGCTAAACCAAGTATTTTCTGATTAGCAGTCAGTGCAATGGCTCCAATCTAATAAACTGAGCAGGGAGAATGAGAGCAGCAAGAAGGGAAAGGTTCTGGGTTGGTCTTAGCGCCATTCTGAGGCCAGCAACCACCCAGGCCTTCTCTGTCTGGATGACCTGTGTGGCCTACAGTTGGGAGAAGCCTCAACATAAGCAGAATCACATGAATTGTAGGAGTTGGTTAATCTGGAACTCCAAAGCCTCTTCGAGAAACTTTAAAAGGAGGGTAGTCACTCTGGGGTGAGAGGTCCAGTGCGCAGCTTAGGGAGTGGGTGACCATGGTGAGTATCTCTCATCTGCTACAGATCTGTCCTGCATTACATTCCTGGGACAGGTCATCTGTTTCTGCCTTTCAGCAACTTCTACACTTTGCTCTACATGATGGGGATACTTTGTGCCAACCTCATCTTTTCAAAAGTGAGAAGAATTGATATCAACTTGTTCCTTCCTTTCTGGACTGTTCTTTCTTTTCTGTTCTCTGCTTCTATGGTCAGCACACCATTAATGCTTCTTCACCCACATGGCAGCAGTGGCTTCCAAAGGAGCAGCTGAATCCAGTTTGCAGTCTCAGAAATAGCCTCCTCAAGCCCTCTGAAAACATCCGCAAGAGCTACTGGCCTTCCCTCCACACAGAGCTGGATTGCAGACTCACAGAACCAGGGCTCCCAGCACAACCTAGCAACAATCTCCTCAGAGTTCTGAGCTTCCACACCCAGGACCCCTCCTTCAGGCTTTGATAAGTCCAACCTCTTGCTCTTGTCCTTCAGTCCAAGCAGAGTAACTGCATCCTGTGGTCATTACCTTAGAATAAAAATTTTTTTTAACCCTTTTACTCACCTAGTTAGCGGAATATGTCATTCACCATCTTGACAGTGAATTCTTCTCACTAAAAGTTCTAGTATGATTTCTTTCTCTTCTTGTGGCTATAGAAATTGGTACCAAAACCCACACCATCCAAGTTGAGATTGTAGATAGGTTTGGAGATGTCCTTGAGCTTGAATGCAGAGTTGAACACCTTGCCAATGGCAAATTGGATGCTGGCATGCAGTGCTATCACGATTAATCAAATTGTCACCTGCACTAAAGGGTGATAGTATGCCTACTGAATATTTCCACCTTCTGTTGGGCCCTAAATAATAGAGTTTATTTTGGGGACCTCTTACAAAATTTAACCTGCCAATGGCTTTCCTTGACTCTTAGAATAAAATACAAACTTCATCCCATGGGTTGTACTTCTTCTTAGTATCTTGTCCTTTTCCATAGCTGTCTACTATCCATTACCTCCTTGCTTACAAACCTCTAATTCTCCTTCTGGCTCTCACAGGAGGAAACTCTGCCCCACCTAAGGGCCTACGTGATACTGGTTGACTATCCACTGGGATGCATTTTATCCAGGTCATTGTATGGTTGGCTTTCTTTCATTCAGGACATTATCTCTATCACTTCATTGCAAAGTCTTTCCATGAGCACACAACTACTGTGTCTATCTGGAAAAAGAGGTCAGCACCTTGATACTTGAATGTCACTCAAATTAAATGAGAAAAACAGAAAAATATTTATCATATTTCAAACGGATTACAGTCAAGAGAACATACAATTGTATGTCACTGCAGTCAAAACTCACCTAATTTCATATAAGTGTTCTTTTACATTACATATTTCCTTTTTTTTTTTTTTTTGTAAAGAGAAATATACTTTTTTTGGCCAGAGGACCGGTAAATGGCATCATGGGATCGACAATGCTTATCAGATCTTTATCAACTTAACATGTTGACTGATTTTTGCCCTAATCATTTTCCCAAAATAGAACTGTGCCCAGTAGGAATGATCACTGCATATAAAAATGTGTAGAATTAGCATTGGTTAGACCTTTATTAGAATTGTGCCATTTTAAACTTAAATTGAAAAATTAGAAGTAAACAAATAACACATAAAAAAGTGTGGAAATATTAGGTATTTGAACAGACAAAATTGAAAATGGCCTTTCAAATGGGAAATGATTGACAAAAAATACTTGAACAACCTGTCTTCCTAACAGGATATAAAAAAAATAAATGAATTTGTGGATGTTCCTTTAATATTAATAGGAGAAGAAATGTGGCCACTGCTTAATTGATACTAACAAGAGAGAGGATACAGATCTAAGTTAAACACCTCCTTGCTTCTTGGTTGCCTCCTTGCATCTGGCAACTCCTAAAAGTCCCAGGTACTTCCCAGAAGACCCTAGCAGCCCTTCTAGGCATTCAACACACCCCAGATATAGTGGTAGAGAGCACTTGGAATCCGGCAATTGACGCAGCTGGGGAAAGTTGGGAGTAACAAAAAGCAGAGAGAAAGTAGGAAAGGGTGGCGATTAGAAAGGGTGAACACAGGGGCACCTGGGTGGCTCAGTCGGTTAAGCGTCTGACTCCGGCTCAGGTCATGATCTCACAGTTCGTGGGTTCAAGCCCCACATCGGGCTCTGTGCTGACAGCTCAGAGCCTAGAGCCTGTTTGGGATTCTGTGTCTTCCTCTCTCTCTGACCCTCCCCTGCTCATGCTGTCTCTCTCTCAGAAATAAGTAAAAAACATTTAAAAAAAAAAAAGAAAAGGTGAACACAGCCTTCTTGGCAAGTACTAGTTAGATGATACGGTAAGATACTCCCTGCTCATTCACTAAGCCCAACTACTCAGCCAGGCAGCCTTCTATTTTACCAAAAAGCCAAAAAGGAATTCAAGGTGAGAATTTTGTTTTCCTAATTCTGGAAGATTTCTAAGGTATAAGGCTATGATTTGCTTTTCCCACAATTCCTACATTTAACTCAGCAAAACTCAGAGACATATTACCTAAACCCAGACATTAATGCTCCCTGGATTACAGTGTCATTTAGTTTACATTGGGACTGTAGGTCAGTTCAGTGGCATGAATTAAAGAGCTGACAGGATAATGAAAATGTTGCTCTAATCCTCCACTAACCACACCCCACCACGAAGCACACACAGACACGTGCTATCTTGCTAATTAAATTATCTGAAAGCAATTCAACGTTCCCGTGTTGGCTAGCCTGCTTGGAAACCTGGTGGTGAGCCAGTTATTTCTTCACATTCATATGGAACAGACTTAACCTAAGGTCTTCCTTCCAGATAGTCTGACTGAATTGGATTAGGGATTAGGACTAGATTTTAAAATTTGCCTGAGCAGAGACACCAGATATATTAAATGTTCATGAAAAGAGAGACAGAGAGATTTATATCTCTATTAGACTTACTTCTTGCTGAAAACGGTCTGTACTTTTCAACATGTAAAATGCATTTTCAAAGGAGGAAACATACATGACAGAGACACACAGAAGAAAGATGCAGTTAAGAAAGAGTCTGATGGTCTCACATAGACCGTTTCTGACTTGCATGGCTTCCCTTTGTTGCACAATCTGGTATACTTTTGCTTTCGAAGTGACTAGAGGCTGGAGGATTTAAAAACACACCATCCAAATAAATTTCTCTCTGAAACTGGAGGACAGATCATCTTATTTCCATGAAAAGAAGAGCATTGAATTAGATACTTTAGCTTATAATCTGAAGAACAGAACCTTTAATGCAGATTATTTTTCATTTATCAATTGGCTTCAACATAGCCTACCTTGGTCTCAGAAAGATTTAAGATGGATAAATAACACATACATTTTAGTAGATGCAGGAACTTAAGTTGAAAAGAAAACGGAGGTTGGAAAATTTAGGTGGGATGAAAACAATTTAATACAGTAATGGTTTGCTTCTTGCATTAGGCAGAGAGCAAAGTTGTCTTCAACCTTTCAAGCAACCAATGGGCGTAGAGAAACTTTATTGTCTACATGATTCAGAGTGGCCAAATCCAGAAACTGAACCAGTGGCTACAGAAAAGCAACTTTTACATGGTTTCAAAAGAACACATTTTCTCCCATTTTTTAAAAGGATATCCTGTAATATAATGAGCAAAAGCTTTTTCCTAAATATAGAATAAGTTTAAAAGAACTGTTGCGGGTAATGCTTCTTCTAGTAGGCTAGCAGCCATCATTCCAATTAGGAACACATTAAACCACTTAAAATTTTTCCAGAGTGAATTTGAGGTTGAGTGATACGATGTGGCAAAAGAGTGAGGTTCTGAGGATCCAGCTCGAACAGAGGTAGATAATATAGATAATACATAACTTAGACCAAAGGTTCTTGTCCTGACTGCAGATTAGAGACACGTGAGGTACTTTAAGAAAATACTGCTGAACACGGGCCATCCCAGATACATTAAATCATAACCTCTGCAGCTGAATCCGACAAAAAGGTATGTTTTCAAAAGTTTCTCAGATGAGTCTAATGTGTCTCCAGCAATCACTGAGGAGAAAACAAACTACAGAGCCTTTGGTCAATGCCCCATAAATCATGTTCTTTAGCCATAGTTTGGAAATTAACCCATGGTGGGTCTGAATTTTTTTCTATTAAAATTACCAGAAGCACAGGGGGGAGGAGCCAAAATAACAGAAGCATGGAACTTTGTTTTTTGGTTGGTGTTTTCTTTTGTCTAGTGTCCATGAAATGGAGCCAGATCAACACTAAACCACCCTGCATAACTAGAAAACTGATTTGAGGATTAACACTACCATCTGAACCACAGAACTCAGCAGGTACGCGGCAGGGAAAGGTGAACTGAGGGAGAGAAAAACGGAGGGCACAGAGCTGTTTTTACTTGGGGAGATAAGGGCGGGGGGAAGAACATGGGAAAAGCATCCCCCCAAAAGCAGCTGGAGAGAGAGTGAAAAAGTAGAAACAGCTGCAGAGACTGAGCTAAAAAAAAGGGAGAAAGGAGACAGTTTAAATTCCATTAACTATAAACAGGAACCCAGAGTCTGAAACTCTGCAGCTCAATACCTGTTGATGCTCTGGTGAGAATGCCGAATCCAAAGGAGCAGAGTGAAGTCTGGGGGTCCTCAGGCCACATAGGGAGAGGTGGCTCCCCTGATGGGAGGACTCCCCACAGGTAAAGGTCCCAGCGGATCCTGGAGAACAACCACATTCGCTGGTGCCGGAACAAGGTTGTGAAGGGTGAAGCCTGGTACCAGATGGATGTTGTGATTTTCTATAATCCCTGAAGCGCCGCTGCTACACGGTCCCGTGAACTTTTTCTGGGGCGGGCTGGCAGCCAGCCGCAGTCTCTGGGCACTGGCAGCAGCTGGGTCCCGTGAACGTTCCTGGGTGCAGCTCGCACCCGGCCATTGCTCGGTGAGACCCTCCCGCAGAGGATCAGAACAGGTCAAAGCCACAGCCAAGAAGTAAGGGGCCGGGAAAAACAGCCGCATCTGAGATAAAATTCAGGAGGGACGTGCCGCCTGGCAGCCTGACGGCTTGGTCACGGACAGCGTAAAAGATGGGAACGGACAGAGGGCGAAGACAAAGGATGGGTACACGACTGCTGATGGGGAGAACAGAGGTTCGACTCGAGACGGAGTAGCCGGGTAACGCCATTTTCTCCCCTCCCGCGCATGCGCATACAAACCTACAAGCGCAACAATCCACCCCAGGAAGCTAAACAACGCCACCTCGTGGAGAACGGAGCCATTACACTAAGCCCCGCCCAATCGGGCCAACCTCCCTCTTCAGGAACACCGCATTTCTCCCCACCTACTTAGTTTAAGGAATGTAAAGTGCTTCATAGGTTGACTTCTAGGTGAAAACGATATAATTTCCATCGTATTTCAGTCTGTTCACTGGTCCAACTATTCGAGTTTTTTTTCTTTTAAATTTCTTTTTTTATTGAATACAGCAAGAGAAAAATTTATTTTTATTTTTATTTATTATTAAAAGTATTTTCTTTAATTTTTTCTACTGTATTTTTACTTTTATTGTAAATTTTTCAAATTCTATTTTACATCCATCATTTCATTTTGTTTTATTTCATTGTATCAATTTTTCAATTTTTGTGCTGACAGCTCAGAGCCTGGAGCCTACTTCAGATTCCGTGTCTTCCTCTTTCTCTGCTCCTCCCCCCCAAGAATAAACAAACATTAAAAAATATATATTTTTAAAGATCTCGTCTTTGCTGACAGTACTATCTGTAGTATATATTTTGTTCCTACTTCCTCCTACTTGTTTACTCGTCCATTGTTTAACAAATATTTACCATTCTGCACAGAACCTACTCTGTGAAAGACACTCTTCTATGTGTTGGGGTGAAAGCGGTATAAGTCAAAGCTGCATAATGTCTTTCTGGTGTGTGCATAACTCAGTAGAGTCATCCTCAGGCATGTGAAATGGGGGTTACAAGTACACATTCAACTCCTGTTGACTGTGTGCCCCTCAGGAAACAGCTGGGCAGGGACAACAGGGTGGCATCAGGAACTGATGTTCCTGTGTGACATCTGTCTAGGATGATCTGGCCCTGTGATGACAACACACCATCCTTCCCACATAGCCCAACCGGGCTCCTTGTGGCTGTCTGTAACTTTCTTTTTCCTTTTGAGCTTCTGTGGCTAATCCCAACACCTCAGATTCAATTGGAATAAATCCTTAATGAGTCAACACTCTAACAAAGTTTCATTTGTTTTTCCTGAACCGCACTGCTGTCTTGGGATGGTTGTGTATGTCCAGGATTACATTTTGAATGCCTCTTCATTGCAACATGTTTTTCCACTTATTTTCAGTGGGTTATTTATGATTATTCAGGATTCAACTCCAGAATCTTCTCCTCTAAGAAGCCTGTTCTGAATTCCTTCCCTGGACTGCTTCTGTGTTTGCATAGCATAGCATCATGGGTTAAATTCTCTATATATGCCGTTATAACTCTTTCATTAGATCTTAAGTCTCTCAAAGTCAGAGGTCCTCATTTATTCACTGTTGAAGCAACATTACCTAGCTTATTTCCTAGTAGGCATTCAGAGTATTTGATGACTTAAGCTGAAAATGTTTGGTTGAAGCCAAAACAGTAACTAAGCTAGAATAGCTAAACTTCCAAGGTTTTTAGTGAGCTTATGGGTTTTTCCAAGTATACCTTCTTTTTTAAAAGATGCTATTTTTCTTTATATCCCATATAAAATTCATTTTTGAAAATTTGAAGAGTCCAATAAAAGATATAGAAAACACCCATTATCCTACCACCTATACCCGTACATACCCATATATCATTATATTGCATACATGTTATGCAATGTATTTAATATATAATATATTCAATTTTAGATAATTTCATATTTTCTTTTAAAATTAAAATGTTTGCAAATGACATATCAGATAAAGGTTTGGTATCAAAAATCTATAAAGAACTTACCAAACTCAACACCCAAAAAACAAACCATCCAGTGAAGAAATGGACAGAGGACATGAATAGATATTTCTTCAAAAAGATCCAGATGGCAAGCAGACACATGAAAAGATGCTCAGCATCACTCGTCATCAGGGAAATACAAATCAAAACCACAATGGGATACCACCTCACACTGGTCAGAGTGGTTCAAATTAACAACTCAGGAAACAACAGATGTTGGCAAGGATGTGGGGAAATGGGAACCCTCTTGCATTGTTAGTAGGAAGGCAAACTGGTGCAGCCATTCTGGAAAGCAATGCCGAGATTCCTCAAAAACTTAAAAATAGAATTACCCTTTGACCCAGCAATTGCACTACTAGGAATATATCCAAAGGATACAGGAATGCTGATTCAAAGGGGCACATGCATCCCAATGTTTATAGCAGCATTATCAACAATAGTCAAAGTATGGAAAGAGCCCAAATGTCCATCAACTGATGAATGAATTAAGATATGGTTTATATATATGATGGAGTACTACTTGGTGATGAAAAAGAATGAAATCTTGCCACGATGTGGATGGAACTGGAGGGTATTATGCTAAGTGAAATAAGTCAGGCAGAGAAAGACAGATATCACATGATCTCACTCCTATGTGGAATTTGAGAAATTTAACAGATGATCACAGAGGAAGGGAAGGAAAAATAAGATAAAAACAGGGTGGGAGACAAACCATAAGAGACTCTTAAATACAGAGAACAAACTGAGGGTTGATGGGGTGGGGGTAGGGGAGATGGGGAAAATGGGTGATAGGCACTGAGGAGGGCACTTGTTGGGATGAGCACTGGCTGTTATATGTAAGAGATGAATCACTGGCTTCTACTCCTGAAGCTGAGACTTGACTATATGTTAACTAACCTGAGAATAACAAAAAATTCAGACATGAGGAGTATCTTTTATATGTCTTTAAATATTTATGTATTCATTCAATGAATACTTATTATCTTGAAAGTGCCAGAAACATAGTAATACATCCTGTTATTTAATTAATCTCTTATTGTTGGACGTACAAATTATTCCAGTGTTTTTGCCTCATAAAAGCTGATGTGGTGAACATTCTCTTTCATAACATTTTGTGAAAGTTTTCATTTTCACAGTCTCCATCACCCTTTGTTTAGAGAAATACAGTTTTTAAAAAGGGAAAAGACATCCTTAAGTGGGAGCCTCTTATATTATGAAAATTTTCCATCTGGTTTAATGAAAAAATTCTGACAGTTGCTTTAGGACAATGCAGCAGCATTGTTTTATGTGAAATCCACGTTGAACCACAATTCCCCTTGTTTTTGTTTCATTTTGTTTTACTAAAGGTAATGATGACTCAGGCAAAGTCTCCTCCAGCTGGAGGCGCCCAGCACTTTCTGACATAATTGCAGTCTAGAGCACTGAGAAATCTGCCACCTGAGTCTGTTCCTAGTTGTGTTGAGAGGTTTTTGGCAACTAAAGGAAAGAGAAGAAACTCTACCAAGTGACTACTATTTGGCTGGCATTATGCTCCATCCTTTAAAAACACTGTGCCTTAAACATAACAGATATTCAATTAACATTTCCAAAATAAAGGAGCTGTGACCTTACTAGCTCTCCATTCTTGGGAAACTAACTAACCTTTTACAATGTCAGTTTCCTTGTCTATAGTAATTATTATCTTCCAATTCCCACAAAAACCTTGTGGAGGTTAGACAAATCTTATTTTACATACAAGAAAATGGCATCTGAGTTTTGCTAAGAGACATGTACAGGTTCATCCACTAAATAGTGGTTAAGCTTGTGTTCAGATCACAAGATCAAATCTAAGAATAACCCCTAGCTCTCAGCATTTTCTCATCAGTCTAGTTCATTCTTCTGCCAGTGGAGGTGACATTGGGTGGGGCATCACACCTCAGGATACTACAGGGCTTGCATGGAGCCTCACTAATGGCTGAGGATGCTGGTGGACATAGGGCTAGTTCTGATCCATCCCTCGCTTACTGGTATCTTCAGAGTCTCTGGTTCAAATCCAACCTCATGTAATCCATGAATCCCCAGTAAAAACAGCCTCACCCTGTGGCTATATTTTCTGCTTCAAACCTGTTGGTGTAGATCCTGAGGTAGTGCCTTCGATCTTCAGCCTAGTCTAATCTCAAAATTCCCTGTTTGATTTAATCAAATCAAGACCATGGTAAAAATAATAAACAAAATAGCATTCATTTCAATTCTGAAAATAAATACAGCTGGGATTTTCTGCTAGGAATTTAATTAAACGAAGTAACTAGTTATATGATTAATTCTCTTACTAAACCTATGGGATAGATAGTCATAAAAGTTGCAGCTTGGGGGTGCCTGGGTGGCTCAGTCAGTTAAGCATCTGACTTGTTTTAGGCTCAGGTCATGATCTCACAGTTCATGACTTTGAGCCCCACATCCAGCTCTGTGCTGACAGCTGGGAGAGCCTGGATCCTGCTTTGGATTCTGTCTCTCTCTCTCTCTTTCTCTCTCTCTCTCTCTCTCTCTCTCCTCTTAACTCACTCACACTCTGTCTCTCTCTCTCAAAAATTAATAATACAAAATAAACATTAAAAAAAAGAAGTTGTAAACATTTTTTTTAAAGTTGTGGCTTAAATATTACTTTCTTAAGATCGTAGAAGTAAGCTAAATTCAGCTAAGTAAAGCTGAAAGTCTTGAACACTCGGCCAGAGTTGTACAAACTTCAGATGTCAAGGCACTAGCATCAGGGTCACTACACTGTACTGTGCAATTCCAGAGGCACTATCCACTTCTATGGATCATACAAGGACCCAAGTGGTTATGAAATTAGTTTTGTGAGTCTCAACTTGCATTAGACCACGCAAAATAGAAAATATCCAAGTGCATAATACACAGTGAAGTATGAGAAGTGCCGCTCTATAAAATGTGTGTGTGTGTGTGTGTGTGTGTGTGTGTGAGAGAGAGAGAGAGAGAGAGAGAGAGAGAGAGAGAGAGAGAGAGAGAGAGAGAACATCATATAATGTCTGGGAGCACAGACTCTGGAGCCAGATCATTTGAGTTCTGATCCTGGATCTACCATTTGCCAACTGTAAGACCTTGTATAACTTACTTTACCTCTCCATGCTCAGGATCCTTATCTGTAAATTACAGTTAATAATAGTGACCACCTCACTCAGCGTGGTGCCTAACACATAAGAAGCACCCATTATTATTTTTAAATTTTGTTCTTCAGTTTCTACTAGTATTTCATTACCTCTGTGTACTAGATTATGATACAAGATCTTTTTCTTTCTATAGATTGTGGTTTAAAAATGTGAAGGCCATTTACCTAAACTGCTCCTATGCCTTTATAAGTAGGTCTGATGGAATTTGCAAATAACCAGTGACCTTCTGGTAATACATTACTAAATGTGACTACTGTTGTGGGCCCAGAGAGATTAAGTAATTCTGCTCTGGCAAGAGAAGACAAAGAAACCGTGCTTAGATAATCAGGAATAATTGGTATGGCCATTATTCCTAATAGTCCAATGGGAACTATTAGACTAAAAGAGGAACCATAGAGAATATAACCAAAAGTGGCACAGGAAATGAAATGGGACAACAGATCCTTTGAGTTTCTGTCTTCCCATCTTTATCAGAACAGGATGCCTAATTTGAGTAAGAGAATTGTACAGTTGCTTTCTAGGAATTAGTGACATGTAAGGAATTTAGAAAAGATTGTCCTTTTCCATGTCTCCAAAGTCAGAGGGATCTTCCCAAGCCAGTATCAGACTTAGGGAGAACAATGTAATATGAGACAGTGGATAAATGGTGGCTCTTAAATACAGAGACTTAGGCTGGACTCCCAGTTTTAACATTTATCAGCTGCGTGACTATGACTAGGTCAGGAGGGCCACACATTTCCCGGACGTCTAATTTTTCCTTTCTATAAGAATGTATTATACTATTGTGCACACTATCATCCTTAAAGGGAGGTTGTGAGGATCAAATAACATAGTATATTTAAAAATATTTACAGGCACCTGGGTGGCTCAGCTGGTGATGCGTCCAGCTCAGGTCATGATCTCACAGTTTGTGGGTTCAAGCCCCATGTTGGGCTCTGTCCTGACAGCACAGAGTCTGCTTGGGATTCTCTGTCTCTCTCCATCTCTCTCTCTCTCTCTCTCTCTCTCTCAGAAGGAGATAAATGAAATTTAAAATGAAATGAAATATTTAACATCTATAATTTGAAGGCTTTTCCTGAAACACTATGGATTGAATGCCACACTGAAATCTTGATCACAGTATAATGTCTCCTGATATGGGCCCACCTATCCCTTCATATTCACTGTTTCCTCCTTTCTCCCTTAAACTCTATATTCCAGTTACACACACATCTATGAAAGGGAGCATGATGTTTAATAAGACATATGTGTCACCAAATATATAAAACATATATTTCCACTTTAAAAATGCCATTTTTGGGGTGCCTGGGTGGTTTAGTCAGCTAAGCGTCCAACTCTTTATTTTGGCTCATAAGTTCAAGCCACATGTGGGGCTCTGCACTGACAGTGAAGAGCCTACTTGGAATTCTCTCTCTCCGCCCCTCACCTACTTGTGAGCCCTTTCTCTCTCTCTCTTTTTCTTTCTCTCTCTCTCTGCCTCTAAATAAATAAACATTAAATAAGTAAGTAAATAAATAAAATGCCATCTTCTCTTTCATGTCTCATTTTTCACACCCACTTCTCTACTGGCCCAGAGCATTTTCCTATCCCCCCCCCACCATGCCACTCTAACAGAAATTACCTTATCATGGAAGCACATTTATGTCCCAAGTCCATTTATGTATACGATTGTAGAATCCCTATATTTCTCTTGATCAGTGGCATTATATTTGTTTCTGGCTACAATTGGCTCATATCTGTATTAGTCTGATAATGTCTAATTTTTCACTGATAAATTTCCAGTATTTTTCAGCATCTGGAACACAATAGTTGCTCAGTAAATGCATGTTGGTTCAAAAAATTATTTATATTCATCTCTTCAAATAAATTACAGTCTTATCTCGACTGATGGGGGTTGTAAACCAGAACAAATTATTGGGCAATCAGGTGTGGAAATCATAAATTAGGACAGTGAGCCAAACCAAAAGTAACAAGCCATTATTCACGTACAGCAACACTGCAGGCAAGAGGCAAAAGAAAAGACACTGGCCATGTGGTGTTCCATTTTTCACCACATAACAGCATAGACCATGAAGCCCAGCCTGTCTCCATATTTAAGAGCCACTATTTATCCACTGTCTCATATTACATTGTTCTCCCTAAGTCTGATACTGGTTTGGGAAGTCTGAGTGGAGAAAAGTGGCCCAGCTGAAGTGCCTGAAGGAGGCCTCCGAATACAGGTGTCTGGGCCAGGAACACAGACATGCACATGCACTGAGCTGGCCTGGGGAGCACACACCTGTGCCACAGCTCCCTCCAGAAAGCTGCAGTGCACTGGGCTGTGCACCAAGTCTGGTGCAGGGAGAGCAGGCTCCTCCCACGAGGCCCGCTAGGTAAAACCTTCTATTGTCTCTAGTCAGTCTTGAAGGGCATGCATGGATTTGGGCCTCAAGCTGGACCCTCAACTCCACCCAGGTGGAGGACCCAGGTGAAAAGCATGCTACCTCTTCATAGACTGGAACACATTGAACACAGAGGGTATTGGTCTGTTGGTTCAAAGTATCTGTCCTTGGGACAAGATTTTGCACCAATGCCAGGGTCTGGCCAATAGAATAGCTTCTTTGTGCTATTTCTTGCACTTCTCACATCAGTGGTAGTCCATGCATGTAAGCCCAGTCTGGGATGGTGTCTGAATTTCCATGGCCCATCCTCTCATGGAGCTAAAGGCAACTACGTTTACATCTAGTTGCTCTGGGGTGGAAGATACTTGGATCTCCAGGTTTAGCTGACATGAATAGTCTGTATGGTCAATGCAAGGGTGTTGGATAAGAAGCGGCATAGGTTAACAAGAGCCTATAAGCAGTAGAGCTTATTTTTACCCAAAGATCTCTTCCCCACAGGGCTGGGCTTTTTTTTTTTTTTTTTTTAATGTTTTATTTAAGTGTGTGTGTGTGTGTGTGTGTGTGTGTGTGTGTGTGTGAGAGAGAGAGAGAGAGAGAGAGAGAGAGAGAGAGAGAGAGAGAGCATGAGCAGGCTCCAGGCTCTGAGATAGCTGTCAGCACAGAGCCCGATATGGGGCTCGAACCCACAAACCATGAGATCGTGACCTGAGCCAAAGTTGGATGCTTAACTGACTGAACCACCCAGGCACCCTTGGGCTGGGCTTATTTTATATGCCAAGACATCTTAGTAGCCCAACCAAATGACAAGTCCATTAGCCACAGAGCAGTCTCAGTCCTCCACATACTTTCCTAAGATGACCCTCGCTGCAGCATTTTTCCATCAGGACTTGGCAATGAAGGCAAGTAAGAATGCACTTGGATGGTATATCTATAGAAATAGGGTATTCAGAAGTGGGATCCATAACAATGGAGACCTTAAGGACCCGAAGGAACTCATCCATAGCTGGCTCTAGCCAAAGTTCCTGGTGATGGCTTCAGATCCAAAAAACCAAAGAGCCTTATCTTCTTTCCCCTTAGCTTGGTGCCAAGGGATATAGGAATTACAGCCAGATATCTATGCACTAGGATGCCAAAAGCCCAAGAAGTTCAATTCTCCTTCACCTCCCTTTGAACTTTGACCTTGGCATAGTACTTCTGGTTCACCTTGGAGACAGAGGGTCCTTAGCCTAACCCCTAGTCCTGTGTATCTGTGTACCTGAGTAAGCGTTGTCAGGGCTCTCTGACTCATATCTGGGCCCATTGGGTAAAGCACCGGGAATAGTTCTTGTGTCAGTCACAGAGGCCTTCATGTGCACACCCCAAGGTGGCTGGTTGGTATCTGGCCATGAATTACCTGGAGGAGGGTGGGAGCAGAGATCAGGTAGACCAGTAAGCTTGAGGTCAGTAGGCAGAAAGCTGTTCCCTGCTGGGCCCTCTGGGGTCATGCAGGGTGGGGCCAGTTTGGGCACAGTCCTGCCTTCCACAGGGGAGATGGTGGCACCCAGAAGTCAGTGACTAGAAGACACAAATGTCCTACCCCAAAAAGTCACTGTGTAGCTTTGGGCCTGGAAGCCCAGTTGTCAGACTTACATTGCCCTTTTTCTGATAATCAAACTTTGAGGTGAAAGGTTCCAGAAGCTTCTTGAGGAGATTCCTCTCCATTGTACCATGAAGCCTGAGGGAGTGCAGCATGGGCCTGTCCAGCCACTGCCCAATGGATTGTCTTTGGCAGCCTGAAGGAGGGGATCTGTGGTAAACACAGCCACAAGACACCAGACTCCTTCCCTGAATTGAACAAGATTATCTTAATTACCATGCGGACAAACTAACCTAGTTTCTAAGGTCTCTTTTAGACGCTGGGCAAGACTTCTGAGGCACTGTGTTCCTTTTCACTGAAGGCATGAGTCTCCACAACCTTTTGTACTATGGGCATTACTAGTACTAGAGAGCTGCTTAGAGTTAATAATAGATATGGGGCACAGCTTAGCTCAGGGCCACTGATGGCTTCTGGTCTCATTGTCAGAGGACGTAAGCAGTGGTTAGGGCCTGCTCTTCAGTCTTCTTAGAGCCCCTTTTTTGGATTTCTAATTTGACCTGTTGGGTGAGTTCAACCAGAGTGTCCAGGGCTAAAGAGAAGGACCAGTGAACCTAAAAGCTTTGTAAACCACCTGCCCACGCCTGCAGCCCACTCCAGTTGCCCTGAGCAATACTCTGGCTTGTTGTTCTTCCAAAGGTATAGTGCTCTATTCAATTGGCTTACTGTGCCCATTTGTCAAGGTGTGGACATAGTCAATTAGGTCAATGAGCCAATTCATAGTTACAGTCAAGCATCTATTCCCTAAGAGTGACAATATAGACAAGAGATAAAGAAAAAGGCCATGGCTATCCAGGGTGCCATTTTCCCCATGAAAAGAAACTACTAGGCTCAGATGACAGCAGTGAGCTTGAGGAATTATTTCGCTGTCAGGGAGCAGCAAATAAAAGATCTCTGCACTTTTTATTTTATTTAGTTATTTTATTTATTTATTTATTTTAGCAAACCAGGGGTGGCAGGAGAAAGAAGAAGGGCAGAGTAAAGGGCTAGGGATAGAAGAGTACTAAGTTAGAGGGTCTCTTGCCTAGGTCAAACCCTTCCCCCACTCAGTCCTTGAAGAGTCTAGGAGGCCTCTGAGTTAGGAATGCAGATACTCTATTCATAGGAGCACAACTCACTTTGCCTCCTGGGGCTGGTGAAAGGAGTCCTCAACTGCCACTCCTTCCACAAAGCCACAATGTGCTGGCTGTGCACCAAGTCTTCTGTGGGGAGGGCAGCGTCCCTTTTGGAGGCCAGCCAGGCAAAGCCTTGTAAGTGTCAGCGGTCAGGCCTAGAGCATCACACATAGGATTTTGGCCAGAAGCTGGACTTTTCATGAATAATATGAGTACGTCCAGATGAATGAAGAGACAAAGGTGGAAACAGGAGGGAATTAATTGTCACAAAGAGATCTGAAGCCAGAGTCAAATGACACCCCTGCTCTGCAAGTTGGACAAGGAAAGATGGAGAGCCAGATGAAGCTAATATCTCAGAATGGGAACCAGGAAGTCCTAAGAAGGCTGAGACCAGATCCAATGGCAAGTGGGCCAAACATGTGTACTGGGAAACCCAGATGAGGTGTAGAAGGTGCATTTTAGGTATCTCTTAGGTCATTCCTATCATTAACTCCAAAGGAATATATATATATTATATGTAAATATATATAATAAATATATATTTAATATTTAATAATATATATTATGTTATGTTATGTTATATTATATTATATTATTATATTATAAATATTATATATATTAATAATATTTAATATATATATATATAAATATATATATAGTTCCTAGTTCTAACCCACTTCAGCCTTTTACCATAAAAATACAAGTGTGCTTTAAAGGATGCTGTGTCCCGTAGCACTGATAGGCTGGCAGTGTCTTCCCTAGCAATGCTTGGCGCCTATACCAGACTCCAGGCAAAGAACACATGCCAGGGATTACAAATTCAGCTGTGAAGGGAGAAGGACCCAGGAAGAAAGAAGGAATGAAAGAGACATCTTACAATTCATGGAGTTATGAGCCCTGGCATCTTGGTCTTTAATTTTAAAAACACTGTGTAATGTTCTGTACAGATGTAACTTGTTTTTGCTTTTCTCCAATTTCCCCTAACTCATTTGCCACTGGTCTCAGTAACCCAGGAGGATAAAAATAACTTTATTTCTGCTGCCTCAGGTTTTCGTCCTATAAGTGGTTGGAGAAAAATGGGGGAGAATCGTGTTTTATTTTCTTTATGAAGTATCATAGGATTTGTAGCCATATAACCAAAGAACTAAGCGACAAGAAGTTAGGGAATACGAAACACCCGCAACCAAATGAAGGTTCTCAGGGGGGATTTGAAAATGGATGCATCTGGGATGATAAGAGTTGACAGAGAGAATATCAGCTCCTGCTTTGGTACCGCTCTGATCATCTTTCTCATCAATTATTTACAGAAGGAAGATCTACATTAAAATTAATCATGAAATTCTGAATTGCTCCTTTACATTAATAATGAAACAGCTGCACCAAATGCAAACAGACACTGATAATAGAATATGAAATAATGCTTAACACGCCAAAGGAAAGGGCCGATTTAAGTGAAACACCAAGAGGCTAGTTATTGTACAATTGTGAGGGCTATGGTCCGTGACCCAGATTGGCAGCCTTTACTTGGAAAAACAAAACACATGGGTATCTGTTTCATCTGCAGTTGTCCTGTTTTAAGCTATGTTCAGAGCAACCCTAACCAACGATTGAGCAGTTGTTCCTGAAACAGAGAGACTGAAGGTAATTTGAACCATAGCTTTTAACTTGGTGCCTGGGGGCACCTGGTTGGCTCAGTCAGTTGAGCGTCTGGCTTTGGCTCAGGTCATGATCTCATGGTTCATGGGTTCAAGCCCCACGTTGGGCTCTGTGCTGACAGCTCAGAGCCTGGAGCCTGTTTTCGGATTCTGTGTCTCCCTCTCTGTCTGACCCTCCCCTGCTCACACTCTCTCACTCTCTCTCTCTCTCTCTCTCTCAGAAAAAATAAATAAAAACATTAAAAATTTAAAAAAGGAAAGAAAGTTGGTGCCTGGCCCGGAGCGAGGTCTCAGTAGATGCTATTAGCACCACTGCTGTTATTGTTCTAACAATGTCAAGAGATTGGCTAAGCACACAAAATGATATTCACAGATTTGTGTCTCAGGCAAGCAGAATCTTAATTAAGAAGGTTTCAATTTTTCCTCCGTTAACGCTTTATTTATTTGAAAACATACTATGGTGGAACCTGGTACGTTCTCTCTGTACCATGGCACAAATCATGCACATTTCATCCTGCTCTGGTCAGAAGACTTAAAATGTCCCTAAAAGCCATTCATGGTTACCATCCGTGCCTAATGAAGAATTGAGTTAGAAAATGGAATGTTTTCTCCAAATTCAGAGGTACATAAAATTACCTATCTACTTCCAATGAGCAACTGAATGTTTAGTGATGAGATCTCGTAAAGCAAGAAAAAGTGTTTGTGATGTATTAATTGAGAAATGCTTTCCCAAGGATGAACGTTTCTCCTACAGGTCATGATTCTTGTGGAACACACTGATGATCAATGGGCTAATCCATGGTCTGGTAGAAACAGGTGTCTTATGTTCTCTGTGACTCAAGTTCCCTTGTGTTCATGTTTCTGTATCAAAGGTCCGAGCTGCAGAAGGTAGCAATGTGAAAAGTGATCTGCGCTGGAGGCTCTCCAGAAAACTATATTCAGAGGTACCATAAATCCTTCTTTGGCGTTCCCAGGAACACTGCATTTTTCTCATCCATAGTGGTTGGAGTAAAAGTACAGAAACCTTCTAAGAAACAGGCAGAATCCTTGTTCTTACTCAGAAATTTTGCAACCACTCTCTGAATGATGCCCATACACATAGCAACTATCTGTCAGAAGCATGCAAATCAGGTCTAAAAATGTATCCTCATTCTAAAACTATATTCTTGTTCTCCTGCCCAATATTGCCTTGAAGCACTGTGTTTCATTGGAGACTTTGCAAGGCTGGTTGCAAAGTGCCTTAGGCAGATCCATCTTTCCATTGCTCACCCCTAATTCTCCTGCAGAGCAGCTGTAGGCCGACTGGAGCAAGAGGAATTAAATTTAGAGACTGAATGGGGTAGGGGACTCCCAGCTGCTCCTCTCACCTGTCTAGACTGTGACTCTTGAGGGTAATTTAAAGCACAATTTACCAAAGCATGTGCTCCAGGATATTAGATGTTGTGTGACAAAGAATGCTTTCCACAGTCTGGTGGTCCTACAAGTTTGGAAAATTCTGAGTTATATGAGGTTAAATAAGTTTTGTAATGGAAGAATTCTTCAGAACCTGTAGTGTGTTGACATATTTTATTTTAGTGTTCCAAAAAAATCAGCTGGTCTCCTGGTTAGTGCATCCATTAGTTACTTGTAATTATTTCTGGAATGCTGTGCTGAGAAATCTCAAAAGAGGACATTACAGGGAAGAAGGGATAGAGAATTTTTCTCCCTAGATTCCTTCCATCTCCTGTCTCCTACTTGTTGGAATTCTCCTTTCAGGGACCGACTTGCCCTGTATTTCAGGGTTGCATCATCCAGCTAGATGGTTAGTGGCAGTCAATGGCCGTTGCTGTAGTGTGGCATGACAGGTGCACTTGGAGACTGATCTGCATGCAACTGATTGGCCTCAGGAAATTGAATGGCACGGCCAGTATGCCGCCCCCATCACTGAGGCACAGAGGCAGCCAACATATAGCCATATCCTGAGAGGGAGAAGTATGAGGCTGGGCAAGAGAACCTAAGAAAGGTGTGCCTTAGTTGCTCTCTTGGCATTTGTGACACATTCTAGAAGCCTGGTGTGAACAAAAACCATTGACAAGAAGAGTGTGAGGGAACTTTAAGACAGTAGAAAAGATGGTGCATACGTGCTCTTGCTCCCAGGGAGTCTTAGGTTGGAAGGTAGTGTAGGGAGTAAGAAACCACCGAAGAAGAATCTAGGAAAACACGCATTGGCAAAGATTCAAATCAAGCTCTGGATTGTGTGTTCTAAGACTGCAAAATGAAGGATGGTTCTGGAAGAATTCAGGAAAAGGGAAGACATAGGATGGCTTTATGCAGAAGACCTTGAATGGAAGATGGAAGTCAGGTGATGAAATCCAAACGTATGAGTGAGTTTTGTTTAGGATGACTTTCATGAAAACAACTACCCAGCTTGTTTGTTTTTTCTGACCCAGAAAATAATATTTCTCCTTTGCACCCTCATATGTCCTATACATACCATTGCAATTTGCTAAATACTACATGTCTCAAACTGGGCTTCTGAGAGTCCCCCTCTTTCTTCTGCCTTTTTCCTCTTTTACCTGAGTTTTCCCCCATTTAAGTTAATGACAACCCCATGTCTAAAGTTACTTAAGGCAAAACATGCAGATTCTTCCTTGACTACTCTCTCACTCTCCACATTTATTCCCCATGGCATCTCTGTACACTTGTCCTGTAAGAATTACCTAGAATCTGGCAATGCCTCCCAATGTCAGTGTAGTGACTCTCTTTAAGCCGCCACACAGAATTACTGTACCTGTCTCCTAACTGGTATCTCTGTTTTCATCTGGGTTTATTTACCACCTATTGGCTACTCAATGGCCAGAATGGGCCTTTTAAAATCCATGTCTGTCACTTTTCTGCCAGAAACTCTTCCATGGTTTCTATTTTACTTAGAGGAAGAGCCAAACTCCCAACAATGGCCTTCAGCTATATATGAACTGGCTTCTATTTACCACCTTATGTCTTCTGTTATTCCTCCTGCCATCCCCATTTATTGTGCTCCAGCCACACTGAGCTTCTGCTATTCAAAAGACACTTGGGGGACAGTGTTTTTCAAGGTCTTCACATGGCTGATCCCTCTGCCTGGCATGCTTTTCCCCAGATTTCTACATGACGTGCCCCCTCACCTCACTTAAGTGTATTTATGTCAACACATCAAAGAGGTTTTCCTTGACTACTCAGGAGCCCTTGCTCCTGAGCCTCCCTATTTCCTTTCCCTGCTTTATTTTTCTTCCTAGCATTTATCACCTTCAGTGTATGAAAGGATTGTTTCCCTGTCTCCTTGACAGAATGTAAACTCAATGGAGACAGGGTTCTCGAGCTAGCTCTATTTTCAATGCTTAGATGAGAGTTACAGCAGGTACTGTGTATGTAGTTACTAGAAGAATGACAAATAAAATTTGATTACTTGTCTACTTCTATTACATGTCTGTCTACTAGCCTGTGAACTTCTAAAAACACAGAAAATTCTATTTTAATCATTAACGATGAGCACACGACTTTGCTCTTAGTAAGCCTCAGTAATACTTCAGCCATGAATGAAGAGGAGAATGCAGAGTTAACTTGAACAAGTTGCTATGTAGAAACATGTTGTTTGGAGAAGATTATTTTCCAAAGGGGGTACATGAAAGGGAGGAAATAAACACTCATTGAAGAATTGCTATCTAACTCAGATACGTTTTCAAAGTAACCACTTGAAATGAAAAGTGGTTTATGCCCAGTTCACAGATGAGACAAATCACTGTCAGAGGGTTCAAGTACCAAATCCACAGTCATCACATAGGTAGAGTCAGAGCCCTTTCACTTTCTAGTATGTCACAGATGCCAGTGTGAACTGATGTCTACTCCAAACCAAGAAGGAAATATCTCGAAGTATAAAATATCCTTAAGCATGATTTAGTGTTTGGACCAATAATTTCTTCCCCTTTGCGGGTTTTCTCTCTCTAGTGAAGACAGTCAATTGTGTGCTCAGTTAAATTTTAAATTTCACAAGATAAAGGTTCAAGTCTCTTAAAATTCTCACTTATTACTCAGTCTTTCCTGCTTCTCTGGTGATTTTACCTCCATCATCATCAAGGATCTTTCCTCAGTTATTTGCATATTTAGTTATTTATGATTAAATTAAACCATCATCTTTATTTAATTTACAGAAGCTTGCAGAATCTGGTAGCAAGCCAGATGTGTGCAGTTAGGTTGGATACCACAAGGAGCACCACAATCAGCAGCATTTGGGCTTCAGGCTTGCTCATTAATATTTCTCTTTACTTTCTACAAGCTTATATCTGGCAATAACTTTGTGGAAGACCTGACCTGGCAAAATGAAGGTTTATTTTTTTTAAAACCCAACTGATCTTTGAAGTTTTCTGCATCAATGCACATAGTCAGGAAAGGAATAGTCATTGATTCTGAATTAGAGATTGTTTTACTGGCGTTTTGTTCTTGAATGAGACATAAAAATTAAGCTCCTTCCCCAGCACACCCTCCCCAGCTCCAGTAATCAGAGCTAAGAAAGAAAGCCCTGAGCAATCAAGGCTATATGCTTGAAAATTACATCCCATCACCTCTTAATGCAATGCAGGTTAAGATGCATTTAGGCAGACTCTTGATCATGTTCAAGGCAGTTATTCAAAAGAGAGGCATGAAAAAGGGAAAGGTGCTTTTAATTACACAGAAAACATCTGAGGTCTAACTGGAGTATATCCATCAAAAAAAAAAAAAAAGACTGGAATTAAGAACCATCTGCACTACCACGGATTGGAGAAAAGGAGTAAAATTCAGTGTAATTTTACAAGATGACCATGGAAGCAAAAACACTGTGGAAAAGCACCTTATTAATGACATGAGTGGAGACCACCAAATTTAGGTTCCTTGTTATGATAAAAGCAGAGAAACAAAAACGTGCTTGATTATGTGACTGGTGACTTACTTTCATTCTGACATTGTCATTTTTCTCCAAATCGCTGTGAGTACTTAGTTCAAGCACTAGTCAGTGGATTGTCCCAGGGAATGGATTATCTCAGGGAGTAAAAACAGCAAAAGTGAAAGTACAGTAAAACCTTGGTTTGCAAGCATAATTCAATCCAGAAACGTGTCTGTAATTCAAAGCACTTGTATATCAAAGCAAATTTCAAGAACCATTGGCTCATTCCGATCATATGATGTTCCTCATCACACACTATTCCTACTGCAAGATAATACTTGTTTATTAAACTTATTAGACATGTTTGTTCATCTTGTGGAACACTAGCAGAACAAGTTACTCACAATCCCAGGTTTTAGGTGGACTCCAAAGGTTTTTTTTTTTTTATTTTTTTGCATTTATTTTAATTAATTGCATTAATTTAATTTATTTTGCATTTATTTATTTTTAAGAGACAGAGTGAGATAATGCATGAGTGGGGGAGGGGAAGAGAGAGAGCGAGACAGAATCTGAAGCAGACTCCAGGCTCAGAGCTGTCAGCACAGAGCCGGAGAGCCCGACACAGGGCTCCAAATCACAAACAGAGATTATGACCTGAGCTGAAGTTGGACACTCAACCTACTGAGACACCCAGGTGCCCCAGGACTCTAAAGTTGTTAAGGAAAGTTGAGAGAGGATACCAGTAGCAAGCACTGAATCTAAAAAACCATTTTGAGAGTATAAAAGTAGGACTATGAAAAAAACAAACCCACACACGTGTAGGGACAGATTAAAAATAGCAAAAGAAAAATAAAACCGAAAAGTAATGTTTTTCATGCCAGTCATTTTGTTAAGTTCTCATATTTGCATATGTTAATCTTCTAAGGAAATGTGTAAGCCACACATGTATTAGGGTTGTTCAAGATATAGTTGAGGAACTTGGGACTTAAAGGAGCTAAAGTGTTTGCCTAAAGGTCGTGCAGCTCTTAAGTAGCAAAACTAGCACTCCCATCTAGATTTATTTCATACAGAGACACCTGTGCTCCATCAGTTACACTGTCAAGGGAGAAGAGTCTTCACTAGTTGCCACAAACACTACTTAGGTGATCGCAATATGTCTTAACTTGTGAGACACTATACCAAGATTGGGGGGTTAATTGGCTTGAAGATATATGGTTAGAGTCCACAAATATAAAGATGTTAATCCCAAAAGTCAGTGACAGGTCTGGCGGGTTTGGGGAAGGACACCAAGATGGCGGATCAGACTCCATCTTATGACCGCCTCGGACTTTCCCGCCACCAGCTTCCCGCTCCCAGCTTCCCACCACTGGTTTCTCAGAAGACACGTCACCTCAGCAGAAACGAAACCCAACCCAGAACAAGCAAGACCAAATAAGGAGACCTAACCTTGCAGATCTCAACCCGGAACTGCAGTCCTATATATACACCGCTCTCCCCAGTCTCAGAGCGTGACTTCCCCGGCTTGCTTCTATCCCCGGGCCTTGAAACCTCGCCCGAGAGCCCTTTATCATAAAGGTGTGCTCAGCCCTCTTCCTTGGCTCCTCTGTCTCATTTTCGAGCATCTTTGGTTCACCGCCCTCTGTTATTACAACCTTACATTTGGCGCCGAAACCCGGGAGGAGATAGTAGCTCGCCCTGAGCTGAGCCCTCTCCTCCCTCTGACCCAGGCATTCTGATGGACTCCACCGTGACGACTGGTAAGTTCCCAAATATTTTGGCAACCTCCGGGGACCCTGCCCGAAATTGTGGCCGCGTCAGGGCCCCTCCGTTTCTGACCCTAGGCTCCCAGACTGGGGAGACGTCCCCTCACCCGGGATCACTACTCTTCGGTTCCGACCCTCCAGACCAGAAGTGGGGACGCCTACTGCTGGTCCCGAGGTGTTAAGCCAAATATCATGGGATCTTCTCAGTCCAAGTTTGACCCACCGACCCCTCTAGGATGCCTATTAGCAAATAGGCTCAAATAGTGAGCAAAATAACTTTGGCTCACTGGGGTTTTCTATGGATCTTCGGGAAAAAACAGCTGATCCCTTTTTTGTACTGTCGATTGGGCTATGTACAAATTAGATAACCAATCTCAGTGGCCTCCAGAGGGAACTTTTGACTTCCAAATTCTCACTGATCTAGAAAACTTCCGCGGAAGACTGGGGAAATGGACTGAAGTACCCTATGTTCAGGCCTTCTGGGACCTGCGCTCTTGTCCTTCCCTTTGCTCTCAATGTTCTGCCACCCAAGTTCTCCTTGCCCATACCAACCCCCACCCCAAACTCCCTTCCACTCTTCCCGATGCCTCAACTCCGACTACCTCTTCACCTCTCTCTGATCCTATAGAGGATCTCTCAGGGCCTCCTCGTAGACCCCAACAACTCCAACCTTTACCACCTTCTTACCCTGAAACCCCGCCAAACCTAAACCATCCGCTCCCCTACCTCCTTCCCCCACCCCTCCCTGGTGGCTGCCAGCACAAGATCCAGAACTGAAACCAATTCCTCACTCTGCTATGCCCGCTCCGGGAAGTGGCTGGGGCTGAGGGCATGGTACCAGTCCACGTCCCTTTTTCACCCCAGGACTTGTCCCAGATTGAAAAATGCCTGGACTCATTTTCAGCCAATCCCACTAACTACCTTAAAGGATTCCAATATCTGGCCCAGGCCTATGACCTTCCCTGGTATGATATCCATGTTATACTCACCTCCACCCTTACCACAAAGGAGAGGAAACACATTCAGGCCGCAGCCCGAGGATACTCCCGTCAGGTACACTTAACCGATGCCACCATGCCAGTGGGGGCTGAGGTGGTCCTTGCCATGGACCCAGCCTGGAGCTACCGGCAGGACCATAACGGTGGTCGCCGCAGAGACCGCATGATACAATGCTTTCTAGCAGGCCTGCAGTCCGCATCTAATAAAACAGTTAATTTTGAAAAACTTAGAGAAATTATCCAAGCTCCAATGAAAATCCGGCCATTTTTCTCAATGCCTGACTGAGGCCCTAACCCTCTACACCCTGTTGGATCCCACTTCACCGCCTGGGGCCACAATATTGGCTACTCACTTTATCTCACAGTCTGCCTCTGACATTAAAAAGAAATTTAAAAAGGCAGAAGAGGGACCACAAACCCCAACCTCAGACTTAGTTAAAATGGCTTTTAAAGTATATAATAACAGAGAGGAGACTGCAGAACTTAAGAGCAAGCCCGCCTCCAGCAAAAGGTACAATTACAAACCCAAGCACTGGTAGCTGCCATGAGGCCAACAGTGGCTGGTTCCAGCACCCATACTCAGCAAAAAAAGAAAAATACCTTTCAATCCCCACCAGAGGCTTGTTTCAAATGTGGGACCGAGGGATACTGAGTCCGTCAATGTCCGAACCCAAGGGAGCCTACCAAACCATGTCCACTATGTCACCTAATGGGACATTGGAAATCAGACTGCTCCACTCCAGGCAGGCACTCTGCGCCTCCACTCGGAGGGACCCCTCACTCGGTAAGTCCTGCTTTCCAACTTCTTAGAATCGACAACGATGACTGATGGGGCTCAAACTCAGAATCCCCACTCACCCACTCCGAGCCCAGGGTTACGCTCCAGGTAGCAGGTAAATCCATAAACTTCTTGCTGGATATAGGGGCTACCGATTCTGTCCTTCCTTCCTTTTCTGGAGAAAGTAAGCCATCACTAATCCAAGTAACAGGCATAGATGGAACACCCTTCAATCCTTGTATCATCCCTCCCCTTACCTGTAGCCTGAACGGGTTCCCCTTCTTCCACTCATTCCTCATCTTACCCACCTGCCCCATTCCACTTTTAGGCCGAGACATTCTACGTAAACTCCAGGCTACTGTACGCCTTTCCCCCGCCTCCCCAATCCTCCTGTTCTCCCACTCCTTTTAATGGATGAATCCAACCCTACGAGCCCCACGTCTTTCCCATCCCTTGCCTTCCCAATAGATCCCCAGGTTTGGGACACCTCCAAGCCTACCATAGCAACACACCATACCCCCATTAAAATACATCTTAAGAACCCTTCCCATTACTCATCTCGACCTCAACTTCCCAGCTCCCTTACTCACCGCAAAGGATTTAAACCCATTATAGACCGATTACTGGAGCAAAAACTTTTAATCCCAACCAACTCTCGCTGTAATACTCCAATTCTGCCAGTCTGAAAACCATCAGGGGCCTGCCGCTTTGCTCAAGATCTACAGATTATCAACGATGCTATAATACCCCTACATCCGGTGGTTCCAAATTCATATACCCTTCTCTCCCACATTCCCCCTTGTTATGGGTATTTCCTTTGCCTCCTCCCAGGATTGGGATCTGGGGCATTAATCCGTTCCATTGATACCACTCAGGATCTCTCCAATAAATTACAATTAGCGATTGAGGCCTCTGCTGAATCTTTAGCATCCCTTCAAAGGCAGATTACCTCAATTGCTCAAGTCATATTACAAAATAGACGTGCCTTGGACCTACTTACTACTGATAAGGGAGGAACTTGCCTATTCCTTCGTGAGGAATGCTGCTATTACATCAACGAAACTGATATAGTAGAAACCAACATCCAGAATCTTGCAAAGGTAAGAGAATCCTTCAGAGCCAAACATCTCTCCTCCCACCCTCGCCTTACCTGGTGGCAATCTCCAGTGCTCATTTGGATGGTTTCCCTACTCACTCCAATAATTATACTTCAGTTTTTTCTCATGATTACTCCCTGTCTTATGGTTAATCCGAGGGCGAATCAGGAAATCTTCCAAGTCACAGTAAACCTACCCCTACACCCCTACACCCGCCTACCTGTCACCAACGAGCCCTATGACACCACCGTCCCTTGGCCAGCAGGAAGTAGCCAGACTCAAATTGTCACCCTATAACACCAAAAAAGTCAGAATGATAGGTCTGGTGGCTTTGGGGAAGGACACCGACATGGTGGATCAGACTCCATCTTACGACCCCTCAGGACTTTCCCGCCACCAGCTTCCCACTCCCAGCTTCCTGCCATTGGCTTCTCAGAAGACACATCACCTCAGCAGAAATGAAACCCAACCCAGAACAAGCAAGACCAAATAAGGAGACCTACCCTCGCGGATCTCAACCTGGAACTGCAGTCCTATATATACCTCTTTCCTCAGTCTCGGAGCACGACTTCCCTGGCTTGCTTCTACCCCTGGGACACGGAACCTTGCCCGAGAGCCCTTTATAATAAAGGCATGCTCAGCCCTTTCCGTTGAATCCTTTGTCTCATTTTCAAGCATCTTTGGTTCACCACCCTCTTCTATTACCACCTTCCAGTCAGCAACTGTGAGTTTTTCTCCTAGCTTTATGGCAATTTTTTGTGTATTTAGGAATATCATTTCTTCTTTCTGGGCCTCAGTTTCTCATTTATTATGACAGGATTGAACTTGCTTATCTATAAGGACCATTTATTAATAAATAGTCTATGATTCTTCCATGTGCCCTTCAATGGTGTGTGTCTCCCAGATCACTGGGGCTTCAAGTGATTGTGAGTGGTCCAAGTGGTTTGGCTTATTTCTTAATATGCACTCACATTTATTAAGTTCTTAATATGTACAGGTATATGAAACTGTGTTAAATACTATATATTTAACTGAGTTGATTTTTATTATTACTCCCATATTATGGGTGAGGAAACTGAACACTCAAAGACTGAGTGAATATCCCAGTATCCGATGGCTAATAGTTGTAAACCCCAGGATTGAGATCTCTATGTTTTAGTCTGAAGGATTGTGCCTCTAATTATTATCCTTCTTTGCCTCTGTCATGGCCACAGACACCACAGACAACTGTAGCCCTTTCTCTACAGAGTAAGTACTGAAGAGCCTAAGTAACATCATTTTGAGATTAAGACCTCCATTAAGAGTAACCTCGGGCTACATGTAGCACCAGTTCCAGAAAAAGCCTCAGATTGTTCAAGGCTAAAGCCACCCTCAGACCACTCTCAGATCAGCTAAACATTTCTGTGGTCTGAGTCAGGGCTGGGAACTGCAGACAAATTAACCAATGACTCACCACTTGCCTAAACCCCATATAGGCCCTTTGAGCTCACCTCATAATTGGTCATTTTCAAAAGATACTCAAAGGTCATGATTGGGTCCCCGCTAAAAGTAATGAACACCTCACAGATACTGAATAGTCAAAACTATTATTACTTTGGGTGCTGTACAATTGTAATTGGAGCTTATGTAATGATGCCATACGTACAACGTGTGCACTGTAACACCCCTGTCCCTTACCCCATAAAAACCCTGCTGACTATTGTTTGGGGTTTCACCTTCTGTCACGACACCGGTAGGTGGGTGAGCCCCTGCTCGAGCTTGTAATAAAGACCCTTTTGTACTTGCATCGGTGTCTGCTCCTTGGTGGTCTCTGTGGACTTGGGAATCTAACACCTTCTAATGAAACCTAAAACACAAGCAAGGAGGCTGTAGTGTTATTTAAATTACCACCTTGGAAAAAGTCATTCCTAAAACATCTTTAAGGACTGACTTTAAGTAATGATTTAAATACCATTCATATAATCTGAATCAGCTTAACCCGTAAGTTAAAAATATTAACATAGTGATTTCTTACCTAGAATTTTCTTCTGTGGCAAAATATTTACTTTTAAGTCTACTCTTATAAATATAGAAGCAAAAAGCCCAACAAAATACTAAGAAATTGAACCAAGCAATATATAAGAAAAGATTATACACAATGGCCATGTGGGAATGGCCAGCTTAGTAATGCAAGGTTGGTTTAAAATCACAAAATAAATTAACACAACACACCACATCCATAGAATAAAGGACAAAAATTTCATGGTCACCTCAATAAACATAGAAAAAAATATTTGACAAATTTCAACACCCATTCATATCTATATATGGAATACAATTTTGCAATAAAAAAGAAATGAAGTACTGATACATGCTATACCATAGATAAACCTTGAAAACATTATACTGAGTGAAAGAACCAATTACAAAGAATCACATATTTTATGATTATCTTTCTATGACATGTCCAAATAGGCAAATCTTTAGAGACAGGAGGTAGGCTATTAGTTGCCTAGGACTTGAGCAGTGATAGGATTGGTGGGTGGGAGCTAAGGTGGGGAGTTTCTGAGATAATGAAAATATGATAAAGTTGGTTGTGAGGATGGATATGCAATTCCGTGATTATACTAAAGGACATTGAATTGTACCCTTTAAATGGGTAAATTGTATGGTAGATGAATCATATCTCGATAGAGCTGTTTAAAAAATGTCCAACACATTTGACAGAAATAGTAATACTATTCATCATTGTTGGTTGGTTTTACCCTTTGAGACCAACTGTCCCTCAGATAGAAGTCCATTCCTTTATTCCTCAGTTCCTTTTATGTCCAGACTCATAGTTGGGAACTAGACAATCTCTATTTCTTAAATGAGATTCCTGGTTTTGCTCAAAGAACCCGGAATGAAAAGGTAGGACATTACTGGTGGGAGGAGTTAGCAAATGTTTCATAGGAAAAGTGGCCCTTTTTAGAAATAAAATCTCTAGATTAGGAAGTATTTCAAAATTTATTTTGAAAAATAAAATCCATTTATTCTCTCCTAAATCATCATCAGAAGGTGTCAAGTTTACATTCCCATTGCTTGCCAGTTGACCATTGAGTCCTTTATTCTTACCTCCCAAATTGTCCTACTTTATTTTCTATGATTCTATAACATAGTTCTTTCTTACATTTAGCAGAAATCCATCTCAGTAAGTTGAAACTTAAATCCTTTTAGTTTTATCCCTTTAGGCCAACAGATCAATCAAATTTCTCCTTTCATCATTGACTACCCTTCATTGATTTGCAAGTACCTATCATACCCAGAAGGAAAGATATGAGATGGAATGAGCACAAGAATTTGATCCAGAAAGACAGACTATTGGCCTTGGGCAAATTATTTAACATCTCTGAGTTTTACTTTCATGTCTGTGAACAATAAAACATACTTTACAGAATTCTTAATGAAATCTGTTGCATAGCTTTTACTTTTAAGCGTCTAGCAAAAGGTAGGTGTTCTAGAACATTAGTGCCCTTCTTGTCACTGTTGCCTGCTTCTATATCTTTTCAGTAAACTTTTCTAGCTCTTCCAATCATCCACTATGTAAAATGATAATAAGTGACACTTGTAAACTATGTACGGCCTATAGACATAGGTTGAAATGGAGACCGAGCAGAGGGTATTCCTCTGACCTCATAGAGATTTAGGCAGCCTACTTTGTAGGGAATTCACAATACTTTGTCAGCCATATAAGCTGAACATGTATCTCCTTTCCTCTGGCCATGCATAAGATGTTCTTGCTCTGTAAACAAACCCCAACTCACTCATTAGGCTAAGGAATAGAGATTTTTTTAAAAAGTCTCTGAATTCCTTCCAACCCGACAGAGAGTTTGTGTTTGGGGCCTATGTAATTCAGAGTTATGCTTTCCTGATGGTTCTTGACTTTATTCCCTCAGAGGCAAAAATTTATTCTAGAAAAAAAATTATACTACGGAGCTTGGCTATCGAGTTCAGGATGTTCAGTCATGATAGTATACAATTTTTAGGTTTAGGAAGAAACTAAACTTTCTCAAGCACGTTCAGTGAATATGATCACTGTGATCAGTAATTTCCTTGCAACAATATTAAGTATTATTATCTATATCCTACATAGGAGGGAGCAGAGACTCAAGGGGAAGAGAACTGCCCAAGGTCTCCAAAGCAGCGCCATTCTCTTTGCAAAGCGTCCCTCTCCAGTACATGCAATCATCCTGTTTTATATAAAAACATGAGTTGGCGCCAGCAAAACTCTTGAATTTGACTGTTGTGGTTTGACTCCCTTTACAGGAAAGTAAAAATGAAGTAAATGAAAGAGCACCTGGTTAGTGGATCAGAAGAGCAACATTCTGATTCTGGCTATCCACTGAATGACTGTGGGATCCTGGGAAACTTTTGAAGAATATTATTAATAATTACATAGAGACCGCTAATTGTATAAAAGTTTTAATAAATCATTTTTAAAACCCTCAAGTTTTTCACATTCTCCTTGCTCCCATCTCTACCTATTCTTTAGGGATGATTAACACTGAAAAGTCATAAATCTGCATAATGGTATCCTTATTTTTTACCCCAGCATTAATTTACCAAAGACTGATTCCAGACAGACTTCATGCCAAGAACAGAAGTTAGCCTCCTGAAGAGATCCTTAGAAATCTTCCACAATCTCAAATTGTGGTACCAAATTTCTGGGCACCCCCAAAACTCTCAGGCGATCTGCACCTTCAATATTATTTTCATAAGAATACTCAGGTTTTTCAGAGTGGCTAAAATGAGCAAATCAGAGAACTCCAGATGCTGGCGAGGATGTGGAGAAACGGGCACCCTCCTACACTGTTGGTGGGACTGTAAACTGGTACAGCCCCTCTGGAAAACAGTGTGGAGGTTCCTCAGGAAACTAACACTAGAACTCCCCAATGACCCAGCAATAGCCCTGCTAGGAATTTACCCAAGGGATACAGAAATGCTGATGCATAGGAGCACATGTACCCCAGTGTTCATAGCAGCACTCTCCACAATAGCCAAAACACGGAAAGAGCCTAAGTGTCCATCAACAGATGAATGGATCAAGAAGATGTGGTTTATCTATACCATGGAATACTACATGGCAATGAGAAACAATGAAATCTGGCCACGTGTAGCAACATGGAAGGACCTTGAGGGTGTTATGCTGAGCGAAATAAGTCAGGCAGAAAAGGACAAATATCATATGTTTACACGTATAGGAGGATGAGGAGGAACTTGATGGAGGAACAAGGGGGAGAAGAAGGGGGGAAATGGTGGGGCAAAGGAAGAGAGGCAAACCATGAGAGACTCTTGAATGCTGACAAAAACTGAGGACCGATGGATGTGGGGGGGAGGAGGAATGGGCATGGAGGAGGGCATTTGTGGGGATGAGCACTGAGTGTTATGTGGAAACTAATTTGACAATAAACTATTTGTAAAAAAAAAAAAAAAAAAAGAATACTCAGGTTTTATCTGCCCTTGTGACTCTCACCCTCTCAAAAGTACATGGTAGAGTTTTCCAGAAACTGCCTGACAGGTGATATCACAACAGATTGAATGCAGAAGCAGATATAAGAATCCAGGGTTTTCCAGTAAGTCATACATTAAAGATGTTTGCAAAAAGGTAAAAAGCAATGCCACTAATTTTTATTCTTGCTAATTTTTTTGTTTCTCTTAAATAGAAAATTTTTAATGTTTATTATTTTTCAGAGAGAGCAAGCCAGGGAGGGAAAGAGAGAGGGGGACAGAGGATCCCAACCAGGCTTTGCACTGAAAGCAGCAAGACCGACGTGGGGCTTGAACCCCACAAGCCGCAAGATCTTAGCTGAAGTGGGACTCTCAAATGACTGAATCACTCAAATACCCCTAAAATAGAATTTTTAGTTAAAAATGTTATTGTTTATGTTAACATGAAAAGGGGGTCATTGTTTTAAGATATATTGATGAAGATTTTAGAAAATTTATCAGTTTTAAGGATGAAGGTATAAAAGCCACCTTGATATTCACTGATGTCTCATGATGAAGGCCAAAAAGGGCTGAGGATCTGGACTGGGGAGACTTCCTGAGTGGTGGCCACAGCAAGTAAGAGAGAGAAATGACCTCATGGTGAGGGCTGCCAGTTATGCCCTCAGGTTAGGACCAAGTGAGAGTAACTTACAGCTCACAGAGGTGAGTGGAAAGAGCTATGCCAGCAAGGAGAAGTCAACAGAGTGCTAAGCAGCAGAGAGAACAGGTCATGACTTCCACTATCTTCTGGCTTCAGGAAGAAAACCAACAGATCTTAAGTATTTTTACCATTAAAAAAAGAAAGAAAGAAATAGTTTAGTATGTGAAATGAAGGATGTGTTTATTATCTTGATCTTGATAATCATTAAGACAGTTTTTTGGTATTTATTTTTGAGAGAGAGAGAGAGAGAGAGAGAGAGACAGAGACAGAGAGCAAGGTGAAGAGGGGCAGAGAGAGAGAGGGAGACACAGAATCTGAAGCAGACTCCAGGCTCTGAGCTGTCAGCACAGAGTACGATGCGGGGCTCAAACTCACAATCCTTGAGATCATGATCTGAGCCAAAGTCAGATCTGACTTAACTGACTTAACTGAGTCTTAACTGACTAAGCCACCCTGGTGCCCTGATCTTGACAATCATTTTATGTGTTTGTATATCAAATCATGTTGGACACTTTAAATATACACAACTATATTTATCAATCATCCCATGATAAAGCTGGGAAAAGAAAAAATATGGAATTTCTACGAACCTGTGTCAAGATATCAGGAAGCAGAAAGGATGGAGAAGAGTCCATTTGAGATGCTGAATGCTGCTGGGTCCTAAACTCCACTTTCAAGAACAACAGTATAAAAGTCATTTTGACTTTGTTCTTGAAAGTGGAGTTTAGGACCCAGCAGCAGCACTGGAGAGCTTGTTTGAAATGCAGGAGTCCTACCCTAGAACTCCTGAATCACAATCTGCATTTCAACAAGAGCTCTTGGCTAAGCACCTGCACGTGAACACGTAAACCACACAAGTTTCTGCAAGGGAGCCAAAGGAGAGTACAGATACAGCTTCTCTCCATGTCTAATTGTTTTGGGGGGGCCACTTTTACTCTTCAGCTGTTGCCCTCATGTCTTGATAACCTCCCTCTACCTCCTGAGTCCCAAACAGGAAAGAAGACAAAGGCTTCTATACTCCCAACTTCTCCGTGGAGTTCTGGGTTGGACCTTTGGTCTGTAAGCAAGATCCCAGGTCACATGCCTTACCACATGATTCTTTTACCTCCTTTCATAAGGTTCCCCAGGTTCTTTATGCACCTCTAGAACTGGTACCTTTTTCTGGGTATTAGCTTTTATTTTCCAAAGACAGCTTGTTTTCTTCTTCAGCTGAATTCCTTCACAAATACTGGTTCAAAACAAGTCTCTTGGGGCCCATTATTCACAGTCTTGATCTAGAGTTGCCAACATTCTATGGGGAAGGAAGTAATAAGACAAAAGCAAAATAGATAAATACATAAATTAGAAAATGGACCACTAAAATAACTCAACTGTTAAGTCTACTCAAGATCAAGATCTTTGGAAAACAGTTAAAAAATATATGCAGTTCTGGCAAACATAAAAAAGAAAGAAAGAACAAATAAAAAGAAATCAAAGGGGGATAAATCATGCAAAAATAGTGTGTAAAATTATATACTGTGTGCACATAAATAAATGAAAATCCTAACAGAATGGAGTTTTTCTATTTATTAATATAAATTAACAAATAGGATAAAGTTGAAAAACTGAATATTTGAATACTCATGCAAGATATTTTAAAGGTTTTCTGGGGCCTCTGGGTGACTCAGTCAGCTAAGCGTTCGACTTCGGCTCAGTCATGATCTCACAGTTCGTGGGTTCGAGCCCCACATTGGGCTCTGTGCTGAGAGCTAGCTCAGAGCCTGGAACCTGTCTTCAGATTATGTGTCTCCCTCTCTCTCTGACCGTCCCCTGCTCATGCTCACTCTCTCTCTCTCGTAGAAATAAAACGTTAAAAAATTTTTTAAAAATATTATTTTAAAGGTTTTCTAAGAATTATTCTAA
Organism: Proteles cristata cristata; assembly: GCA_017311185.1. Taxonomy (NCBI): domain Eukaryota; kingdom Metazoa; phylum Chordata; class Mammalia; order Carnivora; family Hyaenidae; genus Proteles; species Proteles cristata. The sequence goes on from JAESUZ010005434.1 coordinate 48,331, forward strand.
AAGTCTTTTGAGGTCAGATGTTTTTATTTTGGAGTCTTTTAAACTTATAATAGTCAATCCCTCTGCTATATAAATCTATTTTTTTCCAGAAATATAAAAGATGTAAAGCGGCTCAATTCACATCATGAAGCAAGTACAACTGATTTCTAAATATTACAAAGATGGCACATAAAAGGAAAGTGTGGATCAAAGAGACTTATAAGTATTCAGAATAAAATGATGGTGGATCATATCCAACAGCACATCAAGAGAATAATGCACCAAAAAGAAAGTAGGATTCACTACTGAATTGCAAATATGACTTATTGTTTTGGAATTTAAATCATGTAAATAGGTCAAAAACTAAATATCCCAATTGATTATTAAAAATAATTTGATAAGTTTCAACTCTTACTCTGATAAAAAACTAGAAATATCAAAATTAATCTAATAGACATAGATATAAATATTGATATATATTAGATAAATATAGATATATACAGATTTTTGTCGGGGGGAGGGATATATATATATATATATAAATAGAGAGAGAGAGAGAGAGAAAAACAGAGAATCCTAAGGAAATCCCATGCTCAGAATGGGCCCCCATGCGGGGCTCTATCCCACAACTGTGAGATCATGAGCCAAGCCGAATCAAGGGTAGGTCATTCCACCAATGAGCCACCCAGGAGCTCAGACTAAAATGTTTTAATTATGGTATCTATCTGAAAATAGTCATGTCAAAGTTAAAGGAGATACACTGAGGGCGCCTCAGTGGCTCAGTTGGTAAAACGTCTGACTTTGGCTCAGGTCATGATCTTGTGGTCTGTGGGTTCCATCCCTGCATCAGGCTCTGTGCTGACAGCTCAGAGCCTAGAGCCTGCTTTGGATTCTGTGTCTCCCTCTTTCTCTGCCCCTCCCCGGCTCATGCTCTGTCTCTGTCTCTATCTCTGTCTCTGTCTCTCTCTCAAGAATAAATATTTAAAGAAAAACAGAGATACACCCAAGGTCTAAACATTAAAGAAACAAAAATGTCATGCACTATTATTTTACAATGAAATATTTTATACATTTAAAACTATTGAAAAATCTACCTGTATGGTTCTTTGTACATACAATGCAGCAAAAGAAAAAGAATAATGATTTATATTAAGAGGATTCCCCTCTGATTTAATTTCCCTTTTTGATCATCCTTTTCTCACCAAAGATAGAAGCTATCTTGATTTCGTATTCATTATTCCCCTGATAGAGGACTAAACAATGTGCTGGCTAATTTTATACGGGTTCCGTTTCCATATAAATTGTACCATACTGTATACACTATTTGCAATCTAGTTTTTAACTTAATATCATGAGAGTCTCTCATGCTGATACTTGTAGCTGATTTTCTTTTCTCTTCACTATTGTTTATACTATTACATTGTTTGAATCAGCCACAGTGGATGATTCCTTATTCTGTAGCTAAATATTCAGGTTATTTGCTTGTCTGTTTGTTTGATTACTTTATTACGAACATTCTTGTCTTAACCTCTTTGTGCACAGTGTCCATTTGCCTGAGTAGTCACAGTGCTGTCCAGGAGAACTTTCTGACATGAAATGTTGTACAAATTTGTAGTAATAAGAAAAGGTAGGGGCGCCTGGGTGGCTTAGTCGGTTAAGCGTCCGACTTTCGCTTAGGTCATGATCTCGCGGTTCGTGGGTTCAAGCCCCGCGTCGGGCTCTGTGCTGACCGCCAGCTCAGAGCCTGGAGCCTGTTTCAGTCTGTGACTCCCTCTCTCTCTGACCCTCCCCCGCTCACTGTCTCTCTCTCTCTCCTAGAAATAAATAAAAAAGAAAAAAAAAAAAAAAGAAAAGGTAGAGCAGTTATATTTACTATCATTACACACATATCTGGATTTATTTTTCTGTTTTTCTTTTTTTTCTTCTGGAATCACAAATGGGTTTGTGTTAAACCTTCTCACTTTATCCTCCACATCCCTTAATCTCTAATTCATAGCTCCTATTTTGACCTTTTTTTTGCCTTGACTTTTCAATGCTTATTTTCCCCTCTTTATTACATTTTCTTTTATTAATGGTATTTTTCTTTGCCTCACTTCTTTTATTCTCTCTCTCTCTTGCAACTTTTTGTCACTGATTTCCAATTATCCTTGAAATGTTATCATTTTATGTTTAATTTTTACAAAGTCCAAAATTTACCATTGTCTTTTCTATAATTCTAAACATTGAAAGAATTTAACAATGCTTTAACTCTGATTACCCCATTCCATTCTTACACTATTTTTCATTGGTGTTTTTGTACGTAATTTAGTATTGTAGTGTAGCTTCTCAAATAGGCATTAATTTTGCAGAACTGAATTACACTAATGAAAAAAATCTAGCTGTATTGTTATTTTTGCACATTGTTGGTACTGGTATATGGTTCTGTTTTTAGTGAGCTTTAGGAGAAGCCCATTTTACTCATCTCGACTTATCTTCAAACCTCAATATAGCTGGATATACGTGTGCAAACTAAAGGGAGGTTTTTTGAAACTTATTTAAACTCATCCTCAGAATTTAGGAAAAACATTCTATTAGAAAAAATATTCTATTAGAAAATGTAATGTATATTGCAAGCTAATGAATCATCAGAAGAACCTCAAGATGATGATTCTGTAGAAAATATGACATGTTTGACCTTGTCTGCAAAACCATCTTGGTCTTTATTAACTCCCTTTAATTCCCATGCTAATGTAAGTTATTTGCAAAGGTGCAATAAGAATCTGACTTCATTTCTACCAAGATCTAAATGGAGAAACCAGAGTTATAACCATAACCATGTCAGAAATGTCAAATTTGAGATTAAATTGTATTTGATAGGATAGGAAAAATCTGCTATTCAGGAGCAAGACCTTCATTTCTTATATAGAAAGGATGCTTTCAAAGTCTACCCAGGAAATAAGTCCATTACCTGTTGTATGCTTTGGAGTTATATTTAGTAAAGAATGTCATTTCTTAGTCGAGCAGAAATTTTGCTAAACTTGGAGAATCTAAAAAAAAAATAGAATATATCCATTCAGTTACAGATTCTGTAGTTGAAAGCCAATAGAGGCAAATCTAATAGTTCTTACTTCTTTTTTTTTTTTTTTAATGTTTTTTTTTTATTTATTTCTAGGAGAGAGAGAGAGACAGCGTGAGCAGGGGAGGGTCAGAGAGAGGGGAGCCACAGACTGAAACAGGCTCCAGGCTCTGAGCTGGCAGTCAGCACAGAGCCCGACGCGGGCTCGAACCCACGAACCGCGAGATCATGACCTAAGCGAAAGTCGGACGCTTAACCGACTAAGCCACCCAGGCGCCCCTAATAGTTCTTACTTCTTAAAGTCAGAATAGATAAACACATGAGGGCAGAAAAATATCTTTCTACCTGGAAAAAAATGATCAAACATATGACCTAACGTGTTTTACCTTGCCTCCAGACAGTAGTTAACTTTCTTCTTTAGTTCTGTTAAACATCAGTAAGAAGTCCTTTATGTATTAATCATTACCTCCTGTTGCCTCTATATAAATAAAATTCATGAAATAGAAGAGAACATGAAATTAATGATAATCGGAACACTGTGGAACAAGCTATTTAGGTCAGATTTGTTCCTTAAGTGTGGAGGTTAGCCATGGAGGGTGGAAGTGAGGTGGGGTGTAAGGGGAAATGGAGGGTGAAGCCAAAAAGGTTAGCCAACCCTTTCCTGAGCATCGCCTCCTTGAGCCTGGGAAAGGCACTACACTCTCCCTGGCCTTCCCACCAAACACTGTAACCTCAAGGAAGAAAATGGAAAACCTTCAGCAAGGGTACTTGCCTGTGGAAATTCTGGGGTCAGGATCTTTTCTTAACCTTGTTCCTGTTTTCTATGTCTTCAGCACCCACCCATAATCAGTACTGTCCTGGGTATAGCTAAGCTTTTGGCAAGGCATGACAATTTGAAATGTATAATGTAGGTTGGTAGGGAAAAACAGACCTATTTCCTCTTTTCTACTTGAAAGATTTCTTTATGGGATAGAGGGAGTATAGAGAAATCTTTGTGGCCTTGAGATAACAACAAACACTTGCATAGTGGTAGCTGCTCCAGGCAGAGTTCAAACCATTAATATTTGATTCCTTCCCCTTTCCCAAACTCTATAAGGTTTCATAGGCAAATTTACTCTGAAGTTAACAAAGCTTAAATTTCAGAATCAGTTCACTAATTTTATATTGTAATTTTGTATTCATATCCCTAAAGGATATGTTGGAGCTCCCTATCCCAAGTGGATTCTTGAGGGTAGAGAGACCCACAGAGAATTTAAGCACCTTGCCCAAGATCATACAGCTAGTAAAGGTGACAGAGGCAGACTCATTCTCAGGTGCTCCTGATTGAGAGTACACCCTCTGTTATTTTTACTCTGCCTTGGCCTTGAAAAGCTAAGAGGAAAACCTATAAACCCATGCCCAGACCTTCCAAGCCAATCTGCTTTAAGTCACGTATCTCATTTATGAGTGAGATAAAACTTAGAAGTTTAAAATTCCTACTTTACTTGAATTTGCTACAATTCCATTTTAATATTAAATAACTATAAGATTATTATTATGCCAAATCAACAAATACTGATAGAATTCCATTATTCAGAGTCTTGCCAACATTAAAGAGTTTCCTGAAAATTATGTAAATTACCTATCAGAGAGAACCTGTAACTTAAATTCAGGTGACTCTAACTGAAGCCCGGATATGTAACTGCTATTCAGTACTGCCTACATTCAAGAGCTCAGAATTTGCTTTGCTGCCACCATTTTCATTTTACTTGTATTTGTCATTTATTAAAGACTATTATGTGTTAGACACGATGTGTATGTTTTTGTAATCGTCATAATAACGCTTCAAGGTAGCCATATTTATCTACATTTGAGGAGGGGGTGGGGGGTGGTTAGTTGAGATTTGAAGAGTTCAGTAATTTGTCAGTTGTTCCAGACCTGGTACATGGCAGAGACAGAATTGCCTTTTGGGACCTGAACCTGAAGTCTAGATTTTCTGCTACATCTACCCTGTTAAGGGAAATTGGCAGCAGTGACACTTTATTAACCATCCACATACAAAACTCATTTCTCCACAAAGCTGCCGCTTGTGTATAAGGTAAATGGAGAATTCTCTGCCCTTGAAAACTCCTTTTGTTCTCTAACTTTGGTTCCAAAAGATTTTTGGCATTTTGTGAAAACCAAAGAAATATACTCCTAAACTGTAAACACTTATTCAAGGTTTGAGAACCTATTCCCTGGTGAGAGTTTCAGCAATGTTTGGAGCACTCTCCACATCACTGGGGAAAACGTACAGGTTCACGGTGTGAAAATATTGTGACGACACATGTGCTAACAATCACATTGCTGTAGAAATTTACCTTTTACAAGTATTTGCATCTCCATGGGACTATTTTATTGAGTAAGATATGTCACCAGGAAGAATAGAAGGATTTTTCTTTGTCCTCAAGTGTGGCTTGAATTGATTTTTCTAAACTGCTCCAAAGTGTGTGCTTTCATTCTATAATTCATCCTAAGTGTTTTAAAATAAAAGAACTCAAATCACTTGGCAGAATGAGGCCTGTTAATGCCCAGAAAGGCCAATTTATATTCAGTTGGTGTCCTGGCAAGCAGCATGATTGATATCATTCAGATTTGAGACTCGGAGTGATAAATAGTTACACATGACCAAGTGCCACACTTCGGGGCTCATGGGCCCCTGATGAGTTATTGTTTTGTTTTGCCCCTGGTTTGTGCAGACTGAAAACTTCGTTTTCATAAATTAATCAGTAATGGTGTTTTGCATTTCTGATTTGTTGCCTTTCTCAAAAGGCCTTTACTTGCAGTTTATAATGCTGAGTGGCACAGTTTCAGGCTGCCCAAAGAGATATGAAACAATTGGATAAACAAAAGTTTTCCTGTTTGTTATTGTGGCAAATAAATATAGCATTTTCTGAAAGGTTCATTTTTTAAATTTTTTTAATGTTTTGATAGAGACAGCATGAGCAGGGGAGGGTCAGAGAGAGAGACACACACACAGAATCTGAAGACAGGCTCCAGGCTCTGAGCTAGCTGTCAGCACAGAGTCTGATACAGGGCTCGAACCCACCAACTGTGAGATCATGAGCTGAGCCGAAGTTGGACGCTTAACTGACTGAGCCACCCAGGCACCCCTGGAAGGTGCATTTTCAAATGCAAGGAGATTTAAATGCAAAGACATTTAAAAACATTTTTATTATATGTTGAATAGATCTGACATAATTTTGATAAAAGTTTATGTAAATTAATAGGGATAAAAACAAAGAAAACCTATATTCTAACCGTCCATTTTAAGGAAGAAAAAAAAAACCCCAAAGCGATATCCGTTGATGTTTCCTGTCTGATTCTGCTAGATTTGATTCTACATCCTGCCTCATTGGAAGTAATCGTAAACACTGTACTCAATTTTAAGTTGATATGAGGCATTGTTTACTTTAAATGTTTTTGAAAATGTATAAATGGAATCATACGGTGTGGATTTTTTTTTTGTGATTTATATGTTTCCTCTATAGCATATTTTCAATATTTATTTGTGTTGATATTTATAGCTATAATTGATTTATCTTCATTACTGTATATGATTCGATTATATGAACATGCCACAATTTATTTATCATTTTCCAGCCAATGGAGACTTGCATAGTTCTTGTCTTTTTGCAATCTTGTTATGAATATTCTTTTTTTTAAAAATGTTAACTTACTTTTGAGAGAGAGAGACACACAGAGTGTGGGTGGGGGAAGGTCCAAGAAAGAGGGAGACACAGAATCCAAAGCAGGAGCAGAGTCCCAAGCCAGGCTCGAACTCACAAATGGTTAGATCAGACCTGAGCTGATGTCAGACGCCCAGCTGACTGAGCCACCCCGGAACCCCTGTTACGAATATTCTTATATACAACCATTCCCATACACATTACAGGGTATATATGACTGAGAGTTTATGTATATTCATAATATAGTCATGCATTTATGTAACATATCCATATATTTGTGGGTTCATAGGGTATTTACATTTTCAACTTTACTAAAATTTTTGCCAAATTGTTCCTTAAAGTGTTTATACACTATTTCAGGTCTTCCCCATTTTCACCAGTGCTTGATATTGTCAGGCACTGACGTTTTTGTCCATCTGGAGGATACAAAATAGGATAGTACTGTGGTTTAATTTGCATTTACCTGATTGCTAATGAAAAGGAACACATTTTTAGATGTTAATTGCCCTTTTATTGCATGTTTGTCCTTTAGTGAAGTGTCTGTTATTCACTATTTTTATATTGTATTGTTCATCTTATTAGTTCATCATTATATATAAATTGAAACTATTTCTTCCTATTTTTCACTTATCTTTTTATTCTCTCTATGATATTTAGTAAACAGAAGTTCTTAATTTTATGGTAGGTAAGTCTTTCAGTAATTTCTTTGTATTCTCTCCTTTTGTTTATTATTTATGAAATCTTTCCCTGGCACATGAAATGCTTTTATGTAGACTTCTAAAATTGAATACTTTTGCTTTTCAAATTGAATTTTTGTATCTGGCTGGAACTGATTTTGTATGTGATATAGTGTTTGAGTCCAGTTTCCTTTTTGGCTTAATATACACAGGCACTTGCCCTAACATCATTTATTATAAGTTCATATTTCTTTCTTTCCCTCTGATACCATCCCTGGTATTCATTCATTCAGCTCATGTTCGCTGAGTGGTTCATTTATTCCTGGCACCACCATAAGGATAAGGGAACCAGAGGAAACAAATTAAATTAAAATGCCTACTCAAAGGGAGCCTTCATAGTTGAGGGAAGAGATAACAGCCAATAACAAATATACAAACAAAAGTAAAATTGACTTTTTTGATGGTAATCAATCCATGAAGGAAATAAAAAGAGGAAAATAGGGAATGTGGGCCTGGAGGGACTTTTTCATTGGATTATCAGGAAAGACTTTACTAAGAAGCTAGCGTTAGAGGAAGGAATTGAAGAAAGTGAATGAACAAGTTGTGCGAATGTCTGAAGTGGTGGGGTGACATTTCAGACACAGAGAAAAGAAAGCACAATACTCCAAGGACCTAAGTGTGCCTGGTATGTTCAGGGGAGCAATCTTTCTGGAGAGTGTGAACAAGAAAAATATAGAAAATGAGTTCATAGGGGTGTATGGGTGGCTCAGTCGGTTAAATCGGTCCAACTTCGGCTCAGCTCATGATCTTGCAGTCTGTGGGTTCAAGTCCCGCATCGGGGGCTCAGCTCAGTTCAGAACCTGCAGTCTGCTTCAGATTCTGTGTCTCCCCGCTCCCTGCCCGTCACGCACTCACTCTGTCTCAAAAATAAATAAACATTAAAAAATTTTTTTAAAAATGAGTTTATAGAAGAAACATGGGGCCAAGTTGATAACTCTCTGAAGTATGACATGATCTGAATTACATTGATCAATGGATCCATCAATGAGTATCAGTCAGAAACACTATAATTTAGTAATAAAAAACCTCATATTCTCAGTAACTTCAAACCATGAATGTATTATTCTTGCCTATTTAACACTCATTACAAGTCATCTGGATAGTACAGTCTACATTCCCCTTACTTCTGGACCCAGATTGGCAGAGTGGTTAGCATTGCGAGTGCTGCTAGTTTCCATGACAGTAACAAAAAGACTAGTCAAAAGATGTGCCAGCCACTGGAGCTTCCGTTCGTCTCTGATGTGTATAAGTTACCACATCATTACCATTCTCATTTCATTGGCCAATAGAAACGGCTTGACCATTTAGGCTTCAAGGGGGCAGAGAAGTACAATCTGTCTACATGCTGGAAAAAACAAAAAACAAAAAACAGAGGTATCCAGTAGATAGCACTAGTATTTACTAACATCTGGCTGCTGTGTTGAGAACACATTGTTGGCAGGTAGAGGCAGCAGGAGGGAGTACCACCTTTTGAATTCAAAGAGGGAGGAAGCAAAGGATGTGGTAAGAATTAATTGGATTCTGGGTAAATTTAGAAGGTAGTGCCAACAAGTTTTTGTCAAGAATGTGATTGGGGTGCCTGGGTGGCTTAGTCGGTTAAGCGTCGGACTTTCGCTTAGGTCATGATCTCGCGGTTCGTGGGTTCGAGCCCCGTGTCGGGCTCTGTGCTGACTGCCGCTCAGAGCCTGGAGCCTGTTTCAGTCTGTGACTCCCTCTCTCTCTGACCCTCCCCTGCTCACGCTGTCTCTCTCTCTCTCCTAGAAATAAATAAAAAACATTAAAAAAAAAAGTTTAAAAAGAAAGAATGTGATGGAATAAAGATCACTAAATTCTTTCATACTCTTCCTAGGAAGAAGCGGAGATCATTTGTCTTACTTGGATCTGGGCTGACTTGTGACAGTTCTGTTCAGTACATTGTGGTAGAACTGTGGTAGAAAGACCCAATATAGTGATGTCATGCCATTTCTGGGCATTTATGAGAACTAGAACCTTCTGCCGTGGTCTCTAAGGGTCCTCTGGTGATGTGGAGTAAGTATGCCTACCCTGCCAGGTGGAACACATGTAGAGGATGGAGGACTGCATGGAGAGGGGTGTGGTGTGGCAGAGCTCAGTTTTCAAGCTCTACCACTACCTCAAAAACACCAGAAATGTGAGGGAGGTCATCTGGGTCCTTTAGACCTTCCAGTCACAAGGGAAGTGCCACCAAGTGACTCCATTTCATGTCATGAAGACCAAGATAAGCACTCCAGCCTGTTCTATTCCTGACCACAAAACTATATGTTATAACCAAATGATTGTTGTTTTATGTCACTATGTTTTGGAATAATTCATTATGTAGCAGTAATTAGCCAGAACAGATGCCTTCTTTTTTTCTTTACCTGGGAAGTAGTTTGCTCTGACTCTTCAAATACATTTTGCTGAGGAAAAAAAAAAATTATGTTGGAGCTATTTTCTCTAAACACATCGAAAACATTGTCTGGCATCTCCTCTTACCATTGAGAAGGCAGCTCTTCATGTATGTCAGTCCTTTGAAGGTGATCAGGTTTTTTTTATTCGAAATTTTTAAAAATCTGACTCTTTTTTATTATATATTATATTTTTTCTTTATTTATTTTGAGAGAGAGAGAGAAAGAAAGCATGTACATGTTTGCCTGTGGGAGTGAGGGAGGGTCTGAGAGAGAGAGAGAGAGAGAGAGAGAGAGAATCCCAAGCAGGCCATGATCTCATAATTTGTGAATTGGAGCCCTGCCTTGGGCTCTGCACTGACAGCAAGGAGCCTGCTTGGAATTCTCTGTCACCCTCTCTCTCTTTGCCCTCCCCTGCACTCTCTCTCTTTGTCAAAATAAATAAATAACATTTAAATATGTACAATATTTATTTTATATTTTATGTCTGTTAATTTTAGTATTTATAATCTGTTCAGGTGCCATTAAGGTCCAGGTTATTTCTGATTGATTTGGGATAATTTGCATGAAGATGATGGGGCTTTGGTACAAGATGAACTACCTCTACCTTATAGAACAGTGGAAACATGACAGGGTTTGCAGCCAGATTGATGACAGTACAAATCTGCCACTTGTCAGCTGTGTAATTATGAGTAATTTAATTTATGTAAACATCAGTTTTCCTTTGTGTAAAATGGAAATAAGCATTATCTGACTTATTTGTAATGAATATTAAAAGAGTTTACAAAATAAAATACCTATCTTACAGAATTAGGCAATTCAAGAGAATAATATTCTCTTCAGCGGAGCTAGACAGTTACCAATATAAGACATTTATCATTAGGAACAGATCTTTAAGGCCACTTCTAAAGAAAAAACATTTAGAAGGTCCCACACAGAGTAATGCAGACACCTATGCTGTTATATTAAGAAGACCTTGTTTGAGTAAAAGTGACTAAGAAAGTCCTAATATAAAGAGACACTCAATAGTTCATGAAACATATTCATAGTCATTGTTTCACATGATGAAGCATTTAAATTTCACAAGATGTGGTAAGTACATCTTATTGTCCCCATTATACATACAATGATACTGAGCCATAAATATGTCATGTAACTGCATGTAAGGTTGCTGTACTAATAGGTAATCAGCATAGCAAAGATTCAAAAACTGATTCCTAGAGTCCTAGAATCCCTTTCCACCAACTATGCAATTTCTACCATCTAATGCCCATACATTTTCCTACCAACACCCTTTGCTTAGCATATCTGGATGCCCAGCAATATCCCAGAACATTTCAATGTACCACTGTCTCTCTCCCCTACCGGGCCTACACTCCAAGAAAATTCCTCCATTTCCAATTACTCTTCTTTATTAATCATTGCCCCTTTTCAAAGAGGTACTAATGAATAGCATTAGCTAATATAGAACCAAATATCTCCTGAAGAAGTGTTACATGTTTTGTATACAAGCCTTTTTATATATAATTTTATAATTGGTGTGTGTTTATCTGTGCATGCTATCCCTCTTCCTTATCTCACTGGAAATGAAGGCAATGTTAAATGTGTTCAATGTCCTCATAAAGGTGACTTGGCTGCTTGAACACAGAAAAAGGGGCAGATAAAAGGAGTCTTCTCAGATACAGGAGAGGTTGATCTGAGGGTTCTCGGGTACCTTAAATCCCAATCCACCTCCTGGTGTATCTCAACTCCAGATAAGGCCTATTTAGGACCAAAGGCTGTTGTTTCAGTCAAGTTAGGGAAAAACTGCTTGAATACTCAAGATAATTCCCTAACTCTTTTGTTTAACACACACACAAAAATTCTACATTAATTCTACTCAGAGAAATGGAGTTAAAACAATGATAATCACAGTTAAGTTGCATTGAACATTATCTATCTATCCACACACATGCATATCCTTATAATTCTTTTAAGTGATTTACATATAATAACATTTTTATTGAAATACAATTGACACATAGCATGGTGTAAGCTTAAGGTATGCACTGTGTTGATTTGATATGCTTATATATTGCAATATAATTACTTATTTGTGCCCCTAAAACAACTCCATGAAGAAGATACACTTATAGCCTCATTTTATGGATCCAGAGATTGGGGTGCAAAGAAGCAAAGTAAATTCCCTGAAGTTGCACATCTAGCAAGCAGCAGAACCTGGATTTGAACCCATTTACATTGGTTCTGCAGTTCCACAGCATTTGGTAGAGCTTCAACCAACAAACTCCATCCCCTACAAATCAACTCGATCCTCCTAATGACAGGAAGACATCACTGAGATCCCTCATGGCTTAGCTCAGAAATTTGCACTAACAAAAGATCATGCCTATAGACCAATACAATTTCCTTTTTTGTTTTAAGCTGGAGATTCTAATTCATCATCTATACTTGCAATGCTTTTAAATTCTGAATAATTATAGACTTACAGGAAGTCGTAAAAAATGTGTGGGAACTTTCGGTGCACCTTTCACCCAGTTTCCCTCAGCGGTACTACCTTGTATAATACATTACAATATCAAAGTAAAAAATGGATATTGTTATAATCTACAGACTTTGTTCAGAGTTCACCAGTTTTACATGCCAAATTGTGTGTGTGTGTGTGTTGTGTGTGTGCATGTATGTGTTTAGTTCTATAATTCTTTACAATTTCACCACAAGTGTAACTGTGTAAACTGTGTAAAAATAAAGATACAGAACTGTTCTATCACCATAAGCCTCTCTTATACACTCCTTTATACTAACATCTACCCTCCTACTCATCATCTATAATTAACAATCAACTTTTAAACAAAGCCTCTGCACCTATACTTGGTGGTTACATAGAAAAAGGCTGTAAAGAGAAAAATAAGGAAAGCATAAACACGGAAGTAAAGATTATACAAAACCACGAGCTGACCCTAGTTTCTTGATTTGGGCACAAATTATTTTGGTTGTGTTTGGGTATAAAGTACCCAAATCTTTGGTTGGAGAGACTTAGTTTTAAGACCAGAAGAGACCAGTCAATAGAAAAAAATTCCTCTTCATCATTAGAATGGAGCGGGAGGGGCAATTCATCATTCTGTTCTCAATTGGATTAGCCACCAGAAAACACAGGAAATTGTCTTGCATTTATCATTTCAGATCCTATGACTGTGCACAGTCCGAGGCCTTCTTTGTTGAATGAAAATAATGCATAGATCACTTTGTAAAGGTTAAAATCCAAAGCTAATATGGTAGAAGATTGTTTAAGGAGTCTCTCACTCCTCTATAAACTCTACTTAGTAGTAACTACCCATCCTCTTTTCAAGAAATATCTACATTATTGTTAACTTGAAAATAAAGTGTGCTGCTGGGAGACAGCTGAAGGATGACAGGAATTTGGATTTCTGAGGCACAAAGCTGTGAAATGCTTGACAGAGAAGAACAGTTACTGTCAGATATGCTTGATTTGTCAGAGAAAACTGAAGGACACTTTCCCCTGTGGCTCAGATATTCATCAGTATGTGGAGGTCACACAAATAGCATGTGACTTTAGTTTCTCCAAGCTAGTCACACAAAGTCCCAAACCTTGGCATTGTCTTCACCTTTAAGTTCCTACTTCTGAGGAAAAATAACAGACAATATGGGGTAAAGTGGACCATAGTCAGTGGATGTTCTATTTATTCTTTTATAAAATTAAGAAAAAACTCTGGTGGAATAGAGAGAACTCTGAACTAAGAAAGCAGAAGACACCCATTCCAGAAGAAAAAACACTGTTTCATTAGTGATAGGAGCCCTCGTGGCAATCACTTGACCTGGAGTCATTATCTGCGAGATGGCACAACACTTACCTACCCATCTATCTTGCATGTTGTTCAGATGAGTAAAATGAAAAAACTATGTAAAAATGCTGCTTGGATTGTCAAGTGGTTTATAAAAGATATGTGTGTCTATATATGTGTGTATAATATATATTTTTTAGTTATGATGTATACATATGGTGTGTCATATGGTATGTGTATATTCTATGTACATACACAGACATTCCCAAGTGGTATAGTTCTGGTATATATATTTATATATATGTATGGAGTATACATATGGTGTTTATACATAGATGTATAAATATGTGTGGGCATGTATATATTCACACACACATATATATACACATATATTAGATATCATCCCAATTACCATTGTTATTTTTCAAGAAAAGATAGATGTATATATGAAATTGTTGTACTCCTGGCAGAAACCAAAACCCAATTGTCAGCTGAAAACTGGCGTGTTAACACTCAGCACACACGGGAATGACAAAACCTGTTTTTCCTGAGAGAGTGTGCAGGATACAAGAACTCAGAGCAATTTAGAGCCAGAAAAGAGGTGAGAGTTCAAGTCCCAACCACCTCATTTAACAGATGATTAAATCTCAGTCCAAACATAGTGACTTAACCGAATTTAGTGATAGATACCAGACTCGTTTGAGGGGCAAGAAGACAATTAATGACCGAACTACAGTAAGCTTAATTCTGATAGGGAAAGGAGGAATAAAATAGGAGATACCATCTCCTATTATTTAAAAGGCTTTTAAAAGATATCTGTTAACAGGGATAGATTGTAAAAACGACACTCCAATCAGAGGGACTGGTGGGAACTGAGGCCCAAAGACAGGAAGGAGCCTACAGAGTAGGTCAATAATTTCTCATTTTAGAAATATACGAGGTATATGCTGTGTGTATGCTATGCTTTCCAGGGAGAAGAGGAAGACTACCTCCTATTTGAGAACAAAACTATGTTGAAGTGTTAAACTTTTTAGGAAAAAAGAGAATCACAAATCATTCATTTCCCTCCGGTGCTAGAAACTTCTATGCATTTAATTTAAGGGAATGGGTCTCAAACTTTGCTGTACATTAGCATTGCCTGGAGATTAAAAGAAATACTGACACCTGGATACCATCTTCAGCCATTTTTATTTAATGAGCATGAAGATTACTTAAGTCCCCCAGGTGTTTCTACTATGTAACAAAGTTGGGAACCACTGGGTAAAGGAGCAAGTAAATAAAGGCACAACTACTTTAATACACAAGCCAGTTACCTAAGAGAGAGACCATGAATCTCCTATTAAAACTTGGCATGAATTGATATATTAGTTAATTGGTTAATTAAATAAGCAAATCAGGGAAGGACTGGTACACTAGACAGTCAAGCTTTAATTATAAAGAGGCTAGGATAAACCTTTGAAAATCATAGAAAAACATTTTCCATTCTGTGATTTATATGAATCCCCACTCTAGGAGCCAAATTGGCATTATTGTAAGTAAAGTACAATGCATGTATTGATTATCAAGTTGGTAAAGAGATGAGTAAAGAAATTACCACCAGCAGAATTTGCCAAAACATTAACTAATATGCAACTGAAAACTTAAAGAATTTTAAATCTATTAATTTTATTAATGAAATCCTGTCATTCATTCAATAAGTGCTTATTAATGTGTTGTGCCACATGTTGTTTGAGCTACTGGGGAATACAGTAATGAAAAAAATTTAAAAGCTTGTGCCTAGTGGAGCTCAGGCAATATTTGAGCAAAACTCAAATTTGGTAAAAATAAAAATGATTATAGAGAGAATCAGGCTTTCAGGAAGATGGAATACATAGTACATCACTTTGAGAGGAGGACCATACTCAGTGTGTTCAAAAGAGCACATAGGCCAGGGTACTGGACGCCAGTGAGGAGTGTTAGCTGATGAGAAATGCGGGTCCTTCTTTCCTCTCGCTCTCCCTTCTTCCCTTCCTCCTTCCTCCCTCCCTCTGTTCCTCCCTTCCTTCACTTCCTTCTTCTCTCCCTCTTCCTTTCCTTCCCCCTCTCTCTCCCAAGATCCAGTAGAGTAGGAGCAACTGATGATGTGGAAAAGAAGGAAACTGCAAGAGCATATGAAACTACTTTCATGAGCACAATCACTTCAGCCCAACTTCACAGTAACCTGCTCATTTATAAGATGAGGACACCTACCCTCAGAGATGCTGAGCAGGGGCGCCTGGGTGGCTTAGTCGGTTAAGCGTCCGACTTTCGCCTAGGTCGTGATCTCCCGGTTCGTGGGTTCGAGCCCCGCGTCGGGATCTGTGCTGACTGCCAGCTCGGAGCCTGGAGCCTGTTTCAGAGTCTGTATCTCCCTCTCTCTCTGACCCTCCCCTGCTCACGCTGTCTCTCTCTCTCTCTCTCTCCTAGAAATAAATAAAACATTAAAAAAAATTTTAAAAAAATGAATAAAAAAATTTAAAAAACTTAAAAAAAAAGAGATGCTGAGCAATTTATTTAAGGACATCTAAGTGGTACAATTATGAACTCAATTATGTCTTCTGACTTAAGCCCAGTTTCTTGCTTTCTTTCTAAACGTCATTCACAGCGTGAATTAGAGAAAACACAAAGATTATCCTCAAGAAGAAATGTCTGCTCTATCCTCCATGGTGGCTAGGATCTTTTCTATATTCTAATATATCGAATATGGAGTTATCTGATACCCAACTCTCCTGAAGAGTAAGAGTTTTTGTTTTTGTTTGTTTGTTTGTTTTTATAGGAAAATCAAGAAGTTCTTTAATATGTGAATCTTACCCAACAACCCACGTGAGGAGTTTCAGAGTAAAGACTTTGAGCAGATGTTTTTGTGGTCCTATCAGAATAGAAAATAGTAATCTTTAGGTAACAGAATATGGTAAAGGTACCAAGAACTTGTATTAAAAAGAGTCCTGAGGAATTGTTCTATGTCTGGACAAAGACTTACTAATTATTTTTTAAAAATTGTCCCTTAAGTTTTTGCAATGCTGGAGTTAAAACTGAGGAAACATTCAGAATAACTTGTCATGTACCAAGTTGATTTTCACTACAATTTACTGGTATTGTGAACTATATCCAATTATGTGTCTAGCAAATAATTGTTGCTTCCTCCTCTATAGAAATAAAGTCTTTCCAACCCTCAAGACTGAAGGTAAGTAAAATGGCCCTAATTTAGCATCAATTTGGTGTTGAAAGTCTATACGTCTAGTCTCTGTTGTGTTGGTAGGGTTCTTACCTTTGGAATGCAAGAAACATCCCTAGCTTTCATCATCTCATTCCTTTCATTATTAGCTTAAAAAATAACCAGTAAATAAAGCTAAAAGAAATGTCATTGTTTAACAAAGACCAGCATGAGATGTTCAGACTCTTCTCACGAGCTTGTGTCTGGGTGGAATGTTTTCATCCTCCATAGACTAGAATACAACACAAAAAATCATAATCTTTTGTGATAAGTGAGTTCAAATCTTATTCCATCCATTTCTGGCTATGCGCTCTGGGGCATATGAATTTCTCGGGGCCACTGTTTATCTTTAGAAAAAATGGAGATCAAAAGGAGTCTTGCAAGCAGGAAATATGATCACATATTTGTAGTAGAAATCTGCCTTCCCAAGACTTTTGAAAACCCTTTCTAGATTTCAGTATTTTACCATATTATATATTCTCCCAACCCAAGGTTACACTAAAAACTAAAAGCAAAACTCCCAGGCTGCACCACAACTAAGATGCAAGCAGTTGGTTTAGTTATGGATAAATAATATGGATAACATATTATTCCAACCTTTTTTTTTTTTTTCCCAGAGCTGAACTACAGAGGGAAACAGGCAGGATTTAGGCCAGTATAAGAGGTACAGAGGAAGTGTGGCTCTGGATTGATTTGGAGGAGGTAGTATTTTCCCAATCCTGAAAGGTTTTTTTAACCTGAACAAAATGGATTCTATTATTTGCTTCTAAGAACCACAACAACTTCAATATTAAAAATAATGAACATAGATGCAGGCATCCAAAATTGCTCCATTAATGTTACCTCACTTGCCTCTAACATTGGAGGAAAATTGAGTTGGTAAAAATTGCCTTCTGCTCTCCACCTGCATCTGGTCCAACTCCTTTCTGTCATCCTATAGATTATACTCCTCTGAGTTCCTCTTCAAAACTAGACTGAGGAAAGTCTGTTGAAGTGTTCATATCATTATTTTTTTAATGTACATTCCTGAAAACAGCTAAAGCCTTAGAAGAGGGAAACCCTTGGAGAAATGACTGAAGGGTCCATAAAGACACAGGAGAAAGGCTATGCAGATGGAAGAACACACTGTAGACTTAGGGCATAATGGAAATGGGAAGAGATTCCTCAGAATGAGAGCAGACGCATGAGTAGGCAAACATGCCATACAGGAGTTTGCCGCCTTCTCTTTCTCCAAGTTCCAATTGAGTACTCAAAGTAGGAATTGGAAGATATGAAACAACTTTCATAATATCTTGTGAAATATTGTAACTGGATAGGACAAAGCCAATCTGAATTCTAGTTTTCTCCTCCACAGTGTTATCCTTCTTAACAAATCTACTTTACTTTTATTGGTAATGATTTTTAAGTTTTATTTGTATCTATATTATTTTTCGATTTTTAAATTGAAGTGACATTTAAAAACAGTGAAATGAACTTCTGTTAAATGCACATTTCAATGAGTTTTGACAATTGTATACCAACCCATAGCCCATCTCCCAAGCAAGATATGTAGTATTTCCATCACCTCTGAAAGCTCTTTCATGTTATTTTTTTTTTAATGTTTTATTTATTTCTAGGAGAGAGAGCAAGACAGCGTGAGCATGGGAGGGTCAGAGAGAGAGGGAGACACAGACTGAAACAGGCTCCAGGCTCTGAGCTGGCAGTCAGCACAGAGCCCGACGCGGGGCTCGAACCCACAAACCGCGAGATCATGACCTAAGCAAAAGTCAGATGCTTAACCGACTAAGCCACCCAGGCGCCCCTCATGTCACTTTTTTAATCAATCTACCTTCTCTACCTGAAGAGGTAGCCACTTCTCCCTTTCTAGCACTAAAGAATAGATTTGCCATTCCTAAAACATTATGTGCATGGAATAATAGAGCATGTATTCTTCTGTGTTTGGCTTTTATGGCTCAACATGTTTTTGAGGTATGTTAATATTATATGTATCATCATTTGCTTCTTTTAGTACTAGTAGCATTCCACTGTAAGAATATAACACAACCTGTTTGTTTTCTCTGTTGATAAATATTTGTTCCAATTTCTACTTACTGTTTTTAAATGTTTATTTATTTTTGAGAGAGAGAGACAGACAGAGAGAGAATATGAGTGGGTTCCAGACTCTGAGCTGTCAACACAGAGCTAGATGTGGAGCTCAAACTCACATACTGTGAGATCATGACCTGAGCCAAAGTCAGATGCTTAACTGACTGAGCCACAGAGCCATCCCTATTTACTGTTTTTCTGAGTATAGGTCAAAATTTCCTGCCCCTTTTCATGTTTCATAATTTTTATTATATTCTGGATATTGTTCATCATAGAACAACTTAAAGTATCACATTTTATTTTGTTTTGTCTTATTTATTTCAAAGAGGCTATAAACATTTGTTCTCTGGCAGTTAGTACAAGAGGCTGTTCATTCTGATTTCTCCTGAAGTTGAGTTAAGCTGGGCTGGGCTACAGTTATACTGAATCTATCTGTGGTTTGATCAATCCTTACTTCCTATGTTACCAGTAATGCCCTAGTCATCTTACTAGCACTGAGAAGGAGGAGTGGGCTTCAGTTTCAGATAGTTTTGGTTTCCTTTTAATCCAGTTCTGACAGGGAGTCTGCATCTAGGCACTAGAAGTATATGCCAAAGCACCTCATTGCTTACTAATTTTCAGTTCCCTTTCCTCTGCCACTTTCTCAACAAAACTTTGCAAGGGATGTAATAGAGGGGAGAATTGTCAGGATGAATGGTTAATTTTTGTTTGGGCTTCTTTAAAGGACCATCCCACTAGCCTGCACCATAATTTAATGCTCGGTCTCACTTATCAAACTGTATCCAACCAGACATTCACTGCCACCAGTATGGATGCTGAATGACTTCCTACATACATACAAAAGGCTTATTTCTCATAGGAGTTTAAGTCAGCAAATGTCTTTGCATCGACCTATCTTCACTAGCTCCATAGAAATAAATGTTTGTTTTGTTTGTTTGGCTGGCTTTTCTTGTTTCAACAGGAATGGAGGTCTGGTGTGTTCTCCTAAATTCTAACTTAAAGTGGACATTTGTGTTCATATTCCTATTTAATTGTATCTATTTTAATTGTTTTAATTTTGTAACTGCATTATTTTTAAATAAAGAAGATGAGAAAAATATGAAGGAAGGAAAGAAGGATGGAAGAAAGAAGGAAGGAAGGAAGGAAGGAAGGAAGGAAGGAAGGAAATTTAAGTCCCATGACAGCAGGGATTTTCATCCAGCTTTTCCATTTCTGTGTCCCAGTTCCTAGAATTTGCCTGGAATATAATAATTACTAAATAGCCAGTTGCTTAATAAGTCTATGAATAAGAAAATGAGTGAGCGCATGAAATGATGCTCAGCATCCCTCCTCATCAGGGATATACAAATCAAAACCACACTGAGATACCACCTCACGCCAGGCAGAGTGGCTAAAATGAGCAAATCAGAGAACTCTAGATGCTGGTGAGGATGTGGAGAAACGGGCACCCTCCTACACTGTTGGTGGGAATGGAAACTGGTACAGCCCCTCTGGAAAACAGGGTGGAGGTTCCTAAGGAAACTAACAATAGAACTCCCCTATGACCCAGCAATAGCACTGCTAGGAATTTACCCAAGGGATACAGAAATGCTGATGCATAGGGCACATGTACCCCAATGTTCATAGCAGCACTCTCCACAATAGCTAAAACATGGAAAGAGCCTAAGTGCCCATCAACAGATGAATGGATCAAGAAGATGTGGTTTATCTATACCATGGAATACTACATGGCAATGAGAAACAATGAAATCTGGCCATGTGTAGCAACATGGATGGACCTTGAGGGTGTTATGCTGAGCGAAATAAGTCAGGCAGAGAAGGACAAACATCATATGTTTGCACGTATAGGAGGATTAGGAGGAACTTGACGGAGGAACAAGGGGGAGAAGAAGGGCGGAAATGGTGGGGGAAAGGGAGAGAGGCAAACCATGAGAGACTCTTGAATGCTGACAAAAACTGAGGACTGATGGATGTGGGGGGGAGGGGGGATGGGCATGGAGGAGGACACTTGTGGGGATGAGCACTGAGTGTTATGTGGAAACTAATTTGACAATAAACTATTTGTAAAAAAAAAATCAATTAAAAAAAAGAAAATGAGTGAGCAATGAATTAAACATAAATATTTAATACTTTAAGTTTTTAGCATTAGAAAGAATCAACTATTGATGGGAATAAAATTGACGGGAAATGAAACAATTGATGGAGACACATTATGGATTACTTCTTAATTTTTTCATCAATAACTAAGTTTCCAGTTGTTGTAGGTAACATCTGGATTTGCTGTATCTATCATCTTAATATAAGCACAGCTGTTCTAATTGTGGTTGTGCCCACAAGTTGAATACCCATTTAAACAATAATTGCCACCATGTACAGTGTGGAATAAAAGCAGGAACGAGCTTGTCTCTGGACATGGCTGCTCTTCATGACTGAACTATATCTGCAATTTACAGATGAACACTAGCAACATCTAAAGGGAGAATGAAAATTCCTGCTTTGGTATGAGGGCATGGATGCTCTGAGCAACTTGATACTTCAGTTCAACCTCCTTAGATTGGTTGATGTTCGAGTCTTCTTTTTAACCTCTCTCACAAAGTAGAATGTTATCTCTCAAATGTTTTCAACAAAGTCTTAGGGTTTTTATACTAAACAGCTCTCTGTACATTATATAGCTTACATGGCTATACACCATAACACTGTTTAGGGGGCAATTCCAATTAGGTTTCTATACTTCCTACACAAGAGCACTCATGTTCATATTTGTTCTTGGTTCTGTATTATTTGTTTATGCTTGATTTATACACTTGAACTCATATTTTAAGGATTAAGAACAATGGGGTTATTAGAATGATCATAAACATAGCTTATGAAGTCCTAGAATGTAAATTTCCTTAGGTGTTTTTCTCTGGTTTTTCTTAGCTTTATTGAAGTATAACTTACAAATAACATTGTAAGACATTTAAAGTGTACAACATGAAGATTTGATATATGTTTAAATTGTGAAAGGACTCACCCCCACTGAGTTCATTAACACATCCATCCTCTATAAAACTTTCTCTGTGTAGTTCACTATTATATCTTCAACAGCTAAAAACAATATATGACATATTATAGGCAATTCAATAAATGTGTTGACTTTGTCAGTGAAACTACTACCAACCAGCTGCTTAAATTTGTTTCCTCTTTCTTACTACAATTCTATGAGTTATATGTTTTGATACAAGCTTATTGATAAGATAACTGAAGAGACTGAGTAACTTACTATTTCAATCTGCTTAGACTCCTGTAACAAAAGTACCATAGACTGCGAGGCTTAAGCAACAAATATTTGTTTTTCACTGTTGTAGAATTTGGGAAGTCCAAGATTAACATGTCCACAGATTTGTTTTCTGGTGGAAACCTGCTTCCTCTTTCATGGATTGCTGTCTTCTTCCTGTGTCCTCAAAAGTTGCTCGCTGGGGTATCTTTTATTTATTTGTTAAATGTTTATTTATTTATTTATTTTGAAAGAGAGAGAGAGTAGAGGAAGGGCAGAGAGAGAGAGAGAGAGAAAATTCCTAGAAGGCTCTGCATTGTCCGAGCAGAGATTGTTGTGGGGCTCGAACCCATGAACCATGAAATCATGGCCTGAGCTGAAATCAAGAGTCAGACTCTCAACCAGCTGAGCCACACAAGTGCCACTCAGGTCTCTTTTAAAGGGCACTAATCCCATTCATGAGGGCTCCACCTTCATGACCTAATCACCTCCCAAACGCCACCAGCTCCATCACACTAGGGATTAGGAACTCAATATATGAATGTGGGAGAGACAAAATGTTCAGGTCAATAATACTTGCCCCATGTCCTAGAGCTAACAAGCATAGGAGCAAGGATTCAATCTTTGTCCCTGAATTTCACACTTAAAACTCTTGCTCTATCCTATGTTGTCTCCCTAATTTAAACAACTCTTCTAAGACCCAGTTAATCTGACCCATCAGTAACCACTTTCCCGTGTGGATCAACAATTTCAGAAAACTCCTACAACACTTAAAAATTAGCAACCATTGATCCTCACTATGATATTATTTTATCTTGCCATATTATTGCATTTTAGTTCTTCCCTAACAGATCACAAACTCCCTCATAATGGAGATAATATCTTATGACTCTGGGGAAACTCTCAAAGTTCCCCACATGGTTGCTTCGTACCTATAGAGAAATCAATGTAAACCAGATCTGGGCTGTGGCCTGTTTGAGAAAATACAGTTTAACAGGAACACTGCGTGCTGTTCATTCATGCATTGTCTATCCCTGCTTTTCGGCCCCAACAAGCAGCTGCATGGGAGAACACCTGTGTTTCGCGGCTGGGGCAAACACATGCGCTAAGCAGAGCATAGAGCTTAGGTGTTAGGGCCTGTCTTTGAGAATTATTGATTTTCTTCTGCTCCTGCAGCTACTGACTCCCCATATTAATAATTGAGTAAATATCTTCTTTTGATCTGAATCTAGCAGGTGAATGATCTTATTTTAGTAGACTCCTTTACCAGAAATGAATTCAGCTTGTGGTTCACTATAAGCCACTATGAGGCAAATAGAAATCTGTAAAACTATGTAAACAGGGGGGAAAATCCAGAAAGATGAAAAGAATCTGCAGTTCAAAGAATCTTCTCTGAAGTTTCAAGGAAGTAGTGCTATACTAAAATAGACTTATTTCATGAAATTACAAAGAAAAAATTTGAAAGAATATATACTTAGAAAATATCATATGCTTCAGAAGGCTTTGCTAACTACATAAACAGCCACTTAGCTAGGTATAGAATGGTAGAGTCCCACACATTTTTCTTTGTAATCTTGTAAGTGTCTTCAGATTGTGTGTGTGTTTTTTTTTAAATTTTAATGTTTATTTATTTTTGAGAAGGGAGACAGAGAGGGGGAGGGAGATACAGAATCTGAATCAGTCTCCAGGGTCTGAGCTGTCATCATGGAGCCGAAGTGGGGCTTGAACTCATGAACTGTGAGATCATGACCTGAGCCGAAGTCAGACACTTAACCTACTGAGCCACCCAGGTGCCCCAGATTGTGTTTACACAGGAAAGATTTGGGGTCCACCTAATATGAACTTAGTTTTTACTGGATTTGGGGGGATTCTTTATCTTCAAAGTATAAAGATTCAATCAATTTGTACCTAGACACTCCCTTTTTTTGTTATTTAAAAAAAAATAGACTGCATAACTCCATTTTCAAACTCAAGGTACTTCAGTTGGGGAACATCATCAAAAAGACATGATTGCTGATTGACCCAGGAGCTGGACCCAGGCATGTGGAGGTCCCTCAGCCCCTAACCGGTCCTTGGAATGTGGGTTCTGCTGTCTTTTCCGGTTCCCAGAGGCTGCTAGAAGGACACAGCCGTGAGATGGTGATATGGTGTGTTGAAAACACCTGATGGTACACATGACTGAGCCCAGTTAGGGCCTCTTTATAAACTTTTAAGATTTGGTTGATCGGTACAGGACCCATCCCTCTTGCTCTTGCCCAAGACGAGACTCATAGGGAAGTTCCCTTCGCTTTTATGAAACATTGTCATGTACCAGCCAGGAGTGGCCTGCCTCTTTCTCGGTTCTCCTCCTGCCCTCTGAGTACAGGGGTCAGTTTCAGATTCCACCTGGGAAGGTCTCAGGAGAGTTACTAACCAACTTACATGGTGGACCCAAGATTTTTTTTTTTTTACAAATAGTTTATTGTCAAGTTGGTTTCCATACAACACCCAGTGCTCATCCCCACAAGTGCCCTCCTCCATGCCCATCCTCCCTCCCCCCCACCACCCCTATCAGTCCTCAGTTTGTTCTCAGTATTCAAGAGTCTTTCATGGTTTGCCTCTCTCCCTCACCCCCACTATTTCCCCCTTCTCCTCCACGGTCTTCCATGAAGTTCCTCCTAATCCTCCTATACGTGCAAACATATGGTATTTGTCCTTCTCTGCCTGACTTATTTCGCTCAGCAGAACACCCTCAAGGTCCATCCATGTTGCTACACATGGCCAGATTTCATTCTTTCTCATTGCCATGTAGTATTGCATCATATAGATTTTTTGTCTCAAACTATCAATCTCCTGCTTAATGACTAAATACCAGAGGTACTTCCAGTAAAATCACAAAGAATAACCATTTTACTTAACACTGTTAGAGGCTTTGAAATGTGAAGATATAAAACAAGAAGCAATAAAATTATCTTTTTTCTCTACTTTTCTAAAACAGACAGAATTATTATTACTTGCAAGAAATTTAATTGTCTTCTCATAAAATCCAATAAAACCAATGGGGAGAAAATTATAGGATTGTTTAATACCCTGACTGAAATAAAATCTACACACCAAAACAAAAACAAAATACTTTACTATACACTTGCAACAAAAAATTAAAAGAACTAGTAAAAATAATAATTCTAACACCAAGGAATACAAAACAATTACAGTAATATGAAACAGGTATGATTTATATGTTGAAAACTATAAATACTTATTAAGAGGTCTAAATATAGACTCCTATAAAGGGAAAGCAATCATCCCAGGAAAGAACAAAGTAATAACTAGGACAATATAATCTTAGTCATATGCAGTGTTCTGAGGAGGAACATTTATTTCCTTGTGCATGAAAGGCAAACCTCTTTTTTTCCCTATCCTTGCCTTCTATTTCTCTTGCCATCTATATATTTTAAATTGTATTGGTCCAGTGTCCCAGATCCTGATTGGACTTCTAATTATCTAATTATATGTCTACTCATACCTTATAACTATTAATTTAAATTGTATTCATAATTTTTTAAAATCCCAAAAAAGAAATTCTCAGGTCTAGAATTCTTTATGTTCATAGATTCACAGAATTCTGATGGGAATGTAAAATGATACAACCTTTCTGAGAAAGCAGTCCAGAAGCTTCTCAAAAAACAAAACAAAACAAAAACAAAAACAACAACATATAGGGCACTTGAGTGGCTCAGTCTTTGAGCAGCTGACTTAATGTTGGCCAGGGCCATGATCCCAGGGTTGTGGGACTGAGCCTGATGTCAGGCCCCATACTGAGCATGGAACCTGCTTAAGATTCTCTCCTTTTTTCTCTCTCTGTCCCTCCCTTCTCCCTCCCCTCTCTCCTGCTTGTGCACTCTGTTTCTCTCTCTAAAATAAATAAAAAAAATAAAACAAACAAATCAAAACAAACAAACTAAACTAAACTCAACATATAACTAGCATATAGCCCAGGGCTTGTACAGAAGGACATTTATTCTGTTCAAATGTAATACTACATTCAGAGAAAAACATGTATAAAATGTTCATAGCAGATTTATTCGTCATAGCCCAACTGGAAACATCCCAGATGTCCTTCACAAGATAATTCTTGAACAAGCTCTGGTCCATCTATGCCATGGAATACTACACAGCAGTAAGAACGTATGAAGTATTCTAAAAAGGTATAACATGGTTGAATCTTCAGAAAATATTGCGGAGTTAAAAAGCTAATCCCCACAGCTTAAATACTACTATTCCACATTTATTACCTTTTGAAATGACAAAATTACAGAAATGAAGACTAGATTAGTGGTTGCCGGGGATACTGGACAGGGTGGGTAGAATGTGGTGAGCAGGAGAACAGTGAGTGTGGCTGTGAAAGCACAGTATGTGTGGATATCTGTAGTGATAGAGCTGTTCTGCATCTTGACTATGTCAATGTCGATATCCTGGCTGTCATATTTTACTATAGTTTTACAATGTATTTCCATCTGGAGAAATTACATAAAGGGATTATGAGAAATCTTTGTATTATTAATTACAATTGCATGTGAATCTACAATTATCTGGAAATCAAACATTTAGTTAAAATTTTAAAAGACACAAAGTAAAAATCAAAGGCAGGATAAAACTGTATAACATGTATGAGCTCTACTTTTACCAATAAAGGGAAAGATTAAGAGAAATATGCCTAAATATTTCAAATGATTTCTTTTGAATCTATAGAAGTAATTTTTTTCAACCCTTCTTTACAACTGAATGTACTTTCTAAATTTACTTAAAAAAGCCTATGCCATTAGAAGCAGAAAACAAGAATGATGCTATGTATGCATCAAATTTGTGCCAGGCACTATTCTAAGTACTTCATAAGGAGTATCAAGATTAAACGAGCTCATTATTTGTGAAAGGCAAAGAACACGGTCTAGAACATAAGCACTATATAAATATTTTCAAACAAAATAACAATAAATCATATTATTTAATTTTCACAAAACTCTAAAAATAGGGAAAATTATTAGCATCATTTTAGAACTAAGAAAATGAAGGCATAAAAAGTTAGATAGCCTTCCTAAGCTTATACTGCTAGTATGTGCTACGATAAGGATCCAAATGCAGGCAGTAATCTTGAAGTCTGTGTTCTTTACCATGACAAATTTAATCAGTCCAAACTCTCTCCAATTCTCTCCTGGTAGTTGTACATCTCATCTGATCATGTGATCCCACAGCTTTTTTGTTTGTCTTAACATAATTTATTCTCTTGCATAATTTAATCTCTATGAGATTAAAGACCATTGCATTTTTTTTTCTCACTAGTGGTAGGCATATATGACAGAATCAAGAAAAAGTTAATATGCCTAAGTCAGCCTAAAATTAATGTGCCCGTCTTCACAATCAAGCTGCTACCAGGTATCTTGAGAGTGATAGAAGGGTGGATTTTCTAATGCATTTGTACCGCCCATCATAGTCAAGGCCGTGGTTTACAGCCTCATGTTGACACATGTATCCATGCTTTTGGAATTTTTATCTCATCACATTTCCCAATTGATAAATTTGGTATGTCTAACAACTTTTCTATCATCAGAATGAACTAATGGCCCTCTATTATTTTTTTTAAAGACTCCAAATAGCTACTGTTATTAAATGTTATAGCCTAACACTTTTTTACTTACTACTCTTAATTGCTGTAGACAGATGAGGTTATACCCCTATTAGAACAAGGCCAGTTAGAACATATTTTCCAACTTAGAAGAAATTAACATTAGTATATTGAATTTTATTCCATTTCCTTTGAACACATCATAAAGAATCATCTTTATGACCATAACCAAAGATACTTTAACATTTCTGTATGGCAATGTCAAGACTAACTAATGAGAAGCAATGTAAAAACTTTTAAGTGTAGACCCACAATCTCACTCGATAGGAAATGATAATAGCAATAGGCTTATATTAGCAATAGATATAATTGCTTGTATTCATGAAGGAACTACATACCTGACAGTAAGCAGCATACCAGCTGAGTAGGCACAGACTTTGATTATAGATAGACAACGGTTCAAATCCTACTGTGTCACTAAAGAGCAGGGGTAAAGCACAGACTTATTAACATATCTCTTTAAATTTATTTTCTGTTTTAAGTATTTTATAACAGCTCCATTGAGATTTAATTGACGTAAAATAAATGGAATGTATTTAAAGTGTATACTTTTATAAGTTTTGGAATACACACATACACACACACACATAAATCATCAACACTGCCACGTTAATAAATATACTCATAACTCCCCCAAATTTGCTTATGCCCTTTTTACCTCATTCTCCTGATCTTTCTTGACTTCTTTCCATCCCAAAACACTGATTTTCTTCCTGTTACCATAGATTACTCTGTACTTTCTAGAGATTTACATAAATTAAATAATTACAGTTATATTATTTTTATTGAGGTTTTTTTTCACTAAGCATAATTAATTTTGAGATCTATCCATGTTGTTCTACATATCAATAGATCATTCTTTTTTATGGCTGAGTAATAGTCCATTATGGGGATTTCTCACAATTTGTTAACTTATTCATCTGAGAGTGGACACATGAATTGTTTTCAGTTTTTGGCTATCACAGATAAAGCTGAAATGGATATTTATGTACACTTCCATTTTTTATAGGTATACCTAAAAGTGGAATGGCTGCGTCATATGATAGGTGCATATTTGAGCTTTTAAGAAATTTCTAGTTTTTCATAATTTTTATTAGGTGCTGCATCCCCACCAGCACTGGTAATTCCAGGTGTTCTACATACTTTTTTTTTTTAATATTTTTATTTATTTATAGGAGATAGAGAGAGACAACATGAGCAGAGGAGGGTCAGAGAGAGAGGGAGTCACAGACTCTGAAACAGGCTCCAGGCTCTGAGCTGGCAGTCAGCACAGAGCCCGATGTGGGGCTCAAACCCACGAACTGCAAGATCATGACCTAAGCGAAAGTCGGACGCTTACCCGACTAAGCAACCCAGGCGCCCCTCTACATACTTGTTAATACGTGGTATAGTTAGTTTTAAATTTTTCAGACAATCCGATAGATGTGTAGCACCATCTTATTGTATTTTTTCCAGTTTTTTTATTGTGGTAAAATACATGAACCAAAAATTTACCATCTTAACCATCTTCATGTGCACAGTTCAATGATATTATATATACAGTCATATGTGTTATCATCAACATACTCTTTCTCTTGGAAAACTGCAATTCTGTGCACATTAAATAATAATTCCCCAGTCCCTTTCTCCTGACAACTACCATTTTACTTTCTGCCTTTATGAATTTGACAATTCTACATACCACATGTAGCTGGAATCATACAGTATTTATCCTTTGGTGACTGGCTTATTTCACTTAGCATAATGTTCTCAACTTTGATTCATGTTGTGGTGTATGCCAGAGTTTCTTTCCTTTTTTAAAGGCTGAATAATATTTTATTGTATGCACACACCACATTTGGTTTATCCATTTATTTACCTGTCAACAGACAATGGAGTTGCTTCTACGTTTTAGCACGGGGATAATGTTGCTGTGAACACAGGGGTGCAAATATTTCTTTCAGACCCTGCTTTCAATTCTTTTGAGTATCTACCCAGAAGTGGAGTTGCTGGATCATATGGTGATTTTATTTTTATTTGTTTGTGCATAATCGTTATACTGTTTTCCTGAGTAGCTGCACCACTTTACATTCCAACTAATAATGCACAAGAGTGCCAATTTTTCTATATCTTTGCCAACATTTATTAATTTTTTTGTATGGTGTTTATTTGATAGTGTTCATCCTAATCAATATGAGGTAGTATCTCACTGTAGTTTGGATTCGTATTTCCTTAATGATAAGTAATGTTAAGCATCTTTTCATGTGCTTATTGGTCATTTGCATATCTTATTTGGGGAAATGTCTGTTTAAGTTTTTGTTCATTTCTGAATTGTGCTGTTTGAGTATTTTTTCTTTTGCATTTCCATAAAGACTGAATGATGATGGATATCTTTCCATGCATTTACTTGCTTTTCATACATCTTTGAAGAAGTGTTTAACACATTTTTGACCATTTTTAATTGGGTCTCTTGGTTTTTTAATTACTGAGTTTTGGAGGTTCTTTATATATTCTGAATACCAGTCCTCTATCAGATAAGTGATTTTCAAATGCCTTCTCTCAGAGTTGTTTGATTTCATCATTTTCTTAAGAGAATATTTTCAGGAGCAGAAGTTCTTAATTAGTTGTCACCACGAAGCCAGCCCTACAAGAAATCCTGAGGGGGATGCTGTGAAGGAAAGGTTGCAAGGAACAAAGATTCCAGAGACACCACCACAAACATGAACCCTACAAAAGATACAAAGACTCTAAACCCACATATTTCAATAATAACACTGAATGTCAATGGGCTGAATGCTCCAATCAAAAGACATAGGGTAGCAGAATGGATTAAAAAACAAAATCCATCTATATGCTGTCTACAAGAAACTCATTTTAGACGGGAAAATACCTTCAGATTAAAAGTCAGGGGATGGAGAAATATATATCATGCTACAGGAAATCAAAAGAAAGCCGGAGTAGTGATACTTATATCAGACAAACTGGACTTTAAAATAAAGACAATCAGAAGAGATGAAGAAGGGCACTACATAATAATTACAGGGTGCATCCATCAGGAAGAACTAACAATCATAAATGTCTACGCACCGAATATGGGAGCACCTAAATATATAAAACAATTAATCACAAACAGAAACAAGCTTCTAGATAAGAATGTGCTAATAGCAGGGGACTTTAATACTCCGCTTACAGCAATGGATAGGTCAACCAGACAGAAAATCACTAAAGAAATAATGGACTTGAAGGACACATTGGACCAGATGGACCTGACGGATATATTTAGAACTTTACATCCTGAGGCCAGGGAATTTACTTTCATCTCAAGTGCGCATGGCACATTCTCCAAGATAGATCACATACTGGGACATAAAGCAGCCCTCAAGAAATATAAAAGAATAGAGATCATACCATGCACACTGTCAGATCACAATGCTTTGAGACTTGAAATCAATTACAGGAAGAAGTCTGGAAAACTTCCAAAACATGGAGGTTAAAGAACACCCTTCTAAAGAATGAATGGGCCAATCAGGCAATTAGAGATGAAATTAAAAAATACATGGAAACAAATGAAAATGAAAACACAACAATTCAAAATCTATGGGATGCGGCCAAGGCAGTCCTAAGAGGAAAGTACATTGCTCTCCAGGCCTATTTCAAGAGATTAGAAAAAGCGCAAGTCCAAAATCTAACAGCTCACCTAAAGGAACTAGAGGCAGAGCAACAAGAACACCCTAAGCCCTGTGGAAGAAGAGAAATAGTAAAAATTAGAGCAGAAATAAACAACATAGAGACCAAAGAAAAAATTGAACAGATCAATGAAACCAAGAGTTGGTTTTTTGAAAAAGTAAACAAAATTGACAAGCCTCTAGCCAGACTTATCCAAAAGAAAAGAGAGAGCACACAAATAGACAAAATTATGAATGAAAATGGACTTATTACAACCAACCCCTCAGAAATACAAACAATTATCAGGGAATACTATGAAAAATTATATGCCAACAAATTGGACAACTTAGAAGAAATGGACAAATTCCTAAACACACACTCACTACCAAAATTCACACGGGAAGAAATAGAAAACATGAACAGACCCATAATGAGTGAAGAAATTGAATCAGTGATCAAAAATCTCCCAACAAATAAGAGCCCTGGATCTGATGGCTTCCCTGGAGAATTCTACCAGACATTTAAAACAGAATTAATCCCAATTCTTCTCAAGCTATTCCAAAAAATAGAAAGCGAAGGAAAACTCCCGGACTCATTTTATGAAGCCAGCATCACACTGATTCCCAAGCCAGACAGAGATCCAGCAAAAAAGAGAACTACAGGCCAATATCCTTGATGAATACGGATGCAAAAATTCTCAACAAGATCCTTGCAAATCGAATCCAGCAGCATATCAAAAGAATCATCCACCAAGATCAAGTGGGATTCATTCCTGGTTTACAGGGCTGGTTCAACATTAGCAAATCAATCAATGTGATCCATCATATCAATAAAAGAAAAGATAAAAACCATATGATCCTGTCAATAGATGCAGAAAAAGCATTTGACAAAATACAGCATCCTTCTTAATAAAGACTCTCGAGAAAGTTGGGATAGAAGGAACCTACTTAAACATCATCAAAGCCATCTATGAGAAGCCTTCACCTAACATCGTCCTTAACGGGGAAAAACTCAGAGCTTTCCCCCTGAGATCAGGAACACGACAGGGATGCCCACTCTCACCACTGCTGTTTAACAGAGTGCTGGAAGTCCTAACATCAGCCATCAGACACCAAAAGGAAATCAAAGGCATCAGAATTGGCAAAGAGGAAGTCAAACTTTCACTCTTTGTAGATGACATGATACTCTACATAGAAAACCCGACAGACTCCACCAGAAGCCTACTAGAACTGATCCAAGAATTCAGCCAAGTTGCAGGGTACAAATCAACGTGCAGAAATCGGTTGCATTCTTATACACCAACAATGAAGCAACAGAAAGAGAAATCAAGAAACTGATCCCATTTACAATTGCACAAAAAACCATAAAATACCTCGGAATAAACCTAACCAAGGATACAAGAGATCTGCATGATGAAAACTATAGAAAACTTATGAAGGAAATTGAAGAAGACACAAAGAAGTGGAAAAACATTCCATGCTCATGGATAGGAAGAATAAATATAGTTAAGATGTCGTTACTACCTAAGGCACTCTACACATTCAATGCAATTCCAATCAAAATTGCACCAGCATACTTCTCAAAACTAGAACAAACTATCCAAAAATTTGTATGGAACCACAAAAGACCCCGAATAGCCAAGTAATCCTGAAAAATAAAACCAAAACGGGAGGGATCACCATCCCAGACTTTAGTTCTACTACAAAGCTGTCATCATCAAGACAGTATGGTATTGGCACAAAAACAGACACATAGACCAATGGAACAGAATTGAGAACTCAGAAGTGGACCCAAAAGTATGCAGCCAACTAATCTTTGACAAAGCAGGAAAGAATATCCAATGGAAAAAAGACAGCCTTTTTAACAGATGGTGTTGGGAGAACTGGACAACAACATGCAGAAGAATGAAACTAGATCATTTTCTCACACCATGCACAAAAATAAACTCAAAATGGATAAAGGACCTGAACGTGAGACAGGAAACCATCAAAACCCTAGAAGAGAAAACAGGAAACAATCTCCTTGACCTCCACCGCAGCAACTTCTTACTTGACACATCCCCAAAAGCAAGGGAATCAAGAGCAAAAATAAACTGTTGGGACCTCATCAAGATTAAAAGCTTCTGCACAGCCAAGGAAACAACCCAGAAAATTAATAGGCAACCAACGGAATGGAAAAGATAGTTGCAAATGACATGTCAGATAAAGGGTTGATATCCAGAATCTACAAGGAACTCACCAAACTACACGCCCAAAAAACAAACAACCCACTGAAGAAATGGGCAGAAGATATGAACAGACACTTCTCCAAAGAGGACAAACAGATGGCCAACAGACACATGAAACGATGCTCAGCATCGCTCCTCATCAGGGAAATACAAATCAAAACCGCACTGAGATACCACCTCACGCCAGTCAGAGTGGCTAAAATGAGCCAATCAGAGAACTCTAGATGCTGGCGAGGATGTGGAGAAACGGGCACCCTCCTACACTGTTGGTGGGAATGTAAACTGGTGCAGCCCCTCTGGAAACAGTGTGGAGGTTCCTCAGGAAACTAACAATAGAACTCCCCTATGACCCAGCAATAGCACTGCTAGGAATTTACCCAAGGGATACAGAAATGTTGATGCATAGGAGCACATGTACCCCAATGTTCATAGCAGCACTCTCCACAATAGCTAAAACCTGGAAAGAGCCTAAGTGTCCATCAACAGATGAATGGATCAAGAAGATGTGGTTTATCTATACCATGGAATACTACATGGCAATGAGAAACAATGAAATCTGGCCATGTGTAGCAACATGGATGGACCTTGAGGGTGTTATGCTGAGCGAAATAAGTCAGGCAGAGAAAGACAAATATCATATGTGTGCACGTATAGGAGGATTAGGAGGAGCTTAACAGAGGACCAAGGGGGAGAAGAAGGGCAGAAATGGTGGGGGAAAGGGAGAGGCAAACCATGAGAGACTCTTGAATGCTGACAAAAACTGAGGACTGGTGGATGTGGGGGAGGAGGGGTGGGCATGGAGGAGGGCACTTGTGGGGATGAGCACTGGGTGTTATGTGGAAACTAATTTGACAATAAACTATTTGTAAAAAAAAAAAAAAAAAAAAAAAGAAATGCATAAAAAAAAAAATAAAACAGCATTCCATAAAGACAAAAAAAAATAAATAAAGGCTCTGAAGAAACAAAATATTGCGAAAATCATTATTTTTAACACTTGTCCTATTCTAATTTCTGCTCCCATGTCCTTATTAAAATACTTGATCTTCCACCTTCTTCCTGATGTCACCCACACAAACACTGTCTAACCCGTACTCTTCTTACTGATAAGGATAGGATTACTCTCTCTCTCATTATTCTTTTTTTTTTTAATGTTTTATTTATTTCTAGGAGAGAGAGAGAGAGAGACAGCGTAAGCAGGGGAGGGTCAGAGAGAGAGGGAGTGACAGACTCTGAAACAGGCCCCAGGCTCCGAGCTGGCAATCAGTACAGAGCCCGACGCGGAGCTCGAACCCACGAACTGTGAGATCATGACCAAAGCAAAAGTCGATGCTTAACCGACTAAGCCACCCAGGTGCCCCTCTCTCTCATTATTCTTAACAGGCTCTGGAAAGATTCTTCCTTAATCTCAGTCCATACCTATATCACTGCAACCAAACCATCATATTGTTGGTGATCTTTCCATTTCTGCATGCAACTAATCTATCTTCCCTATTGAAAACTTACTGAATCCTGGAATTTTCTGATGATGCTGACTCCAGACCTAGGTACAGTTTGGATTCTCTTTCTCCTCCTTCCTTCCTTCTTTTTCCTCTCTCCCTTCCATCTACCTTTCCTATCTTCAGGAATTATCTGAGTATCTATTATGGGTAAGGAATTGTGATAAGAAGTAATGATACAAGAACAAAGTATCTATAATCCTTGCCTTCAACAGAGAGAGGCGAGAGAGGAAAAACAAGTAAGGAGTTACAGTTTGCTAAGGTAGTACATAACAAAAGCACATTACAAAACTCAGGTGTCCAGGAAAATTGTCCTGGAGGTAATAACCATAATTTGTTACCTGCCCCAGGAATTAGGCTTTTCAACACGATTTTCATCACTCTGTGAAGCTACATGTGTCCGTAGGCGACTCCTCTCCTAGGGATGGATCACTTAACATTTTCTAGCCCATAAGCTCTGCAAGTCCAGTGTGCCCCACAGCTGTTTGAAGCATGAACTGCCTTCAAGTTCCCCCATGTGGCAAGGACATTTTGGGCTAGCATTCTTACTAGCACTTGCCTTTGTTCAGCACATAGTTTCTGAAGTAGGGGCCCTAAATTAACTGTACCATTTTTACTGTCCTAATTCAATTTTAATTCAGTACAAAAAATAGCTAGAGGTGAGAGAACACATTTAATTAAATATTGTACGCAGCTGATGAATGTATACAAAAGCATCACCCACGGGGTATAGATTTTTATAATGAGCTTCTTTCTTTGACTTTCTTTGACTTCCAACCCCTTTTTGAACTTCTGCTCTGAGAGGCCAGATTGCTCTTCTCTTGTATGTTCAATTTTACAATAGGCTTTCTTAGGAGAGCTGAGTTGGTCCCACTTGCTGTTAGCACAGCAGGGTCCATCCTCATGATGCTTCAAATCACACAGTCGTCCTGAACTGCCAGAACAATTCCTGACTATGTTAATGAGACTCAGCACCCCAGCCCTGATGTCAAAGTGAAGCTTTTTCTAAAGTGTTCAAGCAGCGTCTCATGGAGATCTTATTTTGTGCCATATTGTCAGTAAAAAGACAAATATTTCCCACAACCTAAGCTATGACCTTAAATTTACTAAAGGCTTTAGTAAAATGCAGTAAACTTGGCTATGTTTTCATTGACTACCAGGGACAAATTAAGGATTGCAAGAAAGATGATTTCTTTTTTTTTTTTTGTAATTTTTTTAATGTTTGTTTATTTTTGAGATAGAGAGAGAGAGAAACAAAGAATCGGAAGCAGGCTTCAGGCTCTGAGCTGTCAGCACAGAGCCTGATGTGGGGCTCAAACTCATGAACCATGAGTCATGACTGAGCTGAAGTCGGATGATTAGCTGACTGAGCCACCCAGGTACCCGAAGAAAGATGATTTCATGATGCCATTTATCTCTTGAGGCAACAAATATTCTCTCTTTCTTCCTACCTCCACGAATGCATTTTAACGTATTTACTCTGTGATCATAAATGCTAAAATTTCTTTACACATACACTATTGTCCTAGTACAGGTGACTTAATTTAAGGGAAACTAATCGTATTTTCTTTTTCTTTCTTTTTTTTAAAAGATATTTTTATTTATTTCTAGGAGAAAGAGAGAGACAGCGCGAGCAGGGGAGGGTCAGAGAGAGAGGGAGATACAGAATCTGAAATAGGCTCCAGGCTCTGAGCTGGCAGTCAGCACAGAGCCCGACGCGGGGCTCGAACCCACAAACCGCGAGATCATGACCTAAGTGAAAGTTGGACGCTTAATCGACTAAGCCACCCAGGCGCCCCCGTATTTTCTTTTCCATCATTTTCTTCCATCTATGCCATTACCCTATATATTCATCTGTGGCTTATCAAAGTGCTATAGGCTCTGCTGTATTATTTGACAACTTATCCTGTCCCTGACATGCTG
Organism: Proteles cristata cristata; assembly: GCA_017311185.1. Lineage (NCBI taxonomy): Eukaryota > Metazoa > Chordata > Mammalia > Carnivora > Hyaenidae > Proteles > Proteles cristata. The sequence goes on from JAESUZ010005434.1 coordinate 85,540, forward strand.
CAGGAAGGTAGACCTGGCTGTCATCTTTACTGAGACGTGCTTGCATCATAACTTGGATTTTACAACAGTGTGCAGGCAGTTCACTTTCCAAACGGTGTTACAAAGTATAAGGGACAATACATTCAACATGGAGAAACTCTTTTTTCAAATTTTTTATAGTTTATTTTTAAGATAGAGACAGAGCACAAGCAGGGGAGGGGCAGAGACAGAGGGAGACATAGAATCTGAAACAGGCGCCAGGCTCTGAGCTATCAGCACAGAGCCTGATGCGGGGCTCGAACTCACGAACTGCAGATCATGACCCGAGTCGAAGTCGGATGCTTAACCGACTGAGCCACCCAGGTGCCCCAACATGGAGAAACTTTGATGGGGACTGTTGGGATTGTCTTGGATAAGGCTTCTTGGATCTGGTCCAAGGGGGATTGGTAGAGAGCCATTTGAACTGAGTCTCTTTTCTGGTAGGTTTTAGACAAAGTTTTCGGAAACTCCCCACGTATGCAAGTTCCCAAAGGAAGGACAGTTCCTTATGGAATATTTGCTATGTATGAATTCTTTCTGAATCACAATGGACAGAAATAGGCCAGATAGCCTTCTCTTGCCCTCCTTGTGAATAACAATCTTTATTTCCTTTTTTTTTTTTTTTCAAATGACATACTTAGTTCATAATTCTAGCCACTTCCATTGAAAAGAAAGGAGTTGCTCAAAACACATTGCATGACACAAAGAACATTCAGGGAGCAAGGAGGGAGAGACGATGAGGCTGGGAAATGGAGCAGTAGCTAAGTGTTTGTTTGGGGCCCTTTCCTGGAACTTCCTGTACCCAGAGGGCGGGGAGGGGGTGAAGAAAGAGGCAGGCCATTCCAGGTTGGTAGGTGGCAATTTTAATAAGCAAATTAACCTATGAGGCTTGTCTTGGGAGGCAGCAAGACAAATATATCCTCACAGCTGTCTGCCGGATCTGAAAAGTTTGTAGAGGCCTTCACCAGCTTGGGTCACGTCTACCGCACAGATATTCGCAGCGTCATATCACTATCTCACGGCTGTGTTCGTGGAGCAGCCTCTGGTAGCAGAATCCACATTCCAAGGACAGGGAAGGGGGTAAGGAGCTTCCAAGTGCCTGGGTCCAGCTCACAGGTCATTGGGCAGGCACTTCTTTTTTGTTTTATTTTTTTTTTGAAGTTTTTTATTTATTTATTTTTTAATGTTTTTTATTTATTTCTGAGAGAGAGAGAGACAGTGTAACAGGGGAGGGTCAGAGAGAGAGAGAGAGACACAGAATATGAAGCAGGCTCCAGGCTCTGAGCTAGCTGTCAGCACAGAGCCTGATGAGGGGCTCGAACCCACGAACCGTGAGATCATGACGTGAGACGAACTCTGATAGACACTCAGGTGCCCCTATATTGGTACCTTGTTAATGTTTATTTAATTTTGACAGAGAGAGATGGAGGGGTGGGGGACAGGGAAAGAGGTACTGTGCTGAGAGCGGAGAGCTCGACATGGGGCTCCAACTCACAAACTGTGAGACCATGACCTGAGCTGAAGTCGGATATTTAACTGACTGATCCACCCAGGCACCCTCAGTCACTTCTTTTTTGTGACACCCCCTCACACTAAGAAATACAAAGCCAGGCCACTAGAAGAGTGACTAGAATTAATTACGAGATCTCATGACTACATAGCCTCTGATCTTGCTATGGTAACATGGGATGGTAAACCATGCTGCTGTCATCAGGAATAATCTCTAGCTCTCCCTACAGCTTTTCTCATTGGCAGTCTCAGGTAGAGGCGTCTGGTTACTCAGGCTTAGGCCAAACACTATCGCACTAGCAGCGGAAGAAGAATACAGGAATATCTGCCCTTCCGGCAACTTCCTCAGTGGGAAGAAGCCCTGGATTCGACCTTTTTAGGGGCTTAGCCTGAAAACAAAAGAGGTTTAGATATAAGATACCCAACAAAACAAACAAAAGAGTGAGCGAGAAACAAAAAAGTGACAACTCTCTGCCAACATTTCGTTGTTGTTTTTAATCGCATTTTATTCCCATAATAGTGGGTACTATTTTTTTTTAATGTTTATTCATTTATTTTGAGAGAAAGAAACATCAGGGGAGCATGTGAGCAGTGAGAGAGAGAGAGAGAGAGAGTGAGAGAGCGAAACCCAAGCAGGCTCCATGCTCAGCGCAGAGCCTGCCATGGGGCTCCATCCCACAACTGCGAGATTATGACCTGAGCTGCTATCAATAGTCAGATGTTCAACCAACTGAGCCACTCAGGTGCCCCCTAATTTTTAAGAACAATTGCCAGGAGCGCTCAGCTCCTAAATGCTAGAACTGAAATTTTACTTAGTTTGGCCCAGTTCCCAAGTCTAAGCTTTTCACTTTAGGCCACTAACTCTTTGTACTTCACTCTTTGCCTCTTTAGACCTTAGAAAGGGATCACTCACTCATTCAGCAAGAATTCAGTTCCTGAGAGCTGCTGATAGGCTAGAATGAATGCCAAGTATTGGGGATAAAAACGAGGGGCTCAGTATAGTCCCAGTACTTTAAGATCCTTGAAATCTGGAGCCAATAAAGCAACGGGTGATTTCAATATAGAGCTGCTAACAGGTGAACCTCTCATCAAAGCAACCCTCCTGACTTTCCACTCAGAAGACAGTATGGCTTATCTGACTGGCAGGTCTGTGAGAAGGGAGTTTTTTTGGGTTTTCCAGCTCAGCTTCCTATTTTTGAAGAGCATCTTCCTGAGGGGGATGGGAAAGTTCAGTGCTGGGTTACTGGGTTGGAGGCACATGTAAATCTAGATTTGTCACTTAGCTTTAGCCATAATCAAGTTGACATTTTGATTTCTGTCCGACTGACTCCAGTGACCATCTCTCAGTTGGTTTGAAACTTTGTAGGAGAATAAAGAAGTTAAAACATCATTTATCTAGTCTAAACCCACTAAAAGTGTCAGGAGTTAGGAGGCTATCTGAGTCTCTCTCTCTCTTTTCCCATCTCTGTTATCTTCCCTCTAATCTTTCTTCCAGGACCTTCCTCCATGACATCCTCCCCTTTCCCTCTTCCCTTCACTGGCCAGCATCTATTCCTCTCTCTCTCTGCAGTCTGTTTCTGTCATGCTTTGCTTCTCCCTCTCTCTCCCCAATCTCTCCTCCAAGCCCAGTCTTCTCCCCCATTTCCTGGTTCTCCTTCCTTTCTCTTCTCTTTACAGCCCACTCCATCCTCACCCCAACTCTCTCCCTGTCTCTTTTTTTCCACAAATGTGGCCTTAGTGCTTTTACGTATGAGATTTCTCTTTGCATGCTGGGTATCGCAGTCTCGCTGGCAGGGAGTATTTGCCAGAATAGTTAAACAGGAGAAAGATGTTAAGGCGACTGTAGTGGTCTGAAGAGGGCAGTGTCTCTCGGTAGAGACCACGGCCTGGTTATTGTTACTGCTGGTGAAACCAGTGGTCAGATGATCATCTTAAGGCAATTTTCCTGTTCAACCCTGACCTCCCTCAGTGTCCTGCTTTTAATTTTTTTTTTTAACATTTATTCATTTTTGAAAGACAGAGAGAGTCAGAGTGTGAGCAGGGAAGGGGCAGAGAAAGAGAGAGAGAGAGGGAGACACATAATCCAAAGCAGGATCCAGGCTCTGAGCTGTCAGCACAGAGGCCGATATGGGGCTGGAACTCACAAACCACAAGATCATGACCTGAGCCAAAGTCTGTCCTGCTTTTAAAAGGGACAAGAGATAGACAATGAGTAGCGAGGAAAAGGAGGTATAGGGACACAGATACTTACAGTTATTTAAAAGGCACTTAGTTCCCACATGTGAATATATTAGAATACGTGCAGTCCTGAGGTGGGAATTTTAAGTCATAGGAGCTAGTCTAGAAATTTAGCTCTTACTTTTTCTCATGTTACACAGGGTCTGGTCCCTTATGCAGCCCGATACTTACATTGTCTGATGGGAATTTTTAGAAATTAGAAAAAACTCTTTTGTTTACCATTATAATTACTGATTGTATAATTGTATAATTATTGATTGTTTGGGTCTTTACATATCTAATATCCAAAAAATTTCTTTTTGTCAAAATTGGTTGTCTATATTATTTCTTAAGATATATTAATGTTTTGGTTTGAGATAATATTGGATTAGATTTCATTTTTTACAAATAGATTGTCAAGTTGGCTTCCATATAACACCCAGTGCTCACTCATCCCCACAAGTGCCCTCTTCCATGCCCATCTCCCCCCGTCCCCCCCCACACCCATCAGTCCTCAGTTTGTTCTCAGCATTCAAGAGTCTCTCATGGTTTGCCTCTCTCCCTCTCCCCCACTAGTTCCCCCCTTCTTCTCCTCCAAGGTCCTCCATTAAGTTCCTCCTAATCCTCCTATACGTGTAAACATATGGTATTTGTCCTTCTCTGCCTGACTTATTTCGCTCAGCAGAACACCCTCAAGGTCCATCCATGTTGCTACATGTAGCCAGATTTCATTCTTTCTCATTGCTATGTAGTACTCCATCATATAGATAAACCACATCTTCTTGATCCATTCATCTGTTGATGGGCACTTAGGCTCTTTCCAGGTTTTAGCTATTGTGGAGAGTGCTGCTATGAACATTGGGGTACATGTGCTCCTATGCCTCAGCATTTCCGTATCCCTTGGGTAAATTCCTAGCAGTGCTATTGCTGGGTCATAGGGGAGTTCTATTGTTAGTTTCCTGAGGAACCTCCACACTGTTTTCCAGAGGGGCTGCACCAGTTTACATTTCCAACAACAGTGTAGGAGGGTGCCCATTTCTCCACATCCTTGCCAGCATCTAGAGTTCTCTGATTTGCTCATTTTAGTCACTCTGACTGGCGTGAGGTGGTATCTCAGTGTGGTTTTGATTAATATTGGATTAGCTCTTTACCCTCTCTTCTGATCATTTCTGATAGAGGTAGTAGCATGTCACCTTAATCTCTTCCAAACAATTCACTATTATAGCTCTAGAAATTCATATGATGTAGCCCCAATTTTTAATTATATATACTTTGTCCAGGTTGCAGCTTTATTATTTTTAGAATTGAAAGCAGAGAGGAGCAGAGTGTTTATTTATTAGAAATGTCTTTGGAATGCCACGCTAAACTATTTATATTAACTAAAGCAAACATTTCCTCATGTGGGAGGCAGATAAAGAACAAGGGTTAGAGATGTTTCCTTTCAGGGAGAGCTGAGAAATACGCCATTCATGTGAATGCGTTTGCCTTCAATTCTTTGAAAATGTGAACTATGCATTCAAATCGTTTAAGGGCTGTCATGTGGAAGATGCAATTTGGATGGCCTAATTGACCTCAGAAGGCAGGACTTGGGCCAATAAGGGGATATGACAGAGCTATTTTAATTCAAGATAAATCAGAGATGTCTAGATTCAAGGCTCCCCAAATAGAGAGACTGCATGCAGGACTGGGAATAGCATTTATAGAGCACATGCCACGTTCCAAGTACATGCTAAGCACCTTACTAGATGCTTTAGTTCTTTGGGTGCTTTGGTGAGTTGAATGATGGAACCCAAAAAAACAAGCCCATGTCTGAATCCCCAAAACCTATAAATGGCTTCATTTTTAAAAAATTCTCCTTTAAAGATCTTGAGATGAAAAGATCACCCTGATTTTCAGAGTGGTCCTTAAATCCAATGACATGTGTCCTTGTGGGAGACACAGAGCAGAGAAGTTTATGTTAAGATAGAGGCAGAGGTTGGAGTAATGTGACCACAAGAAAACGAAGCTGAGGAAGCTTGACAGGCACCAGAAACTGGAAGAAGCTACACATGGCCAGATTTCATTGTTTCTCATTGCCATGTAGTATTCCATGGTATAGATAAACCACATCTTCTTGATCCAAATGAAATCTGGCCATGTGTAGCAACATGGATGGACCTTGAGGGTGTTATGCTGAGCGAAATAAGTCAGGCAGAGAAGGACAAATATCATATGTTTGCACGTATAGGAGGATTAGGAGGAACTTGATGGAGGACCAAGGGGGAGAAGAAGGGCGGAAATGGTGGGGGAAAGGGAGAGAGGCAAACCATGAGAGACTCTTGAATGCTGACAAAAACTGAGGACTGATGGATGTGGGGGGGAGGGGGATGGGCATGGAGGAGGACACTTGTGGGGATGAGCACTGAGTGTTATGTGGAAACTAATTTGACAATAAACTATTTGTAAAAAAAAAAATAATAATAATTCGAATGAATTTGGACATAAAAAAAGAATACAATAAACACTCCATCATTTTCAAAAAAAAAAAAGGAACTGGAAGAAGCAAGAAAGGACATTGTTTTAGAGTCTCCAGAGAAGGGTAGCCAAACTGCCTCCTTGATTTCAGACTTCTGGCCTCCAGAACTGTGAGAGATTACATGTCTGTTATTCCAAAACACTGTGTTTGTGGTTAAGTTGTTATGGCAGCCACAGCTTAGTACTCCTGCAGGTACTAAAACATATATCAGCCTCATTTTGCATTAAGGCATCGAGGAATGCAGAGATGAGTAAGTGTTGAAGGTCATGGTCATGCAGCTTAGTGGCAGACTCAGGCAGTCTGGTTCAGAACCCAGATTCATGGACATAATAGCATATTACTCTCTTCGTAATGAGTTCTCTGTCTCTCTGAGTATTCAAATGGAGATCGGAGCATTAAATAAGCAGGACAACTAGATTAGATTTTCCAAATACCTGTCCATTTTGTCAGAGTTTAAAAACAAAATTCATATTTGGAAGTTCCATTATAAACATCTACAATTTAGTAAATCGGGAGTGTTGCCCAGGAATCTGTATTTTTTAACAGACCTCTTGCCAGTTAATTCTCACTGATTACTCATATTTGGGAACTAAGTGCCTTTTTCAGGTTTGTTTTATTTTGTTTCTTGCAAGACTGAGTATCGGTGTTCCTATACCTCTCCTTGCCCTCTACTCATTGTGTGTCTCCTCTCCCAAAAGCAGGAGACTGAGGGAGGTGAGGGCTGAAAGGGAAAATTAGTGTAATTTTATTCCATTTTTCTTGTATCAGCCATGTGGTTTAGGATTGCAGAGTTGTTCTTTGACTTTATGTTTCTTTATGAGCCAATATAAAGATCTAAATTACTAGTCGAATAAATTCACTGTTTTACTACTACTTTGATGTTTTACAACAAAAGAAAAGAAAATGAGACCTGTCCCAAAAGCAAGGATTGAGAAGGGGGAAGGTGCTTTATGGGCCCTCAGATAAGAAGCCTAATCATCACAGAGGGAAATTCCCTGTAAACAAGAGTCTGGAAATAAGAGGAGCCAAGGTACTAGGATGTAACGGCTCTGGTGTCTTAGGAGCTTTCCAGGACACATCAGAAAGTGTTTTGTTTCTGTTTTTTGAGAGCTGTTTTTTCATGTATGAATTAAACTCCTGAAAGGCAATGGCTGCACATTTTAATTGGCAGGACTGTGATCCTGAAAGTAAAGGAATAACAGGAAGAAAGATGGTAACTTTTCTCATAAAAACAGAAAGGAAGGCCCAAATCGAAAGGGGAAATTTGTAGTTATCTTCTAACCACTCTCTGCTAGTTCACAGCCTCTGAGACCTCATCCAACTTGACCAAGGTTTCACAGCTCCTGGGCTTTTGGAGCTGGAATTCGAATCTCTTTCAAAGAGATACTTTGAACCGCTATTGGACTGGTTGTTCAGTGATGGAGCTTGCGTCAGAATATCCAGGAAGGCTTGTTGAAACAGATTCCTGGGCACCACCCCTAGAGTTTCTGATCAGTAGGTCTGGCTTGGGACTCAGGAATTTGCATTGTCTAACAAGTTCCTGGGTAGCTGGAGGGCCACTGTGTAACTATACCACTTGGGGAGGATTTGAGAATTGCAGCAAAGTGTTCTCCTGCTAAAAACGTTCCCAAAACATTTTAGACCATAAATTGCAAACTGATGATACTGGACATGTTCGTTTAACATGTCCAATAATTATTGAAAATTATTTAGTTGTCAATATTATAAATCCAGAGATTTCAGGTAAAAACCTTTTTCTGGAAAAGATCAGAAGACCTGGCTTCACAAAAGTTAACTAAAGCTTAGTATTAGCATCCTGGATTAGAATGTAAGTCTTCCTGCCATTTCAAGTATTTATTTTACCTGCCTTGCCCTATTCTAAATAATAATAGAATAAGTGGCATTCATTGGGTTATTAGGCTTAATTATTAAGCAAGGTTTGATACTTGCCAGTGTCCAAGTGCTTTCCCTGTATTAACTATTCAGCCCTCACAACCCTGTAGGAGGTTTTACTCAGAGTAAGTTAAGACTTACTTACAAGTAAACTATCATGGCTCACACAATAGAAATTAATTTCCACGGCTCATGCATATAAACTACACTACCTTGAAAATGATCACAACACTAACTGGGCACTGTCGGCAAGCACTTTGTGTATATTAACTCATTTAACTTTTATAACAACAGGCAGTAAAACTACTTTATAGAAATGGAAACTAAGTTAGAACTTAAACAACTTGACCAAGTTCATATAGATGGTATTAGCAGAACAGGCACTTGAATCCAGGCCACCTGACTCCAGAGTCCATACTCATGTTCTGTTGAGGCATTTTTATTTGTGCCTCTGGTCTAGGCCAATGCCTCCTTTATACAGATGGGGAAATTGAGACGTAAAATGACTTCCTCGAAATTGCAGAATGAGTCAACAGTATAGGTCATATGAGTATTCTTGAGTACCAACAAGTATTCCAGCAATGATCCCCCACTGGGAGTTTTGGTTCATTGTCATTTTAATACAAATGACAAAGAGGTTAAATAAATCTTTATAAGATTCTATTCATCGCTTTTATCTGAAGGTGATCTCAGATGGCCACCTCAATTGTTCTCAACCATCTCATTGAATAATTTTTAAAAATACAATGCCCTTGGGTGCCTGGGTGGCTCATTCGGTTAAGCGTCTGACTTTGGCTCAGGTCATGATCTCACAGTTCGTGGGTTTGAACCCCGCCTTGGGCTCAGTGCTGACAGCTAGCTCAGCACCTGGAGCCTGTCTTCGGATTCTGTGTCTCCCTCTCTCTCTGACCCTCCCCTGCTCATACTGTCTCTCTCTCAGAAATAAATAAAAACATTTAAAAAAAAAAAAAACAAAAAACCCCACAAAAACCCACCTGAGGCCAATTAAATCAGAACTAGAGGGATCACCGGTGACTTTTTTTTTTTTTCTGTATTCCTGTGATTCTAATGTGTAGCCAGAATGCACAGAGGCTGGATTACACTGTCAGGATATACAGACTGGATGCAATGGCTGCTAATTAGACATTGGTACTATCTTCTTCTGGAGGTTCGTATAAGTTTCTATAAAGACATCTGGTTCCATGTTTGAAGCCAACTGCATCCCTATAATCATATGCAATAATTGCTTGTTATTGTTAGTGATGTGTGTCCGTGAATCATTGAAGAGTCTTACTTTGCTCCTGCTCCCATTGACTTCTGTGACTAAAGGGACCTGGGCTCCTCTTGTAAGAAGTAAACAAACTTAATCTGTTGAATAGTGCTGGCTTTTTCTGATTAATTTCCATGTTTATTACTCTTGCTCCTTGTTCTATTTAATCTGACATTCTTTCTGCTGCTTACATGTGACTAGCTTGTGCAGCAACACTGTAGAAAGTGCCATTTGAAAAACTCTCCATTCCCAAGGCCAGCTCTGCTCCTCATGAGAGCTATATGATAGTTGTCAGTTCAAGGGGTCAAAAGGGGGAGGGGGAGAGGGACTAGGAAATTTCAAAAACACAAATTCAACTACACTAGTAATTTTAAGTTCTAACCTTACAGCCTTAAAGAGGTAAATATAATGATAATTATCCAAGCAGTGCTTTGGCAGCAAAACAACATTAATTTGAAAAAGCATTTATAGAGTACGTTCTTCGCCTTCTGTAATACTCACCATACTTTATCCAAGCTATCCTTTTAAGAATCTTTTAAGGACTGAGAATTTAGGCCCTGTAATGTCTAGAAGCCATGTCTGTCTTCTTCAGCATTCTGTCTGCAAGTGCTAGCACATTTTAGGCACTGAAAAAAATACTTTCTGACTTTATAAAGATTTAAATGAATACATATCTAAACTAGGCATTAAAGACAAAAGAAAATTAAGACATGACTTCTGTTATTGAGAAGCTTATAAGGTTTGGAAGGAAATAGACATGTTCAAGAATTACAATTCAATGTGGGGAGGGGTATATTAAAGGTAGGTATAAAGAAGGAAAAGACTCTTGAATGCTTGCAACCTATAAATCACTTCTGTCCCCAGAGTAGGAATAGCCATAAAAATTAAAATTCCTAGAATGCACTTTGTTTTATAGATTGGAATCTGGGATGGTGTAAATAATGTAAATATTTTGTAAATAATAATTTCAATTCTGAAATATTAAAATTTTAAAAATTTGATAATTTCAATTCTGAAATAATGTTAACTTTTTAAAAATAATCCCCAAATTTAAAAGAAACAAACTAACCAACCAACCAACCAACCTGTGAATCAACTGGATGGCACAGCCACACAGAGGAAGGATTAAAAATCATTTCAATACCGGGGGAGGCAAGATGGCGGAGAAGTAAGGAGCTCCGTACTTGCACTCGCGCCCATACATCACACAGAAAAGATCTGAAGCCATTGGAAACCATACAAAACCTGAGAGACTGGGAGAAAAAAGGACGCAGAATCCACTGAGAAAGACTTCTAACGTGAGTGCGAACCGGGGAAGGTAAAATCAGCCTGGGATCAGAGCCTCCAGGGTGGGAGGCGATCCCCCTCTACCCTCTACGGGGAGGGAGAGGGGAAAAGGAGAGAGTCCGAGACAGAAAAATCTCCGCTCGGTGCATAGAAAGACCGTACTTGCCAAATATCTGCACACCAGGTCCCCTCGCGACAACTGGTCCTGGGGGAGGCTGAGCACACAAGCTGCTTCTTTGTGCCGCTCCTGGAGGTTGGGTTTTAAAGCGGAGCGGGTGCGCCTGCCGCCATTGTAGCTCCAGGGCGGCTGGGATCCCTGAAAGAGACGCGCAGACACCGGGCATCCGCGCTCCTGGCTGGCTGGAACTCGAGAGGGAGGGCAAAAAGCTAAAAACCGGAAATTTGCCTGTGAGTTCGTGTTTCGGGTGACGAGCCATAGAGAGACCCGGTTTTCCTCACTCCAGCGGCAGCGCGCCTGCCGCCATTGTAGCTCCAGGGCGGCTGGGACCCCTGAAGGAGACGCGTAGACACCAGGCGTCCGCACTCCTGGCTGGCTGGAACTCGAGAGGGAAGGCAAAGAGCTAAAAACTGGGAAATTTGCCTGTGAGTTCGTGTTTCGGGTGACGAGCCATGGAGAGACCCGGTTTTCCTCACTCCAGCGGGCTCAGGCTACGCGGACGCTGCAGGCAAGCCCCCGCGCATGCGCACCAGAGCCGACCAGAGAAGGAAGCAGCGATCCTGACTCCGCCCCCAGAGCTCAGCAGGGAGCCTGGAATAGCCCGAGGGGGTTGTCTGGGAAGCTGTGTCTAAGGCAACTTCAGCGGGGCGCGGGCTGGGATTTGGAGATTGGAACTGGCCTGGGTTGAAGAGTGCAACCAACTTCGGCTGCGTCCCCGGAACGGGGAGTTGACACGCCAAAAAAAAAAAAAAACCGAGCTGCAGCGCGGGGTTCAAGAAGGGACTGGAGCACCGTCATTCTCCTTCCCACAATCGCCAAGGCAGAACCCCCGCCTGAGGCATCGGATCACGCCACGCCCATCCCTGCCTGAGAGGTGCCCTCCTCCCTTTTTTTTTTCTTTTTTCTTTTTTTTTTCTTCTTTCTTTTTTTTTCCCCTTTCTTTTCTCTTTTTTTCTTCTTTTTTCTCTTTTCTCGCTTTTTTCCCCAAAACACTGACCTGATTAACTCTGGTCGCCAGCTTGCTTAAATAATCACAAGTCCATTCTGTAAATGTAAATTCTACACCTACCGACTTTTTCAGCTATTTCTCTCAGGAGTAATTAGACTATATAGTTTCTCTGGATAATTCCAGCATCCTTCTCCCACCTATCCAACCACATTCTACCCTTTACCTCTTTGAAAAAAGTTTCTTATCCCTTCTGCCTGTTCATTCTATTTCCAAATCTGCCTTGTCTCACCCTGCCTTCTCTCTTTTTCTCTATGCTCTTCAACCAGCACTGCATACACACGGCTATTTAACTGTAGCTGGGAAATCCAGGTATATGCTTTAAACCGTTCTTTGTCCATCGGTTTTCTTCTTTTTTCCTTTTCTTTTCCCCTTTTTGACCCTTTTATGTATTTTATGCTCCCTATTCGCCCTCCCTCCTCCGTCTTTTCTATTAACTTTTTCGTTTTCCCTCTCACTTTGCATGTTAGTTGAATCAGCCTGTGCGTTTGTGTGCTCCTGCTCCCTGTGTGTTTGTCTGTCTGTTTTCTTTTCCAGGGCTACCTCAAGAAACAAGCTAGAGTACACAAGGTGAAGAGTCCCAAATATCACTATGAATAGGAAAATAAAATAACTAAGGTCCCAACAAGAGTGACCGAGGGATACCATTCAAAAAACAATCTCTGAAAGGATAGGCCCTGGAAAGTCAAAGAGTCTTCTTGGATATAGCAGTGCTCATAGAAACAGAGAGCATAACAGGTCTTTAAAACCAACAAGAGCCGGAAAGCTAACTAAAATGACAAAACGAAAGAGCTCTCCTCCAAAGAAACTCCAAGAAGAAATGACAGCTAATGAACTGCTCAAAACAGATATCAGCAGCATAAGTGAACAAGATTTTAGAATAATAATGGTGAAATTAATAGCAGGGCTTGAAAAAACATAGGCGACATCAAAGAAACTATGGCTACAGACAGAATGGAAAATAAAAATAGGCATGAAGAATTAAAAAATGCGATAAATGAGATCCATAATAAATTAGAGGCCTCCAATGCACGGACTGAAGAGGCAGAAAGGAGAATAAGTCATTTAGAAGACACCATTCTAGAAAAACAAGAAGCTGACAAAAAAAGAGACAAACTGATCCAGGAACAGGAAAGAAGAATTCGAGAGCTCAGCGACACAGTCAAACGCAACAATATCCGTATCATAGGAATCCCAGAAGAGGAAGAGAGAGGGAAAGGTGCTGAAGGAGTCCTGGAACAAATTATAGCAGAGAACTTCCCCGACCTGGGGAAGGAAGTAATGTGGAAATACAAGAGGCTCAGAGGACTCCCCTCAGACGTAACTTGAATTGATCTTCTGCATGACATATCATCGTAAAAATGGCAAAATACAAGGACAAAGAGAATTTTGAAAGCAGCTAGGGAGAAAAGGGCCCTCACATACAAAGGGAAACCTATCAGAGTGGTGACAGACCTATCTACTGAAACGTGGCAGGCCAGAAAGGAATGGCAGGAGATCTTCAATGTGATGAACAGTAAAAATATGCAGCCAAGAATCCTCTATCCAGCAAGCCTGTCATTCAAAATAGAAGGAGAGATAAAAACCTTTCCAAACAAACAGAAATTGAAAGAATTTGTCACCACGAAGCCAGCCCTACAAGAAATCCTGAGGGGGGATGCTCTGAAGGAAAGGTTGCAAGGAACAAAGATTCCAGAGACACCACCACAAACATGAACCCTACAAAAGATACAAAGACTCTAAACCCACATATTTCAATAATAACACTGAATGTCAATGGGCTGAATGCTCCAATCAAAAGACATAGGGTAGCAGAATGGATTAAAAAACAAAATCCATCTATATGCTGTCTACAAGAAACTCATTTTAGACAGGAAGATACCTTCAGATTAAAAGTAAGGGGATGGAGAAATATATATCATGCTACAGGAAATCAAAAGAAAGCCGGAGTAGCGATACTTATATCAGACAAACTGGACTTTAAATTAAAGACAATCACAAGAGATGAAGAAGGGCACTACATAATAATTACAGGGTCCATCCATCAGGAAGAACTAACAATCATAAATGTCTACGCACCGAATATGGGAGCACCTAAATATATAAAACAATTAATCACAAACAGAAACAAGCTTCTAGATAAGAATGTGCTAATAGCAGGGGACTTTAATACTCCGCTTACAGCAATGGATAGGTCAACCAGACAGAAAATCAGTAAAGAAATAATGGACTTGAAAGATACATTGGACCAGATGGACCTGACGGATATATTTAGAACTTTACATCCTGAGGCCAGGGAATTTACTTTCTTCTCAAGTGCGCATGGCACATTCTCCAAGATAGATCACATACTGGGACATAAAGCAGCCCTCAATAAATATAAAAGAATAGAGATCATACCATGCACACTGTCAGATCACAATGCTTTGAAACTTGAAATCAATTACAGGAAGAAGTCTGGAAAACCTCCAAAAACATGGAGGTTAAAGAACACCCTTCTAAAGAATGAATGGGCCAATCAGGCAATTAGAGATGAAATTAAAAAATATATGGAAACAAATGAAAATGAAAACACAACAATTCAAAATCTATGGGATGCGGCAAAGGCAGTCCTAAGAGGAAAGTACATTGCTCTCCAGGCCTATTTCAAGAGATTAGAAAAAGCGCAAGTCCAAAATCTAACAGCTCACCTAAAGGAACTAGAGGCAGAGCAACAAGAACGCCCTAAACCCAGTAGAAGAGAAATAGTAAAAATTAGAGCAGAAATAAACAACATAGAGACCAAAGAAACAATTGAACAGATCAATGAAACCAAGAGTTGGTTTTTTGAAAAAGTAAACAAAATTGACAAACCTCTAGCCAGACTTATCCAAAAGAAAAGAGAGAGCACCCAAATAGACAAAATTAAGAATGAAAATGGACTTATTACAACCAACCCCTCAGAAATACAAGCAATTATCAGGGAATACTATGAAATATTATATGCCAACAAATTGGACAACTTAGAAGAAATGGACAAATTCCTAAACACACACTCACTACCAAAATTCACACGGGAAGAAATAGAAAACCTGAACAGACCCATAACGAGTGAAGAAATTGAATCAGTGATCAAAAATCTCCCAACAAATAAGAGCCCTGGACCTGATGGCTTCCCTGGGGAATTCTACCAGACATTTAAAACAGAATTAATCCCAATTCTTCTCAAGCTATTCCAAAAAATAGAAAGTGAAGGAAAACTCCTGGACTCATTTTATGAAGCCAGCATCACACTGATTCCCAAGCCAGACAGAGATCCAGCAAAAAAAGAGAACTACAGGCCAATATCCTTGATGAATACGGATGCAAAAATTCTCAACAAGATCCTTGCAAATCGAATCCAGCAGCATATCAAAAGAATCATCCACCAAGATCAAGTGGGATTCATTCCTGGGTTACAGGGCTGGTTCAACATTCGCAAATCAATCAATGTGATACATCATATCAATAAAAGAAAAGATAAAAACCATATGATCCTGTCAATAGATGCAGAAAAAGCATTTGACAAAATACAGCATCCCTTCTTAATAAAGACTCTCGAGAAAGTTGGGATAGAAGGAACCTACTTAAACATCATCAAAGCCATCTATGAGAAGCCTTCAGCTAACATCATCCTCAACGGGGAAAAACTCAGAGCTTTCCCCTGAGATCAGGAACACGACAGGGATGCCCACTCTCACCACTGCTGTTTAACATAGTGCTGGAAGTCCTAGCATCAGCCATCAGACACCAAAAGGAAATCAAAGGCATCAGAATTGGCAAAGAGGAAGTCAAACTTTCACTCTTCGCAGATGACATGATACTCTACATAGAAAACCCGACAGACTCCACCAGAAGCCTACTAGAACTGATCCAAGAATTCAGCCAAGTTGCAGGGTACAAAATCAACGTACAGAAATCGGTTGCATTTTTATACACCAACAATGAAGCAACAGAAAGAGAAATCAAGAAACTGATCCCATTCACAATTGCACAAAAAACCATAAAATACCTCGGAATAAACCTAACCAAGGATACAAGAGATCTGTATGATGAAAACTATAGAAAACTTATGAAGGAAATGGAAGAAGACACAAAGAAGTGGAAAAACATTCCATGCTCATGGATAGGAAGAATAAATATAGTTAAGATGTCATTACTACCTAAGGCACTCTACACATTCAATGCAATTCCAATCAAAATTGCACCAGCATACTTCTCAAAACTAGAACAAACTATCCAAAAATTTGTATGGAACCACAAAAGACCCCGAATAGCCAAAGTAATCCTGAAAAATAAAACCAAAACGGGAGGGATCACCATCCCAGACTTTAGCCTCTACTACAAAGCTGTCATCATCAAGACAGTATGGTATTGGCACAAAAACAGACACATAGACCAATGGAACAGAATTGAGAACTCAGAAGTGGACCCAAAAGTATACAGCCAACTAATCTTTGACAAAGCAGGAAAGAATATCCGATGGAAAAAAGACAGCCTTTTTAACAGATGGTGTTGGGAGAACTGGACAGCAACATGCAGAAGAATGAAACTAGATCATTTTCTCACACCATGCACAAAAATAAACTCAAAATGGATAAAGGACCTGAACGTGAGACAGGAAACCATCAAAACCCTAGAAGAGAAAGCAGGAAACAACCTCCTTGACCTCCACCGCAGCAACTTCTTACTTGACACATCCCCAAAAGCAAGGGAATCAAGAGCAAAAATAAACTGTTGGGACCTCATCAAGATTAAAAGCTTCTGCACAGCAAAGGAAACAACCCAGAAAATTAATAGGCAACCAACGGAATGGGAAAAGATAGTTGCAAATGACATATCAGATAAAGGGTTGATATCCAGAATCTACAAGGAACTCACCAAACTACACGCCCGAAAAACAAACAACCCACTGAAGAAATGGGCAGAAGATATGAACAGACACTTCTCCAAAGAGGACATCCAGATGGCCAACAGACACATGAAACGATGCTCAGCATCCCTCCTCATCAGGGAAATACAAATCAAAACCACACTGAGATACCACCTCACGCCAGTCAGAGTGGCTAAAATGAGCAAATCAGAGAACTCTAGATGCTGGCGAGGATGTGGAGAAACGGGCACCCTCCTACACTGTTGGTGGGAATGTAAACTGGTACAGCCCCTCTGGAAAACAGTGTGGAGGTTCCTAAGGAAACTAACAATAGAACTCCCCTATGACCCAGCAATAGCACTGCTAGGAATTTACCCAAGGGATACAGAAATGCTGATGCATAGGAGCACATGTACCCCAATGTTCATAGCAGCACTCTCCACAATAGCTAAAACCTGGAAAGAGCCTAAGTGTCCATCAACAGATGAATGGATCAAGAAGATGTGGTTTATCTATACCATGGAATACTACATGGCAATGAGAAACAATGAAATCTGGCCATGTGTAGCAACATGGATGGACCTTGAGGGTGTTATGCTGAGCGAAATAAGTCAGGCAGAGAAAGACAAATATCATATGTGTGCACATATAGGAGGATTAGGAGGAACTTAACAGAGGACCAAGGGGGAGAAGAAGGGCGGAAATGGTGGGGGAAAGGGGGAGAGGCAAACCATGAGAGACTCTTGAATGCTGACAAAAACTGAGGACTGGTGGATGTGGGGGGAGGAGGGGTGGGCATGGAGGAGGGCACTTGTGGGGATGAGCACTGGGTGTTATGTGGAAACTAATTTGACAATAAACTATTTGTAAAAAAATAAAAAAAAAATCATTTCAATACCTAAGTATTTATACATACATACTTATTTGAATATACTAGGAATGGGCTCCTATTGACAGGCTTCTACCTCTTCACTATCTGGGGTGTATTATTGCACAATTGGCCCCCAATTTGCTCTTGTTTGCCTGTATCCATGCTCTTGGTCAGTCCCATATTGACTTTGGACTTGGTATGTGACTACCTGTATTGGTCGGCTAGGGCTGCCATAACAGAGTACCCCAAACTGGGTGACTTAAAAAAAAACACAAACTTATTGTGTCACAAATCTAAGGGTTAGAAGTCTGAGATCAAGAGACATCAGAAGGTCCATGTGGCTTTTGAAAGTGCTACGAAAGGATCTGTCCCAGGCCTCTCTTCTAACTTCTGGCTTGTGGTAACAAGATTGCAGTCTTCATGGTGTTCTCCCTTGTGTGTGTGTGTCTATCTCTAAATTTCCCCTTTTTATAAGGACATAGTGGATTATGTCATATTTTTAATGTCATATTGGATTACTTGCCCACTCTACTCCAATATGACCTCATCTTAATTTAGCTGATTACACCTGTAGCAAACTTAATTCCAAATAAGTTCACATTCTGAGCGTCTTGGAAGTTAGAACTTTCACCTATTAACTTTGGGAAGACACTATTAAACCCAAGATGCTTCCTTAGTTCAGTGAAATAATAGCAAAGGCAATGAAGCAGAGGTTTGAAAAGTGCCTTGTACTTTGGGGCTTGCTCTCTCTCCCTACATTTAGAAACCTGCCACCATCTCCAGGACTAGCTTGCTGAATATGGGAGAATCAGGACGCATTCGCCCCCTTGACACGTCCACAGCTCATCTATATAAGCAGAGACCCCCAGGTGACTAGCAGTGAACTCAGTGAAAAAGTCTGAGAGTCGCAAAAGAACAGCTTAGCCAAACCCCGTTCGCATTGCATTTTGAGTTAAATTAAGTGTGAGTTTGTTTATTCGAGTATAGTTCACACACTATGTTACATTAGTGTCAGGTGCACAACAAAGTGATTCCACAAGTTGACACACTATATAGTGTTCACAAGTGTACTGCCATCTGTCCTGATATATCACTATTAACAGTACCTTGACTAAATTCCCTATGCTGTGCCTTTTATTTCTGTCACTTATTCATTCCATACCCAGAAGCCTGTGCCTCCCTTTCCCTTCACCTCTTTTGTGTTACTTAAAGTCACAAAGTTTTGCTGTACAACAACGTATAACTAGTTGTGTGGTAAGAATGTGGGGAGAGATGAATCCGTATCCAACATTCCAATGTTCAAGCTGTTCTACGAATAACTTGCTGTAACCAAAATTGCTGAATTTGGTCTGATAAGTTTAGACACTCCTCAAGACTCGCCTCCTTTTTCACTGCTTGCTATCTCCTGGGGCTTCCTGGAGAGAACAAAGGGATTTACAAAAAAGGCTGTTGATAAATTGCCTTGCTGTACTGCCAGGAAAAAGGGAAAAAAGACTTCTTTCTCAGCACTCTTCTTTCTTTCAATATTCTAATTTGAAAGAATATTGGATCTAATTCAATATTTCTTTCAGTAATCTAACATTTGACAACTATGAATTGCCAATTGTTCATTTATTAATGGGCAAATCCTTAATTAAGCAAGGTTTTTTAGGATGTATAGGCAACAAAGTGTTGATGTAAGATTTTGAATATGCTAGCCATTATCTTAGACATAGGTATCTTTTTTTGATATACTTTACAACACAACTCACAAGCTCAGACAGGGAAAGAGACATAGATGTCACTTGTTCTAATTTTTTATCAATGTAGGAATATTCTCTATATCATTTCCAGCAGGCTATCTTTCCTCCTCAGCTTGCATGCTTCTCAGGATGAAAAGCTCATTACCTCACAAAGAAGCAGATTCTGTTATACAATAGGCACCAAGTGTAAAAATTATTTCCTTGTCTGGGGCGCCTCAGTGGCTCAGTCAGTTACGAGTCCAACTTTGGCTCAGGTCATGATCTTGCAGTTTGTGGGTTCAAGCCCCGCATCAGGCTCTGTGCTGACAGTTCAGAGCCTGGAGCCTAGAGTCTGCTTCAGATTCTAGGTCTCAATCTCTCTATGGCAGGCTCTCTCTCAAAAATAAATAAACATTTAAAAACATTTTTAAAAAGTATATTTCCTTGTCTGACCTCAAATCTGCCTCCTCAACTGTCTTTGGTCTTTCCTTACCTATAATAATAAACATTCTAACCTGTAGTGACATAATAATGCTATAACTTCTCTAAGAAGAAAAGATCTGATAAGTCCAGAGCTCACCACCATTCTTTTTTTAAAACTTTTTTTTTTTTATTTCTAGGATAGAGAGAGACAGCGTGAGCAGGGGAGGGTCATAGAGAGAGGGAGACACAGACTCTGAAACAGGCTCCAGGCTCCGAGCTGGCAGTCAGCACAGAGCCCGATGCGGGGCTCGAACCTATGAACCTCGAGATCATGACCTAAGCGAAAGTCGGACGCTTAACCGACTAAGCCACCCAGGCGCCCCGAGAGTTCACCACCATTCTTAAACAATTTCTAGAATAAATGGAGAGAGAATTAAAAAGAAAGACTTGGGACAAAGCAGGATTCTAAGCAAACAAAAATAAAGCGAAATAATGTGGAACATTACTGCTGTTTATGCCCTTTCTAAGAAAATGTTAGTGAGGTATCAAGAGAAGTGAACTTTAAATCCCATATAGTATTTGTAACAAGAGTGCTGTCTCACAAATTATCAGATATTTAGGGACTTAAAAAAAAAGTTATTTGTTTTAAGGGTTGCTGGAGGGGAGGCGGGTGGGGAATGGGCTAAATGGGTGATCAGCATTCAAGATGGCGTTTGTTGGGATGAGGCCCTGGGTGTTATATGGAAGTGATGAATCACTAAATTCTACTCCTGAAACCAATACTACACTATATTTTAACTAACTTGAATTTAAATTAAAAAAATAAAATGAAAATAAGGACTTCCTTGTTATCAAAGGTGAGACCATTTGAGAAGTCAGCTGTTGGAGATGATGGTTTGAGAAGATAACGGTGGTTTCCTGTGCACTTTTACTGGGCAGTCAGTAACATGTTCCTCTGGCTGTATTTCTCTAGAGAGCAGACTGAAAGGAATGCACTGATTGCATCTGTCAATGAAGAGCATATTAATCATGTTTCTTGGTCTCCCACTTGACCTAAATTGGGTCTAGCTGACGGGTGCTCCTTTCTTGGACCTTGCTGGGGAAAAAAGTGGCCACAACAATATAATCAACAAAGGTTCAGTGTTTTTTCCCTCTTCAATACCCAGCTCATCCTTGAATACTTTTAAATTAGGAAACAGACTCCTCCATCACAATATTAAACTTGTAAAGTTACAAATTCTTCAATCAGGCAGAAATAGGTTCAAATCCTGGCTCCGCCACTTGCTACTAATGTAAGCTTGAGCAAGTTATTGAACCATTTTAAATCTCTGTGTGGATAACAATAGCCACAGTGTCTCATGTAAGCCTGAATGTTTCATTCCTTGAACACGCACACAACTTGAAGCAAGAGTCAAAGGTTCTGCACTTCTTACAATGACTTATTATTTATGGTCAATTACTAAATTATTAAAAATTCAATATTGAAAGTAAAGATGCCTCCGTAGGACATCAGAAGTGTAGTTATCCTTAACCAAGGCAGTACAGCTGTATCAAAAGTATGTATTATGCTGATAAAAATGTGGGCAGGAGTGAGGAACACTTGTTAAAGATTATAGCTCAAAGCTGAAGACTTTACTTTTGCCCAAAGAGTGCCTAATTGAGTATCATGTGACCAGGATTTGATTTATAGGTCTTCCATCTAAGAGCTAGAAGTTTAGACAAATCTAGATTCCAGCCTCACCCACAAAATGAAAGGCTTCCTTTGTATACTATGGACTGGTTATTTCAGTATTCTGGAAAAATTAAATATTCTTGCTCCCTCCAGGCTTTCTTTTGACTGGATCCAAAGTAAGAAGGCAGACACATGTGTCTTCATGGTTTTGAGCATGTGAGCCTTGTCTCCCTGGTGACAACAATTCTCTTTTGTTTTATGTCTCTTTCACTGCATATTGAATCGGGATGAGGCCAGCAATTATAGGTGTTTTGCAAGCCAATGTAGGATCAAACTGATTATGCTAAGAGAAAGAAGACTTAAGCACACATTAAAGTCTTCACTCTTCAGCCGCTAGCATTCAATGCATAACTTAAATGGCACATCTTCATTGACGATTTCCTCTGCCACTGTCCTCTGCTCCCCATCAAACACACACCACACTGTGCAATGGCCTCAGAATCAGTTATGCATTTTTCTGTGGATCTATAAATGGTTTCACTTCAGTAAAGTATGGCTTGTCACTCAGTTATTTAAGTGTCTGTCACTTTTTCTAGATTTTGAGAGCTTTGGGGAAAAACGCATATAAATCCTACTACATAGCCTCATACCCAGGACTTGAAAAATATTTATTAAGTGAATGAGTAATGATAATGCTGATGATGAAGATGATAGCAGCTAACCTTTTGAGTATTTTTTTAATTTATTATTTTTCTAAGCTTGCCACATGAATGGATTTATTTTATGAACACAGAACCTCTGTGACAAAGATGCTTTTATAATCACCATGTCATACATAAGAAAAATGAGACAGGGCATATTTATTAAGTAACTTGCCAGGCAGTAAGATTCAGAGTCAAGGAATAAATGGGACATTTCGTTATTAGTGAATAGTTGATTAAACACTCTTCTATTTGTGTCTCTGGAAAGAGTAAAAGAAAGATTAATGAAAGAATAAAATGGGCAAACCCCCCACATACAAATATGTATACTTAATTATTACCATACTGACTCTGTTTCTTTACCAGAAATGTCCATGTTTATGGAGTCATTGTTTCCTCAGTCCAACTTTAGAATGGTGGGCAGGGTAATGATATCTAAATATTAGTCCAGGCGCCTGGGTGGCCCAGTTTGTTAAGCGTCCAACTTACACTCAGGTCATGATCTCATGGTTCATGAGTTAAAACCTTGCATTGGGCTCTTTGTTCTCAGTGCAGAGCCCGCTTCAATACTGTCTCCCTCCTTCTCTGTCCCTCCCCTGCTCATGCTGTCTCTCAATCTCTCTCTCTGTCAAAAGTAAATAAACATTTTAAAAAATCTAAATATTGGCCAACTCTCTAATCCCTGTAACCTGTGAATAGGTTGCTTTTCATGGCAAAAGGGACTTTGCAGATGTGATTAATTTTGAGACGGAGGGACACCTGGGTGGTTCAGTTGGTTGAGTGTCCAACGTTGGCTCAGGTCATGATCTCATGGTTCATGGGTTCAAGCCCTGCATTGAGCTCTGTGCTGACAGCTCAGAGCCTGGAGCCTGATTCAGATTCTGTGTCTCCTTCTCTCTCTGCCCCTCCCCTGATCATGTTCTGTCTGTCTCTGTTTCTAAAAATTAAATAAATGTAATTTTTTAAAAAAAAGATTCTGAAATGGGGAGATTTTCCTGGATTATCAAACTAGGCCCAATGTAATCACAAGAATCCTTCTAAATAAAATCAATAGGAAGAAGAGTCATAGACAGACTTGAAGATTGTAGGTAGGTGGCTTTGAAAATGGAGTAAGGGACCATGAGCCAAAGAATTCAGGTGGCTTCTGGAAGCTGGGAAAAGAAATGATTTCTTCCCAGGACCTCAAAGGGTAACAGTTTTTTAACACCTGAATTTAGCTCATTGAAATATAGCTCAGATTTCCAACTTCGAAAACCATAAGAGAATAAATTTGTTTAGTTTTAGATCACTAAATTTATGGCTTGGAAAAATTTGTTATGGCAGCAGTGGGAAGCTAATATGTCAGGCATAGTGGCCTCTGATGCATATTTAGCATCGGATTCGAAGTTTGGTGTGATAGATTATATGCTACTTGGCTTAGCAGAGAGTGTGATCCTCCCTATGGGAGTAGAAAATAGATACAAATTTCGATGAGAGAACAGGAAAATAATTAGTCTTGGACTTCTTCCTAGCCAGGTCTGAGGGACAGTCTACAATGGGTGTTTTTAAGTCCCTGAGCCATCCTTTTGGTTTGGAGGGAGGCTCCTTTGGATAGTATATTGTCACTTCAGAGAAAACGTTGTTGAAAGTTGAAGGAGATAGCTGGAAGCAGAAATGGCATTGCTGAGATCAGGGAACTGATTCAAGAGAGTCGGGTGCTGTACACTTCTAATATGCAGGGCCCAAGGGGAACTAGTGATCTCTGATATCACTCATTTAGGTAACATTGAGCAATCCTGGCTCAGCATATAGAAGGCTCTGACAAGAGTCTCAGCCCTAGTAACATCTGAGTTTAAGGCAGTAATCCTTCATGTTGGGGCAACTTCACTGTGTAAAAGGAACAGAAATAAATTATCTTCATGGTGTGTGTGTGTGTGTGTGTGTGTGTGTGTGTGTGTGTGTGTGTGTGTGTGTTATGGAAACATTCCCAGTCAGAGGCAAAGGGAAATATTATTAAGTAACTGCTGCTGGGACCTCTGGTTAACACTTGGGGACAAATTAATTCATATTGGTTTCCATACTTTATCAAGAATATAAATTTTGGATAGAATAAGGTTTAAATACATAAAAAGAATCCATATAATCTTTTCCTCAACTGTAGAGGTGCTGAATGTGGATATCAGTGGGGATTTTCTAAGATTAAAAAGCCACAGAATAAGTGTAAAAGACTAAGATTTATCTAAGCAAATTTATATTTAATAACAAATTAAAAGGAAGACAACAATTTAGGGAATAATGAGCATTGAATATGACAGCACCTTACTACAGTACAAAGTACTCCTGCAGAGGAAAGAATGAAAGCCTCTAACAGAGAAATATGCAAAAGACATGGACAATTCATAACAGAAAAAAGTAGATTACAAACAAGTGGAAAAATACCCAACCTCACTAGTTACCAAAGGAATGCAAATAAAGATAAGGTTTTTGTTTATCAAATATGTAAACATTTTAAAAACCTTATAATATTCATGATACCTTTCATAAATTGCTAATGGGGTATAAAATTGCACCATTTTTGAAAATAAAAAGTCTATGGAGCTCCTGGTTGGCTCAATCCGTTAAATGTTTGACTTCAGCTGAGGTCATGATCTCACAGGTTGTGGGTTCGATACCCATATGGGGTTCTGTGCTGAATGCTTGCTCAGATCCTAAAGCCTGCTTCGGATTCTGTGTCTCCTTCTCTCTGCCCCTCCTCTGCTCACTCTCTGTCTCTGTCTCTCAAAAATAAATAAATGCAAAAAAAAATTTTTTTAAATACAAAGTCTAAATTTGAAATTTTTCCTAAATAAGTAATTGTCATCTACAAAGGTCTTATGCACAAAACTCTCCATACGAGTACTGTTTATAACATCAGAACATTTAAAGACTTCTTGAATGTCAAAAATACAATGAGTGTTTTTGGGGTGCCTGGGTGGGTCAGTCACTTGAGCCTCCTCCGACTTGGGCTCAGGTCATGATCTCATGGTTTATGGGTTTGAGCCTGCGTGGGGCTCTGTGCTGACAGGTCAGAGCCTGGAGCCTGCTTTCTGTTCTGTGTCTCCCTCTCTCTCTGCCCCTCCCCTGCTCATGCTGTCTCTCTCAAAAATAAATAAAAGTTAAAAAATCAAAAACATATACAATCTACTAATAGAATATTACTCAACAATTTAAATACTAATCCATAAGTGTACGTGTAAAATGAAACATTCAGTCTTACATCTCTATCGTGATTTTTAAGTATTTTTGAAAGCCTATGTATAGGAAACAAAACTGGAAAAATACATCAAAATAGTAACATGGACCGACTTGTACAAATTTGTGCTTTTCTGTGTTTTCTTGTTCCTGGTGGTCCCATTTTATTTAGGAAGTAAGCATGCACAATATTTGTCATCAAAAAATAAATGTTAAATAACCTCTGCCTGGTTCTATTTAAAAAAGAGACTTCACATACGCTTGGATATAAAGGAGGGAAAGATGTGTTTCCATTAAGAAAAGATAGGCCATAAAATCTGTTGAGAATCCCAGCGTATATTTACCAAGAACATGTAAGCAATATAAATAAGTTTCAAGCAAACGTTTAATAGGGGCCAGAGAAGTTTTCTGTTTTGTTTTATGAGTGGAATACTGTTTCCTTTGGTAGGGAAAAAGACGGTGTTTCTCATACACACACCAGCGGAACCTGCTGCCTCCTCTCCTCTCTTTCTGCCTATTCCAATTATGTGCAAAACACCCAGAAGGAAATAACTAGCCTCTTGATTGCTTGCCTTGCAAATTCAAACCTATAAATTGATAGCAAATGCCACCTTATCAAGTAGAACCCAAGAATGCTTAATTAGGTCTCTGTAAGACTCCTAGCAAATCGGAAATTGTACAGAGGCAGAGTATTTACAAGCACCTTGATTTCTGTTCGCCTGTGGCATTTTATGAATTATGAAATGAATTTCATTTTAAGTTGTTGCACTTGCTACAATAATTGGAGGGGACTTTTGCAGTGAAACAGTAGATGTGGAAAGCTAGGTTATTTCAAAAGTACATGTTGCCTGATCCTGAAAGTCATCCAGTGAGTCAGAACAAAACCATTTCCATGCATATTTGTACAGGGCTACCTGTGGTTGACTTGGCTCCTTTTTAAAAATATGAGGCATACACATAGTTGGGAGTTGGTTTTCTTCATCCTCAGGGAGGGCCAGAATTAGAGGGCTTCACTGAGAAAAGATCTGGATGCTTTCCTGAGCTGGAATTGGGTGCTAATAATTGGTCAGACCAGCAGCCCACTTTGATGCCTCCCTATTCTTCCTCTGTGGATTGCAGCAGGTATTATGATTTTCATAAAACAGGTGCATCTAAGGGCCATAAACCGCCCACTCTACCCCCTGCAGAACGGCCCAGCCCACAGAGCCCATCATCGGATTTTGAAAGCCACAGTTCCTTTTAATGCATCCTTTGCTTATGAAGAACTGCTTGGCAGCATGGGCTAGTACAATGGGCACACCATATTCAATGAGATTGCCACCATCTGTTCCACCTTCCAATTACCAAAGCACATAGAAATCAAAAAGCAGAGACCTAATAATATTTTCTGTTCAGTGTGTCTCTTGCCTGATGTGTGTTTTAAAAATTTCATTTGAAACATGTACGATAAGGCATACTTTCTTTTTATTGCTGAAACCCAGAATATTGGGTTCCAGCACTGGGAGAAAATTACTCTGTGCAAGATACACGTGGGCACAGTATCCTGACCTCCAACATGTAGAGGAGATTCCCACTGTGCTTGCAAAAGTCACATAATGTTGACATTGAAGAGATTAAGTCGTAACTCCCTGAGCTACTATTGCCAGGACAACAGGAAGTGGAGTTGTATAAGTAGGTATTGTGGCATCGATGTTTCCATGTTTCTGCCCAAAAAGCAATGGGTTTTCAGCAAGACTTGAAGCAAAAAGTGAGTATTCCCACTGAGGTGGTGTGTGTGTGTGTGTGTGTGTGTGTGTATACATGTGCATGCAAGGGAATAATGAAGAAGAAAGAGGGAACAGGGCAGGGGATGGGAAAGACAATTAAATTTAAAAGACAGCATGAATTAAAACTAAAACACTCAACTTAAACAAACCATGCTCTAACAGCATGCTCTAACAGCACACACACTTTCTGGAGATTAACAGGAAATGACTAAGAACAAACAACTATACTAGAGGTCCTAATGCAAGAAGAGACATTCATTATAAGAGCAAGGTCCCAGAGTATGCACACCAGCGGGGCATAGAATATTTTCAAAATGGGTCATATCTATATCCGTGGCTGTCTGTGTTATGAATCCACTTTCCTAGATGAAGGAGAATGAGATTAGGGTAGAAATACATCGAACAGGGCTTAAAGCTGGTTGTCTAGGACTCTGTACCATCAGCATAATTCTCAGTATGGTGTCTTCACCCTCAGTAAATGCTTTCCTGTTTTTTCCAAAATCCTATGCTAAGGAAACACTCTGGTTATTTATGAAATCTGTAAACCTGACTGTTTTATTCAAGATTCCATTGCTTAGACTGAGTAAAACCAGAAAGTTGTAGGCTCAAGTTGAGTGCTAATTTATTCTGCTGAACAATTTCCTTTCTTCATGTACATAAGTGGACTATGCATTTTCAACCTACTCAGCCTGCCCCCAAAGAACTGACATTAACTGATTTATCAGTGCTCACTCCTGAATTAACCAGGTTTGTGTTATGTCTAGCTGCCCAAGAGTAGCATCACAGTATGACTGTTTTCTGTGTGTGTATGCTTTCTAGCTTTAATTTGCTTATGACAGTAAGATAGATCCTGTAATTAAACTTTTTTTCAATGTTTATTTTTGAGACACATAGAGAGACAGAGCATGAGTAGGGGAAGAGACAGAATCCAAAGCAGGTACCAGGCTCTGAGTTGGCAGCACAGAGCCCAACGTGGGGCTCGAACTCACAGACCATGAGATCATGACCTGAACCAAAGTCAGATGCTTAATAGTCTGAGCCACCCAAATGCCCCAGTTCTGTAATTTATTTTTTAATTCTCATGGAGAAATGGAGTACATGGACACTTTTGGTAAGTTTAAAAATTGGGAGACTAATAATAGGCTCTTACTTACTACCAAATAACTCGATCAGCAGATTGTGTATACTTGAAACTGTTTCCCTCAACATAGCCATAGGATGGGTCTCATTGACCCCTATTAAAAATAATTATTGTTTAGGCACCTGGGTGGCTCAGTCAGTTAAACATCTGACTTCGGTTCAGGTCATGATTTTGCAGTTCATGGGTTTGAGCCCCACGTTGGGCTCTGTGCTAAAAGCTCAGTGCCTGCAGCCTACTTCAGATTCTGTGTCCACCTCTTTTTCTCTGCACCTCCCTTCCTTGTGTTCTCTCCCTTGCAAAAATAAATAAATTATAAAATATTTGCTATTGTGTGTCAACTATCCTTCAATAACAAAATGAATAAAAGCGCTTAATTGCTAGCTATCCTGCCCTCTATTTTTGCTAATAGTAATAACTTATTTCACTTTTTATCTAGATGAAAAGTCATTCACAGTCATAATTTGGGAACTGCATTTATTTATTTATGTGTTTATATTTTACTTACTCATGTGTTTCTAAAAAACAGTTCTCTTAAGGTCTAATTGGTATTTAATAAACTGCACATTAAAAAAAATTTTTTTGAGGGGCGCCTGGGTGGCTTAGTCGGTTAAGCGTCCGACTTTCGCTTAGGTCATGATCTCGCGGTTCGTGGGTTCGAGCCCCGCGTCGGGCTCTGGGCTGACTGCCAGCTCAGAGCCTGGAGCCTGTTTCAGTCTGTGACTCCCTCTCTCTCTGACCCTCCCCTGCTCACGCTGTCTCTCTCTCTCTCCTAGAAATAAATAAAACATTAAAAAAAAAACCTACCAAAAAAAATTTTTTTGAAACAGAAACAGAGTGTGAGTGGGGGAGGGGCAGAGAGAGAGGGAGACAGAATCAGAAGCAGGCTCCAGGCTCTGAGCTGTCAGCACAGAGCCCCACAGAGGGCTTGAACCCACAAACAGTGTGCTCATGACTTGAGCTGAAGTCAGACGCTTAACCAATTGAACCACCCAGGTGCCCCTGCACATTTTTAAAGTGTATAATTTCAGGGGTACCTGGGTGGCTCAGCTGGTTAAGCATCTGCCTCTTTAATTCAACTCAGGTCATGATCTCACAGTTCATGAGATCAAGCCCTGCATTGGGCTCTGCACTGACAGCATGGAGACAGCTTTGGATTCTCTCTCTCCCTCTCTGCCCCTCTACCCGTCTCTCTTTCTCTTTCTCTCTCAAAATAAATAAACTTAAAAAATAAATTGTACACTTTCATGTTTTGACATATGTCTACCCTTGTGATACTATCACCACAATCAAGAGAATAAACATACTCCTCATTTCTGAGAGATTTCTTGATCTCTTTAAAAAAAATTTTTTAACATTTATTATTAAGAGACAGAGACAGAGTGTGACAGGGAGGGGCAGAGAGAGAGGGAGACACAGAATCCAAAGAAGGCTCCAGTCTCTGAGCTGTCAGCACAGAGCCCGATGTGGGGCTCGAACCCACAAACCGTGAGATCATGACCTGAGCCAAAGCTGGGAGCTTAACTGACTGAACCACTCAGGCTCTTTTTTAACTCCTCCCTTTATCCCCTTTCTATTCACCTTACCCAAAACTCACTGATCTGCTTTCTGTCACTATAGATCAGTTTGCATTTTCTAGAGTTTTATCTAAATGTTTTTTTTAAAAATCTGACTTCTAATCAAGTGAAGAAATGGGCTAAAGATATGAATAGACACTTCTCCAAAGAAGACATCTAGATGGACAATGGATATGTGAAATGATGCTCAACATCACTCATCATCAGGGAAATACAAATCAAATCCACAATGAGATACCACCTCACACCCATCAGCATGGCTAACATTAACAACTCAGCCAACAACAGATGTTGGTGAGGATGCAGAGAAAGAGGATCTCTTTTGCACAGCTGTTGGGAATGCACACTGGTGCCGCCACTCTGGAAAACAATATGGGGCTTCCTCAAAACATGAAAAATAGAACTACCCTACAACCCAGCAATTGTACTGCTAGGTATATAGCCAAGGGATACGGGTATGCTGTTTTGAAGGGACACATGCTCCCAATGTTTATAGCAGCGCTATCAATGATAGCCAAAGTATGGAAAGAGCCCAAATGTCCATCAATGGATGAGTGGATAAAGAATATGTGGTGTATATATATACAATGGAGTACTGGTTGGCCATCAAAGAGAATGAAATCTTGCCATTTGCAACTATGTGGATCAAACTAGAAGGCATTATGCTAAGTGAAATTAGTCAGTCAGAGAAAGACAGATATCATGACTTCACTCATATGAGGACTTTAAGACACAAAACAGACGAACATAAGGGAAGGGAAATAAAACTAATATAAAAACAGGGAGGGGGACAAAAGATAAGAGACTCTTCAATATGGAGAACAAAAAGGGTTACTGGAGGGGGGGTTAAGGGAGGGAGATGGGCTAAATGGGTAACGGGCATGAAGGAATCTACTCCTGAAATTATTGTTGCACTATATACTAACTAACTTGGATACAAATTTTAAAAAATAATTAAATAAAACTTTGTTAAGAATCTGACTTCTTTCATTCAAGATAATTATTTTAGGATCCACCCACACTGTCGTAGGTCTCAGCAGCTTGATGCGTTTTATTTCTGGGTAGTATATGATATGGCTGTTCCCAGCTTGTTTACCCATTTACCTGTGCATGGCTGTGTGAGTTGTTTCCAGTTTGGGGATATCATAAATAATGCTTCTTGAGCATTCATCAATAGGATGCGCATTTTAATTTCATATGTATTTTAAATTTCACAGCAGGGATGCAAACTAAATCAGCACTTTTCTGGCACCTGGAATGAACATATACGGCTCTCCTAGAATTTATGAAACCCCAGAACAGGTGTCAGGTAAGCAGAAATTTGGCTCGTTTATTTGCTAGGTCTTTTTCCCTAATGATTTTTTTTAACTTGAAAATAAAGACATTTGTTTAACCAATAAACAAAAATTTATTAGAATAGCCACTAAATCCAGTCTCTGATTCAGCCCTATAAAATAATGAACAAAGGGACATAGCTAGGATATACTGTTTTTCAGTAAATGATCCCACTACTTCAAATTTAAGATGCACATTTGGCCATATTTTAACCTTTTGAAGATGTGGATGCCTCTTTCAATTGATTTATACACTTAATGTATCGTATCTCTCCTCTCTTCTTAAATGATGATCAACTGATAAATGGGTAAACATAAATGATATAGCCATATAATGGAATATTATTCACCAATACAAAGGGATGTAACACTGAAATGTGTTACAATATGGGTGACCCTTGAAAATATACTAACTGAAAGAAGCCAGACACAAAGGCCATACATTGTATGAGTCTGTTTATATGAAATATCCAGAATACACAAATCCATAGAGACAGCAGATCAATGGTTTCTAGGGGCTGAGGAAAGAAGCAAATGAGTGATTGGTCAATGGGTGCAAGGTTTCCTTTGGGAGGCAGTGAAAAACTTCTGGAACTGGATAGTGGCAATGGTCATACAACATTATGCATGTAGATGATGCCACTAAATTGTACACTTCAAGTGGTTAAAATCATAAATTTTATAAGATATATATTTTATCACAAAAAAGAAGTAAAAAACGATTTTACACTTAATCTTAGCCAAAAGGCCGAGAAGCGATAAAGTAAAAAATGATTTTAAAAGATATATTCTGTTAGAAGTTCGGCATGTGATGGATGAGGATTTAAAACCAAGGAAACTGTATGACTTAACATGGCATGAGCAGCAGGTAGGTGTCATGTGTGCACATGTGTACTGTGAATCCTGAACACATTGCAGTTAAGTTCACGTCTTCCACAAAGAAAAAGTGGGCTCCATTGCAGGTGTTCCAATATTTTGACTGAAAAACATATACATAAATCAGGTATACCAGATTTATCAAGGTATAGTACATGGAGGAGAGTTTACCGTGAGTGGGGGTTGGGGGGGGTGTTGTCAAACTAGTTTAAAACCCAGGATAACCTATTTCCAGCTCTATGAAATGGTAGCCTCTATAATTTGATATTTGCCTTGCAAATATAATATTAGGCTACTTGAAGTGAGTGAATTACACGTATAAAGTGCTTAGGCTACTGCTTGGGACATATAGTGGCTACTTAACAAAGGTAATGTTTTGCCTCCTCCCCAAGCCACCCATCCTCCTGACATATGTAACTTTTAATTACAGATGACAGTATAAAATATAAATATCTCTCTGGCATCAAGGAACTTAACACATGACTTACGGTGGGGACATTCTGCTTGATCCCCATAGTTGCTACTTATCGGAAACATTGCATGCTAGCTGTTGCCCACCAGTCTACCACAATTGTGTCAAGTAGGGAAGAAATACTGAAGTCCCAATACAAATAAGTGAAAAGAAAAGGTACTTTGATTCAAATATCTATGGTAAGATAGAGACTCCTAAAGAAACTTAATTAAAATCTAAATCAAAATGGAAATTTGAGGCAGGAATAGGATCTTATGTCCCACCTTATAACCAATAAATATTCAGTTCCAGGTGGGAATTCACTACTATGTAGCTAAGTAACAAAGAATACAAGCACAGAATCATTTGAAGACCTACTCTCCTCTATCCTGAGTAGAGCACTCAAACCAATCCAATTCCATTTACTAACTGTGGTTTACAACCCCAGGTGAAAGAGGGACTTTTTATTTTCGTTAGAGGATTTGCAATAGAAAACCATTAGTGCTCAATATCCCCACACAGTGAGCACCCAAGGCAGAGATTTCAGATTTTATATGAAAAATTTCATTTATTCTGTTTTTCTCAATAGAAATTAGGTTGGACTTTATCCAAAGGAAAGTTTAGGACACGTTCATTTCTCTCAGGTTAGTGGAAGACAGTAGCCAGGATAAAACAAGTCCCCCGTAGAACAGGCTTTTACTTTAAAACAAAGCCTAAACTCAGGAATGCAGAAATGTGTGCAAATGGTAATCCAGTGAATGGCTTATCAGAAGGGCTCTTTTCACGGCATCCAGTGTCAAGTTCATGCTCTGACGTGTCAGGCTTTTGGCTCTATAGTGGTGGTCACAATATGCTCTTTCTGCAGGAGCCTCCAATCTCTGATCCTTGCCCAGGAGCTAAAACTACATCCTGCTTTTGCATCCATGGGTAGATTAAAATAACATTTTCATTCACAAAACACTGGAGCGTTAAAGATGGCGAACCCTAGATCCCTATGCCACATCGTACATAGGACCAAGGCTATTAGCTGTAGCCAGTTAGAGAGCACTTAATAAGCACTGAGAAAATCACCTTACTTAAATTATCTTAGGTAAACTTCTAAGCAACTCTGCATTGTAGATGTTATTACTTCCCCTTATAGGTTAAAGAATTGAGGTTTAAAGACTTGCCCAAGGCCATATACTAGTTAAGTTCTGGGAACGGTATTCAAATTCAGGTTTGTTTATTACAAACTACTATAATAGACATCCTAATTTCTTCAATGTTTAGCTAAGATTCACAATTACCACTGAGGACATTTACTACTTACCATGAAGAAGTTTAAAGTTAAAAAGTGTCCTGATTTTCTTATTTATCTTAATGGCAGTATTTCAAATTCCTACTTGCACCTAACCTGCTCTCTTGGATTCTATTACTTTACTGTTTTTTTTTCTGTAACAATTATCTTTTTTCCAATATAATATATATTTTACTCACTTATTATGATTATTGTTAACAGTCTGCCTTCCCGCGACCTCAGTTAGAAGATTACCTCCAAAAGGGCAGGGATCTTTGTCTCCTTTTGTTCACTGGTGTTCTCCAAGTGCCTAGTACACAGTAGGTGCTCACTGATACTTGTTGAATTGATAATGTAAAGGAAAATAATGTAAAAACTTAATTAAATTTTGAGGACTGTTCTTAGATCATTACAGATTTAGTTCTTTGGAATTAGATCAGGATTTGTTACCACTTTGTGATATCACTGGCTAACTTCAGTGTAATAATATTAATAACTAATATTCATATAATGCTTGTTATGAGCCAGACATTGCTAAGGACTTAATAACCCGGTGAGATAGTAACATTATTATCCACATTCTCTAGAGGAGGAAACTGAGAGATAATGAGGTTAATTAATGTGTTCAAAGTCATAACACTAGAAGTATTGGAGGTAGGATTCAAACCCAAGAATTTTGGCTCCAGTGACCATGCTCTTGACTTCTGATTTCACAATATTGCTGTGACCATTGAGCACAATATATAAGGAATCTAACACATACTTTATTTTATACATGATACATTCAATATTAGTTGTCTTTCATATTCTTCCCTGCTTCTATGCTGAGTCTACCCTACTTCTACAATTCCTTATTAGTTAACCCATCCATCTTTTCTTTTTCTTTCTTTTTCTATTTCTCTCTCCCTCTCTCTCCTTTTCTCTCACTCCTTCCCTTTCACTTCTCTTTCACTTCTTCCCTCCCTCTCTCTCTTTCTATTTATGTATTTATCACCATCTATCTGTCTTTAACATTAAGCCACAGCTCTGTGTCTCTTACACACACACACACAATGCATGAAAGGTTTTATATTTCTAATAACACAACTGACTATTCTATTTTTGGGTCAGCTTCCAAGCTGGTTCTGATGGCCATCAGGGGATGAAATGAAAGCAGGAACTCATTTGAGTAAATATAGAAGATTCTACCTAACTAGAGCTCATAATCTGATGATTCAATCATCTTGTTCTGTCCCAGCTTAAACAGTGGGATTTGACCTGTGTTCCTTGAGCTGAAAAACTGAAGAAAAAAAACGTGGGAATTCCAGTGGAAAGATTTCTGGATTAGTAAGGGAATTTCTCTGAACTATACTTGTGAAAGAATTAAGAGGTTCATGAAGCTACTCCTTTGAGACAACTAGTAGAGAATTCAACAGTACCAACCATGTGCAAAGAATCAGGAATATTAGTGATTTGGGTAGCCTTGAGGTTTAAGGAAGAGAGAGTGATGTGTATCATGGGAATAGTCACCCTTCCAGTTCCTTCCCCGACCATGCTCACTCCCTATGTCCACGGCAAGCCTCACAGAGATCCTCCCCAGTGAAGCCAGAGGAGGCCAGAAGAGACTTCTCTACACAGAGAAGCCAGAGGAAACTTCATGGCCACTGGGCATTCTGCAGAAGTTCATGTGTAAGTTGTATCTATTCCTAAACTAGAATTAAGTTACCGACAGTGCCATGCTGATAACAATCATGTACCTTAGGAACATGATGGTGTATTATAAAGTCTTTGAACTTAAAAAAAATTCCATATTCTATTCCTCATAAGTTCCTTGAATGTGAGGGCTACCTTCTGTGATGCCTGATGCCTAAACCTCCTGGATCCTTAGGTGTAGGCACCTAAGACCTGCCTAAAGGGATGTCCTTTATCACCGAGGCACTTATCACTGAAGGCCCCTCTTCCATGATCTTTTTACTTCATTGGGTCTCAAATCTATGTCTTAGCATACAACCTCCAGTATATCTATAACTATGGCCTATTCATTTTCAATGATGGTTAATGTTTAGAACTGATCCATAGGCTTTAGAAATAGATGGTCTAAACATGAATCTTGTCTCTTCAACTTACTAAAAGTGGGATCTTGGAAAAGTAATTTGTTTTCTCTCATATCCCTCTATTACCTTATTTGTAAAATGGGAGTACTACTAGATTCATCTCTTGATATTTGGGGAAGGCATTAAATAGTTAATATATGTAATGGACTTAGTTTAGTGCCTGGAACATAGTAACAGTCCATCTAAACTTAGATAGCTTAGCTATTTAAGACAGGGCATTAGCTTAACTATTTAAGACTCTACAGTAAAACTGCCCGGAGTCATATCCACACTTTGGTTCCTGTTAATGTGTACACTTGGGCATATTATCTAATCTCCTGCAGCCTCTATTTGCTTAGCTGTTAAATGGAAACAGTAGCACATGCTATTTAAGTTATTATTGATGTAAAATGACCAGGCACAAGATAATCTATTGAATATAGATTAGAATATAGATTATATTCTTGATGATTATTTGTGAAGATAGAATGATGTTAATGTGATGGTATGATATAAAGGCACCAAATAAATAGAATCTGAAAATCCGTCATGTTTCTATAGACAGGGTCAGAATTGGCCAAGTATTTGGGAGATCAATAAAACATTATGGCTTACACATGTCTGAGAAAATCTTGGATGGCTGTACTATGAGACTCTCATTTCATACTGAACACTATGTGGCTCCAAAAATTTCCCGAGATTCTGCCATATTTTTTGAAGTTACCTAAGGATGAAAATAGAGCCAGGGTAACCCAGTAAAGGAGGGTGGGTGATCCCTTTATATTAAATCTTCTGTATCCAGAATTATGGGAAAATAGAAGAAAGACCTCAGCTACCAAAAATTTTATAGCAAAGAAAGAAAGGTGCTATGCTTAATACCATAGTTAATGCCTGAGACAGCCCCAAAGTGTTTTTGTGTTACTTGATGAGTCTCTGACCTAAGAACTTTTCACTTTTTTCCTGAACTATTCTGAATTTAACCTTTCCAGATTTTAACAGCCCAATTATATATTGAAAATTACATTTGATTATGCGCTCTCAATCTTGCTAGACCTGCGGTCTTTTTAGATATTAAGTCTCTTATCTATAACCTCACTTTGAAATTATTTAGTCCCTTATATTTGGGGAATGTAAAATTTTTAATAACGAACATTTTCAACCTTGACAAAAAGCTCATCCATCAGATACTACTGTTGCTACAAATAAGCTTGCTCCCTTATCTTTTCAGATAAAGTGTCTTGCTGAGTTAATGTGCTTATTTTCTCATTATCGAAAGTGACTTATGAGACCCTTATGAAGATAGCACAGATGTGTAATAAAGAGATAATAATTTCCTGTTTTAGTTTTACAACACAATTTTCTCCTTTTCACCACCACACACACACACACACACACACACACGTACACACACATGCTCATCAAGACTTTCAGAGACTACCTGTGAAGTAAGAGCCATATCATGATTGTTGGAATAATAAATATAAAGAAATAAATCACTCTGCTAAAGAGTAGTCATCTTGGAAAAATTTTAAAATTCTGTCAAATTACTTAATGATTGTAACCTTTGTGGAAAGATTCAACAGAGCTAAAATTTGTCCAATAGCATGACTTTGACTGAAGATTTGACTGTTCCGTGACTCTGGGTGTAGAAAGGTGATAAAAATCTTGGTTCCTTTATTTAAAGGTATGTTACAGATTTAAGGGGTTTATTTATTTAATATATTTGAACTAATCAAAATACTAGATGAACAGAAAACTGTTACTACTATAATCTCATGATATCTACCTAAGAATTTGCTGAGGAACAAATTAATGACACTCGTTTAAAATATTAGCAAGGGACATATAGGTTTATATGTAGATAAAAATGCCTGAAAACAAACAATATTTACTCCAATTAAAATGTTGTTGAATTGCTTTGGGGAAGGACTTCACTTTCTTTGAGATAAAAGAATAACAATATGTTGCATTCATTGCAAATCCTATTAAGATTTCACTCAGCTTCTGCAGCCCTGTTTTACTATTGAGTCGAAGCCATAATTTTCTTCACTACAAACCCAGTCTTGGTTGCATTAGCTTTTGTTGGTTATGGCACTATCTATTCTGTGGATTCACTACAATGTTGGGGATAGATCAATGTTGACAAGGCATGCCCCTGTTCTGCTTGTACTTCTGAATTTTTCTTTTCTAAAATTCATGAAGAGTGCCCGAATTCAGAAGATCGTATTTTATTGTCCTTATATCCTCTTCTGATGTTCTCTTCAGTCTTTTATTTGAACTTCCTATTCTAACATTATGTGACTCTGGAAAAATTACCTGAGATCCTTCTCTCTCTCTCTTTCTTTCTTTTTTTTTTTTTTTGAAGTTACCTGAGGATGCTAATGGTGCCAAGGTAACTCAGAAAAAGAAGATGAGTCCTTTAAGCTAAATTCTTTGTACCCATACCTGTGAGAAAATAGAAGAAAGGTCTTGGTTCCCAAAAAGTCTAAGAGCCCTGCCTTGCTCTTCTTCCACCACACTGAGGCTACAGTGAAGCCCCTAAAGTATAAGTCTATACACAGGACCTTAGGGCACATTAGAACAAGCCCTCCCTATGAACTTTCAAATTAACTCCTACACCAGATTACTCAGTACTGTTCTCACCCCACTTTTTCAACCCCAGTGTTATCTCAGATTCCTTATTTTTGAATGGTATGGAAGTTAAGATTGCTATACCCTTTGGACACAATTATTTGCCAATGAGCCCTTCTAGTTACTGTCAGTATTTTACTGAGTATTGCCCATTCCTGGCCTGGCCTTTCCTGGTGAGCGGCAAGCCAGGCCCAATGTAATCTTGAATTAGGTCAAGGGTGACTTTTTTGGGGGGGAAGTAAGAGTACTAATCTATTAAAGTTAGTTGCTCTGCAGCCAACTGTAATCTTAGAATAAAGTAAAATCATTTTAGTGTATGTCTATATATATCAATAACCAATAGCAGTATTTGATTTTATTTAAGAGCATGTATGATTTATTGTGAGCAAACAGTGAACTGTAAACTAATCAGGATACAAAGAGAAGTAATAGATGGTCTTCACGTTCCAGGTGCTTTCAATCAAGTGACTGGGCTAACTATAAGCACAACTCACTCAAATCTAAGTTGTACAATAGACATATGAAGAGAGCATCTATTGAGCACTTACTTTATGGAAAGCTGTATATTGAGCATTTAAACATACTATTCAATTCAAATCATAGAACAGCCTTAAGATATAGATAACATGGGGAGACTTGATGTTAAAAGTTCAGGAACTTGCCTAAGGCCACAAATCTCTGGAAATTTAAGGAATACAGGGGAAAATTCCTCCAGCTCTCAGATTCATTTCCTGAAAGGCCTTTCTGCTCTATCCAATGAACACCTTAGTGTCTAATTTTGTTGGTTTGATGGCTAACAAGATTTGGAATCTTTGTTTATGAGGCTCTCGCTCTGCTGAGGAATCTGTAGCAGAGTAGAGCGGATCTGTTTTGGAGGATGGAGCAATAATAGGTGGGGAAGGAAGGACCTCCATAGAACCTCTCCCCTATGTGAATATGGAGAATGAAGCTCACCTTTGAAATCACTTAGCACTTTGATATTTTAAAAGCCCATTCCTACACATTACACAAGCAAATCCTAGTCTTTGAGGTATCCTTCTAAGACTGTGAAGTGTGTAAAGATGACATCCAGATCCTTATTAGCCATGACTGAAGAGAGACACATACAGTTAGGTGCCAGGATAGACCTTAGGGATAACTTTAGATTTGGCAATTTTTGTCCTTCCGATCTACCATCACCTTTCCGAGTAACTGCCTCATTAACACCCAGCATATTTCTGGGGTCCTCTTTGAAAAAGCCACTTCTTAGGCCAAGCATTACTCAACATGTTTTGCATATTTTATCCTTGTAAAATCCTATTGAGGTATGCTATGTTATCTTCTTTCCCTGACAAGGAAATTAAAGTACATGTTTGTTAAGAAGCAATACTCAAAGTTTGAACCAGAATGTGGGTAGCTCAGAGATACAGATCAAACAATGTGATTACAGAAAATAAAAACAACCAAATCTTAATGGAGGGGCAAGAATGAGATCCACTGCACGTGCAGTTACCCTCGCCTTGTCCTCATGTGGAAGATTCTCAGCATTTCCATTTACATCACTAAGTCAGCTCACTTGAATGCAGGGAAGCAGGAATCTTTTTTTAAACCCATTTTGTTAAAGTTCACTCTTTTGTTTAACTTACTTAGGAAGGAGAATATTCAAACACAATTAGAATACACTTTGCTGGATCTTGAGCTTGAACAGTACAAGATTTATCTCGCTGCCTCCATCTGCTCTTTTTTGGTATTAGAACTATGAATCTCACATTTTCCCCTAAAACTCAATAGTTTTTTTTATCATAATAACTATCTTCTGCATTCTAATTAAAAAAAGAAAAAGAAGAGTTTTTATCTCAAAGATAGGAGCTGTAGACACTCTTGCTTAAGGATAGTAATAACTATTTTGATTAGTAGTATAGATAAGAAAAAAGCAAATAATGCCTATGTCCCTCCACTGGCATTTTTGATATTTGGTTGCTGGACTGGAAGTTTACACAGGAAGGCATAATTATTCTTGTGATTCTTGTGGTAATTCTGAAATGGTTGGAGTCACAAAACTCCAGAAAGAAACATGCTCTGAGAGACAAATTTCAGAAGCCTTTCTCCCTGCTTTGCCTTGCAGGATGTGGTTGATCAACTTGCTACCCTTACCTTCTTTGAGCTATCATTTTTAACGTAGTTGATCACTCCTTCCTCCTTGATGCAAGGTCTTCATTTGAATTCAAGGTAAAATAGTCCCTAATTAACCTCCTATAAAATTGGCAACTAGTTCTTATTCTTCTTTGCATATTCTCGCTCATCCCCCTTATTATAAGTCACCAAATGACTTAGTGCTTATGCTTAGGACCTCTTCTTTGTTTGCACTCAACTCCTTGGTGATCTCAATCAATGACAAAGCTGAGGGTCCCCAACTTCTAGTCTCCAAGACAGGCTTATCATCTGAACTCTAGATCCATATATCCAGTTGACATTTCAAAATCACCATTTTGATATCTAACAGGCAAAATAGACTTACTAAGTCCAAAATCACACTCCAGCTCTTCCCTCTAAAACCTGCTCTTTAATCATCTTCTCCCTTCCTGTATGAAAGCTCCACTTTTCTGTTTGCTCAGGTCAAAGATCTTATCGCAATTTTTCTTCATCTTACCTCCCATATCTGATATATTGCCAAGTCTTTTTAGTTCTGCCTACAGAATATATCCAAAATCTGACACATCTTGTTCATTCCATTGTTCCCACTCTGATTCAAGTAACCATTCTTTCGTACCTAGATCACATCAATCACCTTCTAACTAACAGTTCTTCTTCATTCTTTGCATATTTCCATCTTTCCTCTATCCAGCATAGAGAGCAACTGTTATAATTTTAAATTCCAATTTTGGCATTAACCCTCTACTCACAAATCTCCTATGGTTTTGCATATAAGTTATAAAATCCAAAGCCCTAAGAAGGGTCTCCAGTATCATGCACAATCTAGCCCCCACACCCATTGTCTCTCTGGCTTCATCTTGTATATTCTGTTTCATTCACCCTGCTCCAGACACACTGGTTGCATCAAAGTTCACTTAACATCTTCCCGACTTAGAGCCTTTTCATGTACTGTATATTCTCAATAAATACACTCCCCTCCCCTAGATATCTACCTCTAGTTCTTTGCTTAAATATAATCTTTTCAGTGACATTTCCTCTTATGGCATATTTCCTCTCTGGCACTCTATGTTTCTTTAGAGCACTAATCATAATCTGACATATTTGTAATCTGAGATATACCTGAAGAGTTTTTTGTCTCTTAATGTATGGATGAACTCTTATGACCTAGAACATTGTGGCTATAATAGACTGTCAATATATATTTACTGAATAAATAAATGAATGATGTAATGGCAGCACAGCTATTGGCAAAAAATATTGTAGCACCTCCTTTGAAATAAATTTGAGGATATCCTGCCAAACATCAGGCCAATTAAAGAATTGGTGAGATATGCTGATTTTTATTTTCTTAATATTACCAGGGTCATAAGAGGCCCTAGTGATGGGAGAATTTTGATATGGGAAATGTGTTCTTCTTTATGTTACAGCCTTATCCCTTGCCAAGTCATACGTAGGAATAGTTGGAGCTATCTC
Organism: Proteles cristata cristata; assembly: GCA_017311185.1. Taxonomy (NCBI): domain Eukaryota; kingdom Metazoa; phylum Chordata; class Mammalia; order Carnivora; family Hyaenidae; genus Proteles; species Proteles cristata. The sequence goes on from JAESUZ010005434.1 coordinate 127,649, forward strand.
TTGAATAACAAAATTACACATGCCAATGGGCTCTTCCCATCACAGCCATTTTGCACTTTACAAAAAACAAGTCAAATCGTATCCCCAGAAAGTTATACCTTTGGCAGTTTCTTCTTGCCTTTGTGATAAAGACTGAGTGTGTAACAAAAAGTACAAGATGTTATATTCTTGCTTCCTCCAGAACCTTTCTTTCTCACTTTCTTTTCACATCACTCTGACCTTTGTCCTGTTGCTCTAGTCAAGACTTCTGATTCCTGGGATGCACAATGTTCCCTCCATAGTGTGCTTCTCTCAGATTGCCCTTTACCTAAACAATTTCTATTTATTCCCCAGAATTTGGTGGCCTAGTCAACACTTCCTCATGTAAAAGTTCTCTCACTTTTGGTCCAAATCCTCCTATTCTACAAACATACCTTCTACTGGATCCAAGATGCAATTTGGGGAGTCATAATTTGGCTATTACATTTCTCCTTTGCTAGACTTATAACTTCATGGAAACAGAGACATTATTCTCTCTACATTCCAACCATTAGCACAGTATCTGGTTTGTAGTGGTCAGGAATGTGTTGAAGGAGCAAAGGAAATAACACTCACTTGCCTTCACTACCTGTGACTACAGGGAGAACCCTGGTCTTCCAGACACTAAGATTGATTAGCCAAACTGATTCTGTATTTCAGTAATTGTTGGTGTGTCATGTTCTTTTTAAACTCAACATTTTCCTTATTTCCTCTCCTATGTTAGCTTTTTTTTTTTTTAAATGGAGAGGCTGTATAATCTTGAGCAAGTACCTTATCTTCTATGAGTCTGATTTTCAGTATATACTAAAAATTCACCTATGAGTCTGTAAATGAACTTAATGAATGTAAATGAGATAATGAGAATGGTTTAAAATAATAACAATAATAACTCAATAAGATTAGCTCTCATATTTGTGAGATTTCTATGTACTCAACCTGAACTAGGTAATTCATATAAATTATCTTATTTCATCCTCCTAAAAACTCTATTAACTATTTTAATAATAGCTATAATTTATTGAGTACTTCCTATGTCCAGGGATTGCCTAAATTATTTCCTCTGGCTCTTTCATCTTTGAGAAGCAGATGTTAATGTTCTGACATTGCTAGTGAGAGATCTGAGGCTTGGATGTGTTGGAAAAGGTTTTAAGGTCACACTAGCTTAGTGGTTTGAAGATTGTTGATGAGAGTAACTTGTGCGTTTCTAAGTTTCTTCATAAACAAGAAAACAAAGAAATTAAATGATACACAATGTTCAAAATTATGCAACTTGAGTACTGGAAATATGAAATTCAAAGTGACCCTGGAGATCACTTCATCTAATGTCAACCCTAATTTTACAAATATTGGCAATGAGATTGATTTGACCCACTACAGCATCAATACTTTGAAAGTAGAAGACATTTATTTTTTGTTCTTAGTACTACACATATTGCCCTACATGATGTGCTTAATAATATTTATGGCATTAAATTTTTCAAGTCACCCATCAAGACAGAGCCAACATTAAACCAAATCTCCTGACCTCTACTACAGGGTTCATTTTATTGGATATACTACTAAAAGTGGTCAAGCTCAGTTCAGTGCTTTCTTTATTAAATAGCATCATTATTATTAATAACACTAAGATTAGAACATTTCACAGGTGATATTACAACCATTACCATTTCTATAACAATATGCAGAAATGTCCTCCTGTGGATTTCATTGCCAGTCATTTCTTTGATCATTTGTTTCCTGACAGAGGCATCCCAGCCGCAGGGGTGCAGATATCCTCTTTAGGTCTTAAAGGTGGCACAGAGGAGACACATAGCTATAAATCAGTCAGGGGATGGTTCTGTTTTCTTGGTGGCAGCAGATTGCTGCCATTCATGGAATCCTAGAAGTGATCTGCTACAGCAGTTAGCAAAACAAATGAATATGGGTAGGTGTGTGGTGATGATGATGGTAAATCCTCACCATGTAACTAGTTTCAAAGAGATTGAAATGTTTGCACAGAGGAAAACATGCAAATAAGATTGCTGTTGAAAAGTTAACAGGATTGACTGTTCAAACACGGAACAGAATGGGAAGGGTAGTGAGCAGCCTAATTAACAACCTTTAAGAATGACTGCTTTATGAACTCAGATGGCAATGTGCATGCAATGCTTCTCATTTCTGACAATGGGAGAAGAGTACGAAATTTAAAGTAAAGTAGAAGAAACTAAGGAATGGCAGAAGGAATTTCGGAACAAGTTTCTTCTCTGAACTTGATCAAGAGCAGCTGTTAAATATCTTCCTCTAGACTTTAAAGAAAGAGACCTTCACACATCTGGAATGATCAAAGCACTGTCCTATTTTTTAAAAATGATCTCAGGTCACCTGGGTGGCTCAGTCGGTTAAATGTCTGACTCTTGATTTCATCTCAAGTCATGATCTCACAGTTTGTGAGTTCGAGCCCCATGTTGGGTTCTGCACAGCACAGAGCCTGCTTGGGATTCTGTCTCTCCTTCTCGCTTTCTTCCCTGCACCCCCTTTTCTCTCTCTCTTTTTCTCTTCCCCTTCTCTCTTTGTCTCTCAAGAGAAACAAACAAACAAACAAAAAAAAAAGGTCTCAACTCATTCTACCTCAATAACCTGATAACATCCCTTCCATATCTAAGATTATACTATTCTAGGCCTTTTATTTATTTATTTAAATTCTTGATGATATTTGCAGTTTATCAGTACAATCAAAGCAAAACTTGCCTATTGAAAAACCATTTTACTCAAGAAATTTGAGAAACAACATTAGAACTATGGACTTTGATTTCATATAAATCCAGATGTGGTTTTATACTAAATTAAAATTTGGGGGCACCTGGGTGGTTCAGTTGGTTAAGTGTCTGATTCTTGACTTCTGCTCAGGTCATGATCCCAGTGTCATGTGGATCAAGCCCCACATGGGGGCACTGTGCTGACCATGGAGCCTACTTAAGATTCTCTCTCTGACTCCCTCTGCCCTTCTCCCCCACTCACTCTCCTTCTCAAAGAAACAAATTTTAAAAAAAATTGGATGACTTGAATATCACATGACAATGGCATTGGATATCTGGAATCAAGTCCTACCTATATTATGCATTGATGATTAGGTGGTCCTTGTAATTTTCAGATTACTGAGAAATTCTGCCAGCCTAAGATATTTACTCACTATGGGGCGCCTGGGTGGCTTAGTCGGTTAAGCGTCTGACTTTCGCTTAGGTCATGATCTCGCGGTTCGTGGGTTCAAGCCCCGCATCGGGCTCTGTGCAGACTGCCAGCTCGGAGCCTGGAGCCTGTTTCAGTCTGCGGCTCCCTCTCTCTCTGACCCTCCCCTGCTCACGCTGTCTCTCTCTCTCTCCTAGAAATAAATAAAACATAAAAAAAAAAATTAAAAAAAAAAAAGATATTTACTCACTACTATGCCATGGTCCCTGAAATGTCTACCATTAGTGAACCATTCATTTACAATTAAGAAGTTATGATTCTTCAAAAAAAAGAAGTTATTATTCTTATGTATGTGTTAAGGCTATGAATGCTTTTGGGATAGCTAACCTAAGACAATTTTCAAACATAGATATCACTCCATGCAGTGAAAGTGTGAACACAATACAGGCCAATTTTGATGGAAGACAAAGCAGGCAGACAGGTGAATAGAATGGAGTGCTGACGGGAAGAGACTGAAAGGAGAGGTGCCCAGAGAAGCCAAGAGTGGAATGAAAGCATAAGGATGGGGAGCTAGAGTTGTCTCATGCCAACTCCTAAAAGCAGACTTACATTTTCAGGAGTTTTAAAAGCCAATTTTTAAGCACAGCCATTATTAAAAACTATCAAATATATATATATATATATATATATATATATATATATATATATATATATATATATATATAAAACATAAACAAATCACAATTTTAAAAAGTTCATAAATACTCAAAACTTATCACCTCTTAATTATTTTTGCTATTATCTATGCTCTTTTGATTATTTAGAAGGAAATATATATAATGATGAGCTACAGAGCACCTCTTCCCATCTCCATGTTTAGTGACGTCATGCTGATAGCTTGAAATTAGCCATGGCGAAAGTACTTCCACCATGGAAACTGGTAAATTCTATGAACCAGGGAGCTCGCTTCTTTTTTCTCACAGAGTCCACTGTTAAGCACTTGCCAGCACCCCATGACCACAGAGGTTCATGAAAGTTCTTAGCTTTCCACAGGAGTAATAAAGTTTAGCTGGTAACCCAGAAGAAAGGCAAAGCTCTCAGGCTGAAGCAGTTAATTCCAAAGCATTCTAAATCACACCTGTTATCTGTGGATGATTAAGTCACCAAGAGGTCACAATCTTTGGCTGTCCACCAAGATTTTGCTGTAGCAAGGACTACATTGTTAACAACTTGTCTCCCACGAAAGTATTGTCTCACGAGCTACATAGAAACATCTGGAAACATCTGCAGCATTGTTTATTTTACATGTTTTCCTCCTATTTTTAGTAATTCCTTCAAATGGGATCCCTATGGCACTCACAGATGTACCTATCTGAAAATAAGCTTTCCTTTGGTAGAATATTTCATCAAGTGTTCAGCATGAAAATATGGGAGTCAGAACACTTCAGTGGTGCTCACAGCTGGATTGGCATTCTGGCTTGCTGTTAACAAGATGTGTGACCTCAGAAGAGTCACTCAACTCCCTACTACTCAGCTTTCGCTATTTTAAACCAGAGCTAGTACAGCCCACCTGGCAGTGTGAGCATAAAGATTTCATGAGAGGATGTATGTACAAGGAAAAGCATGGAAGTGCCTGGCCTAGAAAGGTGTTCCTGAAATGTTAATCCTTTTCACTATCCTTTTCTTAACTTCTCCACTAAGACAGATAAGCTTTCCCGGGCAGGAGAAGTCCAAGGGCAGGAAAATCAGGCAGTTTGGCCCAAACCAAACTACTGGAAAGGAGTGTATGAATTTCAAAGTCCTGTTTGCACACTCACAAGCTAAAAGTTATCTTTGATTTCAAAAAGCCCCAGAGACAGCCTGAAGAAACATTTTGAGAAGAGCAGATACTCTAGGGGGTATCTTTTTATAGTTAAAAGAGACTTTTGAATGTGATCTGGTCTTTCTACAATAGCTCGGGGTTGAGGACAGGGAGAAAGGAAGGAAAATTGAGTTCAAGTTTCTATGATCTACTCATTCAGAATGGGCAGCTTTTATATATTTTGAACATTTATCTTAAAAAGGTTATATCATGTCAAACAGGCACAGTGATTTCTTTAACTGCTATCACGATCTAACCAAAAGGTTTAAATTAGTAGGTTGGGGCCTGGCCTGAGAGACCCTGGTAAAACGTAAGACTCATTTTCAATAAGCCCAGTATCTCTGTGCTGAACTATATGTTGTCTTCTTAACACGATAAATGAGAGGAAAGGAGATCGCATTGAGATAAATAAATCCCATGAGGTTCCCATAAGACTTTGGGGTATACAAATTCAAGTATTCTCCCAAATTATTAAAATCAACTTTTGTTTTGAACAGTGGGTGAGTTGAAATGCCCTGTAATTAATGGTGTCCATAGAAAGAACAAGATAGAAAGGAAGTGTGAGGCAGGGGAAGGGAAAATTTGAAAAGGAGAAAAGAAAAACAAAGAGATACACAAGGAGGAAGGAAAGAGGAAGGTAAATAATGAGTCCTTTACATTCTTCTATAGATAAGCTGACTCTGCATTTTCTGAAATGTACTTATATTTGTATTAGAAGTGCAAAGTTATAATCTCCTTTCTAAAAATTCAGAATATAACTGCTATAACTTAAATTTATATCTAGCTTTTACTACAAAAAATACTCCATGATGGACAGCACGGACATGCTAGTGACAATCAGCCTTTATCTCTGTGTATTTCCCTCTCTTTAGCTCTAGCCACTTATGTTCAAATGTTTGCTGAACACTTCTCCTTGGTTACCCCAAAGTATCTTAAATTGGCACATCTAAAAATGATTTTACCATTTATTTTCAACCTTCTTTGCCTTTGCTCAAACCAGTTTATCCTTCTAGACCGGTGTGTGTGTGTGTGTGTGTGTGTGTGTGTGTGTGTGTGTGTGTGAGAGAGAGAGAGAGAGAGAGAGAGACAGAGACAGAGAGACAGAGAGAGACAGAGAGAGACAGAGAGAGACAGGGTGGGGAGGTTGACTGACAGAAAGATACAGACAGAAAGAGAGATAGAAAGAGATAAAGAGAAATGCCCTAACATTTCTCAGCCAACTACATCAGAACTCTGGAAATCACAGCAGACTATATTCTCTCTCTTTTCCCATCCTGATACGAAGTCACCAAGATGTGTCTATTCTACTGCCTCAGTCCCCAGCCCACCCCCTGGCACACACAGAACTACCAGCTCACCACTGTCCTACTCTAGGCAGGCATCACGCTTGCCTCTTATGCAGGAATAATCAGATTTCCTGTAATAAATTTCTTCCTCCGTAAAAGCTTTCCCATGCTCTACCCAACTGATCCTTTTAGAATGCAAATCTGAGCATGCCTCTCTTCTGCTTAAAATATTCCCCTTTCAGAACAGATTCTGAACTTCTGATCATGTACCCAGAGCCCCTTTTGACCTGCCCTTCTGGTTCCACTTCAGACTTCTTCACTCTGTCCCAAGATGCACTGTTGAATGGACGAAGCAGTGAATATTCTAGCTTGGATTCATTACATGTATTTTCGTTTCGAAATTCTTCTCTGTTCTCTTATGACTCTAAGAATTTGGAAGTGCTATTTTCTCTGCTTGAAATTATTTTCATTTCCCTTCTTTACTTGTTCTACTTTCTTCATTTCTGTAGTTATTGTTTTTTCCATTATTTTTTTTCTCATTCAGCCCTAAATTATCTGCTTACTTACCTCTCTCAGCCATTAGGCTCTCAGTTATTTCAAGCCAGGAATAATTTGTTTGCATGACCTTCTAATTTTTAACAAAAAAAGTAGATGCCTGACAATGGATGACCAAAGATGTACAATAGGTGAATAAATAAAATATAAGATAGCATTATCCTAGATGTTTCTGTTCATTTTCCGATACCCTCATTCATTACTATTCAATCTATCTATACTGAAGCAAAGTTTAATTTGTGTTCAAAATAAAAAATACATTAAATGTCGTTAGAATTTCCCAGCCTATGAATACTTTTGATATGGATATAGCCACTAATAATCTCAGTTTCTTGGGTAGGGAAACAACATAAAATGCAACAAGAGGTAGAGAGGAAAAAGAAACAGAACGACATAGACATTAATATTGCTTAAACTATAAGCAACTAAAGGTTTCAGATGCAACCATCATTCTCTGGAAAGACTCAACAGAAGGCAGAAAGGCAACTGTAAAGTTCTGACGTGGGAAAGAACTAGGAACTGAACCGAACTGAAAGTCTAGTTTGACAAGTAACCAAAGGCTTAATATGGGTGAAATCTTCTGATTTTCTAACTAATATTTAAAGACATTTATCAGATGACATTTATCAGGAAAAATCATATCCTGAAGTGCTTGTTAAAAAATAGGCTTTCAGCTTCTCCCCAAATAATAATCTTTTGCCCTCTTTAAAAATCTAAAATAGTTTGGGGCGCCTGGGTGGCTTAGTCGGTTAAGCGTCCGACTTTTGCTTAGGTCATGATCTCGCGGTTCGTGGGTTCGAGCCGCGCGTCGGGCTCTGTGCTGACTGCCAGCTCAGAGCCTGGAGCCTGTTTCAGCCTGTGACTCCCTCTCTCTCTGACCCTCCCCTGCTCACGCTGTCTCTCTCTCTCTCTCTCCTAGAAATAAATAAAACATTAAAAAAAATCTAAAATATTTCAAGACATTCTCAATTTGAAACCATGAGATTTTACCAATTCGAATTCTAATTTGCATAGTGTGGTTTCTGGACACAGGTAAAGGCATGAGGTGGCAGGCTGGCAATCTTCCATGCCAAATGATAGTTTTGGATTCTGACTCTTCTGAACCCTACTGGACATGGTGGAGTAGGGTGTAGTTAATGAATTAAAACTGATCCTTTCATGGGGTGCCTGGGTGGCTCCCTTGGTTGAGTGTCCAACTTCGGCTCAGGTCATTATCTCACAGTTTGTGAGTTTGAACCCTGCATCAGGCTCTGTGCTCTGTGCTGACAGCTCAGAGCCTGGAGCCTACTTCAGATTCTTGTCTCCCCCTCCTCTCTCTCTCTACCCCTCCCCAATTCACACTTTGTGTCTCTCTCAAAAATAAATTAACATTAAATTTTTTTAATGTTTTATTTATTTCTAGGAGAGAGAGAGACAGCATGAGCAGGGGAGGGTCAGAGAGAGAGGGAGTCACAGACTGAAACAGGCTCCAGGCTCTGAGCCAACAGTCAGCACAGAGCCCGACGCGGGGTTCGAACCCACGAACCGTGAGATCATGACCTAAGCGAAAGTCGGGCGCTTAACCGACTAAGCCACCCAGGCGCCCCATATTAACATTAAAAAATTAAAACAAAAAACCAAAAACCCTGATCCTTTCAGGATAGGAATATTGCTTGCAAGAGGCAAAAATTCATTCCAACTACCAAAACAAAGAAGGAAATATATTGGATAAAGGGACATTTCATGGAATGCAGTAGCAGAAAGTATATAGTCTGGATTCAGAATAAAGTGAATCCAGAAAATAGAAGGATAAGCCTGGAGTAACTTTCTCCATCTCCCTATGGCCTTGTGGCCTCTCATCCCTCACTTCTGAAGTCTGTATTATTCTTCCATCTGCCTCTGAGCTTGCTTTACTTCTTATTGTCCACAGTCGGATTTATGTGACCTACCAGTTCCAACATACATTGTAGACTAACTGGACTTTTATATCCCAATTCCAAATCCTGAGGGGAAAAAATCTGATTGACTCTTTTTGTGTCAGGTTAAATTTGTCACATTTAGCCAATAAATGTGTGCCATGCAACATTTGAGATGTATTTATACTACATTTATATGTTACCTGAAACTCAAATTTAACTAAGTGTCATGTACTTTACCTGGCAATCCTATGTCAGGTACTCTCTGCTGGTCCAATGGGCTGTAGCAGGGATTGGGACGAGGCAAACGGAGCAGAGGATGGACTTGCACTTCTGCTAGTTAATCTGGTGATATGAAATTCTCAGGAAGGGAGATATGGACTTAATGTGTATGTGAAATAATCTATTGCATCTAGGATAGAGTGAATGAGAGAGGTTAACTTTGGTTTCACAGAGGGAACAGGATTCAGATAATAGGTAAAATATTTGCCAGTTGACTAAGAGAGAACAAGATAGTTTCAACTAGGCAGATTTTTTTAGACAATGTCCATTTTTAATAATTTATGAGATGTGGGGTGTCTAGGTGGCTCAGTCCGTTGAGCTTCTGACTCCTGATTTCAGCTCAGGTCATGATCCCAAAGTTGTGGGATCATGCCCGGCATCAGGCTCTGTGCTGAGTCTGGAGCCTGCTTGAGATTCTCTCTTGGTCTCCCTCTGCCCCTCTCCCTACTCACTTTCTCTCTCTAAATAAATAAATCTTTGAAAAAATAATAATTTGAGAGGTATTGAAAGGAAATGTCATCAACATGCTTTAGATTTCATCCCACAAACATTAGCTGAGTATCTATGGACTAGAATCTTAAATGTATTTTTTTCTTTTAGTTTGGATACACATCCTGAGAGCAGACATTATCATTACAGTTTTGCAACTGGGGATATTGAAGCTCAAAAAGGCTAATTGTCTACCTACGATAACCCACCTAGAAAGCAGCAGAAGCAGAATTTGAAGTCAGGGATGCCTGAAGCCAGAGCCTTTCCACTGTACTGTGTTGCTTCTGAATATTGTTACTTTATACCCCAACATCAGCGTGATTCCAGGCTGCCACTAAAGATTGCTATAACTCCTTTGTTGGTATCTTAAATCAGCAGCCGCATTTTATATGATGAAAGGCCTAGGGACCGCTTCCATATGGAGCACGAGGAAGAGTGCTTGGCTTCCACCTAATATTTTCCCCAGAATTGCTTTCCAATATCTCCGTCTGTTTTCTAATCCTAAATGAGTATAGCACTGGTTGAGGTACCTTCTATACTGTTGAGAACAACAACTGATGCATAAACTATGCATATTCATGAGAGGAATTATAGCAATGCATAAATGCTCTACATTAGTGCCTCATAATCAACATCTACTTGCTCTCTTTTTGCTGTTGTCATATAACATAAAGGAAGGGTGGGTTAGGAAGCTCAGTCACTAATCAAAGATAATTACACCATTGCCATCCGAACATTTATCTGGGTCTCTGTGAGGCAAGCAAGAGTGAACATTTAATGCATTGTTTTAAGGCAGGTCCTATGAATAGGGTAACAAGGGATGGCGGAAGCTCTCTGTAAAAGCAAAGAATCAGAGTTTTTCTGTAAAGAACAGGCAAATGTAATTCAATGGTTGGCAAAGTGTTTTTCAGTTATTATGTACTAAATAATTATATTGAAATGAGTGAATGAATTGTCCTGAAGAAAAGCAAGATCGCACTAAAATTAAAATATTTGAATGGGATGAGGGCAAGGTTGTAATTCTTCCCAGGAAGATTTCCCTTGAAAACTTATTTTTTATAGCTGTAGCTCACTTCTTTTCAGTACATACTGGGCACTCAAACAGCATTGTCAATAGACAAAGGATAAACTAAACCATGACTCTTAATTGTGGCATGAAATGAACATTATGCTGATCCTATGACTAATCACAACTTTTCAACAATTTTTAACACCTTTCTATATGTTAAGCACTGTTATAGGCATTGAGGAAACAATGGTGAGAAAACACAGCCACAGTTCTTACCCACATAAACCTTAGGTTTAGTGTGGGGAAACAGTTCCTCATAGAAAAAAAATCAAACAAATATATACATAATATGAAAGTAGGATATGAACAATAAATGAAAGTTACATAATGCAATGAGGACACAAATTAGGACCTGGATGAACCCCAGCTCATCAGGAACCTATGGGATAGCATCCTTGGAAATTGACTGTTGAAGCAGATACCATTTCAAAAAAATTGAGATATATGATGTTGGTGAAAAGTTTAGAGATATTTTTCAAATATTTGGCCCTTGATAGCAAAGGATACATAAAGTGGCCGAAAAAGGAAGTGGGGTAGGTTTTATTTTGTTTAGCTTTGATATAATTGGCTTCAGCTTTTAAAATACCAACAGGAAGAACACATTAAGAGGAATAATCTAAAATAAGAGAAAATTGATACTGCATACATCCAGAAAATGCAGAAGAAGACAACCTCCCAAAAGGTTTATTTTAATAGGAAAAGCTAAGGAAGTAATGGGTTTAGAAGTAGCTAAATTTAAGGTTGTGATAGGAAGAAATTGAGGGAGCTCTTATCTGATGACTTTGATTTTCCCCACAGAGTAGGTAAGGGCATCCACAGAATGAGTGACAAGTTGGGAGGGGTAGAGGTTTGAGAAGAAAGAATCTGAAAAAGTCACTGTAACAAGAAAAAACTAGACTAACCAGAAAAACATAGTGGCATTACAGTAGAGTGTTGTATTTGCTTCTGCTGATCAAGAAAATGTAGCAGTAATAAACTGCAATAGTAAGCAACTCTCTCCAGCATTACTTACATGCTTTCTTTCAGATATAGAAAAAGTAGATATTTGAGTTCCCGGAGGGGGTGGCAAACTGCAGAGATATGAGAGCTTTAAAGTATCTTGGCAAGAATCTTACTGAAAAGCTAAGTGATGGACTCTAAGCTGGTTTCATGAGCTGCTATTTTATCTTGGTATAAAATTAGAGTAAAATTAATAACAAATTCCTTTTATGTGCCCAAAACTTTGTTAGAAAATCTTCATGTTGATTTTGTTAGGCATAAGTTTGATTGATTGGCAATTCAAAGACAGAGAAAATTTCTACTTTGTCCTTTTACAAAGATATTTCCATGATCTTATATTCCAGTCATTCTAGATTAAACTTTCTTGCTGTTGGTCCTCAGGATCAATGTCACCTTGTCCTCTGACTCCTGCTTCCAAGTGAACAGTCTCTGATTTTATTTTGTGTCAATCTGGAACCGTAACTTACCACCTCCTTGGTTTTTGCAGAAAAACCCTCTGTCCTCTGATACACTAATGCGAGTGTAGATTTTACTGAGAGTCCTCTACGGAGATGAGGTAGAACAACATCACAACATACACCACAGTTAAGAACTACTAAATCTCCCTGGTCATTTCTCTCTCCCTCAAAGTCTCTCTATAGCACTCCACTCCATCACCCCCTGCCATGGCGTCTTTTCTCCTCTCGCTTCTTCATGCCAGTATAAGCTCTTCCTTCCAACTTGTTCCTCTTAAATGCAGAACAAATCTCTCTGCCAGTCTCAGAGAGCCCCTGACTCCTTTAAAGTCTAGACATCAACATGTCCATTTTCAGACCATGGAGGCTCAGCATCTACACAGAGGCAGGTTTATGAAAACATCTAAAAAAAAAAATGAGTCTCAGGGCACCTGGGTGGCTTGGTCAGTTAAGCGTCCGACTTCAGCTCAGGTCATGAATCTCAGAGTCCGTGGGTTCGAGCCTGGAGTCGGGCTCTGTGCTGACAGCTCAGAGCCCGGCACCTGCTTCAGATTCTGGGTCTCCCTCTCTCTCTGCCCTTTCCCCACTCACTCTCTGTCTCTGACTCCCAAAAATAAAATAAAGACATTTAATAAAAACTATGGGTCTCTCTTGGTAAGATGTTCTCATACCCATTCACCAAAGGAGAGGAATTTTCTTCCAGTGGAGATTTCCTTCAGAGAAAGTGCAGCCCTACTGACACCTGGATTCTAAACTTCTGACCTCTAGAACCGTAAGAGATTAAATTTCTGTTGTTTTAAACCACCAGGTCTGTGATCATTTGTTGTAGCAGCTCTAGGAAATGAATTCATGGAAGGACAACATTGAATGTAACATTTGGGTTTTTCTCTGCCTCTTCATTTATTCACATCTGGAGGAAGGGAGTGAAGTCTGAATGTATATTTAGGAATAGTACCTGGACATACATGGCCTCACATCTTCCTCTTCCCTTTTTCATTGGGAGCTAGTTTCCATCAGAAACCCTGTTGTTTGGTCTCCCTCCAACTCCCACTGGTATTCCAAGTTATAGGAGAACTGTTTTTTTTTAGCACATTTATAAAGGGACATGTAAATATGTTTACTTACTAGGTTTATTATTAGGAAACTGATTGTTGCCACACTTACACGTAAGCCACAGTCTCCTATTTTAGTGTTATTGGTAATAAAAGTAATGGTACTTTTCTACATCTGTTGTCTGCCTTGGACTTTATTTCCACTTTAGTCAATTCTAAATCTTTTGGAATTTACTCTCTACTTGGCTAACACAAACTTTCCTATAACCTTTCATCATCCATCCAACCTGAGATGATTAAGGAGAAAAGATAGAGATTTGAGCTATAAGAAAAGTATTTTGTAGACTCACAGGACCCCAAAGAAATAAGAACAATTTCTGACTTCTTAAAGTCAGAAACCTAAAGACAAAGAAGCCACATATTAAAAATTTGGACGGAAAATTGATTTTTTTTTAGCCTAGAATCTAAAATCCAGCCAAAATATCCATCAAGTGTGAGCAAAGTCATCTTTTTTTAAAGTCATCTTTGGAGGAGGAGGAGAATGGAGCAGTTAAGGAGTGTATTTCTGAGTGGCTATCTTATCTGGCAGATCTGACTCTTGAAATACTACCTTGAAAGTTTTTACAGAATTATTGGAAAGAGTAAAGATATTTGATAAGAAGTATAAGAAAATTAAAAACATATAACTCCAAGAAATTATCAAAAGATGTTCAAGAAAGGCAAATTGGTTTATCAGTAAAAAAAAAAAAAGTCAGTTATAATAATTAAAACATTGACGGGGCACCTGGGTGGCTTAGTAGGTTAGGCGTCCGACTTTCGCTTAGGTCATGATCTCGTGGTTCGTGGGTTCGAGCCCACCGTCGGGCTCTGTACTGACTGCCAGCTCAGAGCCTGGAGCCTATTTCAGAGTCTGTATCTCCCTCTCTCTCTGACCCTCCCCTGCTCACGCTGTCTCTCTCTCTCTCTCCTATAAATAAATAAAAATATTTAAAAAATAATAATTAAAACATTGAATATTGAATTAACTAATAGTTATAATACAATTAATTATATTGAATGAGTGATGGGGGAGTGAACGCCTTAATAAATAAGATATTTTTACCTTATACCATAATACTGTGTCAATCAGTGTGCTATGCTAGATAATTCAAGACATAAGGGTATGTATGTACATGTGTTCACAATTTAAAAAGTAAATAAAAGAAGAGGCAATCCAAAGAAATAATTAGAAGTACCAATTCCAAAGACAAGAGTAGGAGAATGATGGGAACAGCTATATTTGTTAGAAGCTTTTGTGTATTACTTAAGTTTTTAAACCATCTGCATGTATCACTTTAATAAAAGTTGATTTAAAATATATAAAAATAAAAGTCTATAAAATCCATCTTACACACTTGATTTATTAATATATATTCATGAAATAAATCTGCTAACTATATAGTGAAAACAAAAGAAATCTTACCCTGCAGTTATATATTGGTATGCATTTGCGTACAATTTGGTGATGAGAAGCAAATAGACATAAAGTAAAAATTGGAGACTTGGGTTTCAATCTATGGGTGAAAATTAAATATACATATAAATAAAAATAAAAGGAAAACAAACTAAAACACTAGGCAACCATAAAATGAAAGATGGAAGACTAGAAGCAAAGCCTTGGGTGCTTATATTTTCTAGGCAGGATGAAAAAGAATTGATGAACTTCACATTCTTTAGATAGAACATTGTGAATTTATATATTTATAATTATTTATACATAATATTTAATAATATAATAAGAATGTAATTATTTATATATTTATAATATAAATTCACATATGGAAAGACAACATTTAATGTAACACTCATTAATCTTGATGCAACTGCTGGGGAGGCATGAATTTTTTGGGATTCTCTCCAGCAAAGAGAGTGCTAGTGGGTGCCATTTTTCCTCTCTCATTCTACCTTGCAATATGCTTGGTGTTGGTGGGCACTATTTTGGCAATCTCCCTCCAAAGTGCTAGCACTACTGGGCACACCCTATTCCCCTGCAGCCACAGCTCTGCCACAGTTGACGGCTATGCACAGTCCACACAGAGGATGCCCCTTAAGCACCAGGTTTTGGTGGCCAGGAAGATTGTTCTTCCAGGTCATCTCCATTAGAAGATTGCTCCTTCAAGGCTGGGAGAGATAGCTCTTTTGCTTAATGCATAGAAACAAATGTTGATAATCAAAATGAGACAGAGAATATGTTTGAAATGAAAGAACAATATCAAACCTCAGAAAAATACCTTAATAAAATGGAGATATGAATCTACCTGATAAAAAGTTCAACATAATGGTCAGACTTGCAAAAAGAATGGTTAAACATACTGAGAACTTCAGTAAAGATCTAGAAATATAAGAAAGTACCAAACAGAAGTCTCAAAACTTAAGAATACAAGAACTGAACTGAAAAATAAATTGGTGAGGTCCAGCAGCAGACTGGATTAAGCAGAAAATGGATCAGTGAGCTGGAAGACAAAGCAACATAATTCACCCACACAGAACATTTGAAAAAAAAAAAAAAAGGATTGAAAAAAATATCTTGAGGAACCTAGGAACAACATCAAGTGGAATGACATTTGTATTATAAGTATCCCAGAAAGAAAGAAGGAAAAAAAGAAGTAATGAAAGCTTTCCTAATCTGGTGAAGAAAACAGACATACAGGCCCAGAAAGTCCAAATAATTCCAAATAAGATGAATCCAAGGAAATCCACATGAAGCCAATATAATTAAAAGGTCAAAATTAAAGAAAAAGAGGTAATTTTAAGGAAGGAAGAAGAAAAAACAGTTGTTGAATATAAGAGAAGCCCCATTAGCTGATTTTTAAGCAATAGCTTTGCGAGCCAGTAGGAAGTGGTAAGACATATTCAAAGTGCTAAAGGTAGTCAGGTAGATAATCCTAGGTTGGAATTTTTTTCAACATTATAAGCTAGCATGAAAATCAAAAGACAAAAGTAGTAAAATTTACTACAACTATAATAATAAGCTAAGGGATACTTAAAATTTAAAAAAATGTAAGTACATGAAAAAATTTAAAACATGAGGGAAATTAAAAATGTAGAGTTTTAGAATGTGTTCAAATTTACATTGCTACCAACTTAAAATAGACTGCTATGTACATAAGACAGTATATGTAAACTGCATATTAACCACAGAGAAAATGTTATAGCAAATACACAAAAGAAAATGAGAAAGGAAGCTGAACATAACACCAAAGAATGTTATCAAAACTGAAGGAAAGAAAGAGAAGAAAAAAGGAACAGAGAGGAATTACAAAAATAGTCAGAAAACAAATAATAAAATGACAATGGTATATGCCTATCGATAATTACTTTCAATGTAACTGCACTAAATTCTCTAATCAAAAAGACATAGAGTGGCTGAATGGATTAAAAAACATAACTCCTCTACATGCTGCCTACAAGAGGCTCACTTCAGAAGTAAGGACACGGAGAGTGATGAAACCAAAAAACTTCTAGAAGAAAACATAGTTTGTAAGCTCTTCGACATCGGTCTTAGCAATGTGTATGTTTGTTTGTTTTGGATCAGACTCCAAAGGCAAGGGCAACAAAAGCAAAAACAAATACATGGGACTGTATTAGACTGAAAGGCACCTGCACAGCAAAGGGAATAATCAGCAAAATGAAAAAGCAGCCTACTGAATGGAAGACAATATTTGCAAATCATATATCCAATAAGAAGTTAAAATCCAAAACAGGTAAAGAACTCATACAACTCAATGACAACAACAAAAACAAACCCAAACATTCTGATTAAAAAATGGGCAAAGGACCTCATTAGACATTTTTCCAAAGACAACATATAGATGGCCAACTGGCACATGAAGAGATGCTCAGTATCATTAATCATCAGAGAAATGCACGTCGAACCACAATAAGACACTACCTCACATTTGTTAGAATGGGCTATTATCACAAAGACAGAAAATAACAAGTGCTAGAGAGGATATGGAGTAAAGGACACCCTTGTACATTGCTGCTGGGAATGTAAATTGGTGCAACCACTGTGGAAAACACTATGGAGCTTTCTCGAAAAATTAAAAACAGAACTACCATATGATCCAGCAATTCCACTTCTGATATCTATCCAACTTAAATGAAAACTGTAATCCTGAAACATATATTACTTTCAATGTAACTGCACTAAATTCTCTAGTCTAAGTAAAAAGTATATATATATATATACATATATATATACATATATATACATATATACATACATATATATATATACATATATACACTTTTATGACCATTTATTATTTATAATAGCCAAGATATGGAAACAACATAAGTGTCCATCAATAGATGAATGGATAAAGAAAATGTGATATATTATATTAACTATATAATATATATAATGAAATTCTACTGAGCCATAAAAAAGAATTAAGGACTGCCATCCATATCAGTATGGATGGACCTTTACGGTAGTATACTAAGTAAAAGAAGTCAGACCAAGATGATTACCACAAGATTTTACTTACAAATGGAATCTAAAACACAAAACCAATAAAACAAAACAAAGACTCCTACACAGAGAAGAAACTGGTGGTTGTCAGCGGGGAAGGGCATTGAGGTGGTAAAATGGGTGAAGAGGATCAAAACGTACAAACTTCCAATTACAAAATAAACAAATCGTGGGAATGTAATGTGAAGCAGGGGGAATATAGTTAACAATATTGATTTACATTCGACGATAACAGATGGTAACTATACATTTTGTTGTGACCAGTCTGCACTAAATACAAATGTCGAACCATTGTTGTACATGTGATACCAAAAGAATGTCAATTATATTTTTTAAAAAGGAAGAAGAAATATCAGTAAAAAGTTAAGTATATCCATATCAACACCAGACCTTTATCTAGCTATACATTAAAAGTTTACAACATATTTTTATCCAGTCTTCATTTGAATACAACCTCATATTTAGGAAAGTTGTTACTTAGATCTAAAAACCTGGATCAAATATCTTTTCTCCAGGGAAATGTCTTTAATTGAGGAAGACAGAACTATTTTTCCAACAAATACAAGCACTTCGATTCTAAGCAAATTACTTAACATTGCTAAATTTACTTACTTTCAGTAGCTAATTCCATAAAATTATTGTACAGATTTTCTGAGATTAACTCAAGTAAAGGATTTAGCCCTGATTCATAGTAAAAGTACATCAGTTCATAGCTATTATTATTGCATCTAATGGGGGATTAATTAGTAACTACTAATATTCTTTGTGCTCACATTGCACAGGCTCTTTTGCATTTAACACAATTAATTATACTTGATTATTTTCTTTTCTTTTTTTTTTTAATATTTTTTATTTATTTCTAGGAGAGAGAGAGAGAGAGACAGCGTGAGCAGGGGAGGGTCAGAGAGAGAGGAGTCACAGACTGAAACAGGCTCCAGGCTCTGAGCTGGCAGTCAGCACAGAGCCCAATGCGGGGCTCGAACCCACGAACCGCGAGATCATGACCTAAGCGAAAGTCGGACGCTTAACCGACTAAGCCACCCAGGCGCCCCAATACACTTGATTATTTTCTACCTTTCCCACTGTACTGCGCTCCTCAAAGGCAAGGCAGAAACTTTATCATTTTCAATTTCTCTGAGTCTAGCAATGGACTTTCAATATTTCTTAATACTAAATGAATAAAACAAATAATCAACCAACTATTCTATCCATGTACCCATTAGGTTATCTACATACTAAATGCGAAATCCTGCATCATTTAGACTTGCTGATTAACAAAAACATGGATATATTAATATTTTTGAGGTTTTCAGTAAAAACTTATTGCTGAAAACTTCTAATTTTTGCAAACACAGACTTGGGATGAGAGTGCGAACATCCTTTTACATTGAAACTAAATTTTATTAATCTGATGACCGATTTTGGAGGATATATGTATATAGTTTTAAATTAATGTGAGTACATATGTGAGTATATATAATTATACATGCAAACATGTATCTGTTTTGTATAGACAAATATGAATATGAAAACAAAGTTTTGTATATACAAATATACATAAAAATAAGTATGGGGTGCCTGGGTGGCTTAGTTGGTTAAGTGTACAACTTCTGATTTCAGCTCAGGTCTTGATCTTTAGGATTGCAAGCTGAAGCCCCATGTTGCTCAGCATGAAGCCTACTTAAAGAAGTATATTTATAAACTGTATATATAAAACAATGTAACATATATAAATATATATATTTAAGAAAAATATTAATATAGTATTTTTAGTATTTATATCCTGCTTCAGTCAGAAGATCCAAAGTGTTTAACAGTAAAATACAGATATTGACTGGTATTATTAAAAAGAATTACGTACTAGGGTACATGGGTGGCTTAGTCAGTGTTTGACTTTTGGTTTCATCTCATGGTTCATGGGTTCGAGCCCCACATTGGGCTCCATGCTGACAGCAGGAAGCTTGCTTTGGATCCTTTCTCTCTCTTTCTGTCTAAATAAATAAGTAAATAAATAAATAAATAAATAAGCAAGCAAGTAGGTAAGTAAATAAAAAGAATTATGTAGTGATGAGGTCAAGATTCTGGTTGTATCAAAAATACAGACTAAATTGAGTTTTACTAAGCATTTACCTTTGGGCCAAAGGAAGCTAAAGTCAATCCCCAGTTTGCTCATCTTCTCTCACTTTGAGTTCCTTAAAGTTTTCTCCCAAAAGTACTCTGTTGCACAAGAGAATGATTTGTGGCAGAATCCCCATTTTCTGGTTCTGTCTAGGAAAGCTAATCTAATACATATATCTTGCTTGAACCAGCCTGCAGGATACCTGATTTGATTTAGTTTAGTCTGGCAACTGGAGTTTTCTTAGAATTCACGTTTCAATGCCTCTTTTACTTGCGTGAGGTTTCCCTAATGGCTATCATTAAGTTCATTTTATATCTCCTTTTTCTTAGAACTTATCAGTTGGGCAAAATTGGTAGTATATATGTAGTAATGATCTGGGTTTGGAGTGGGGGCTGCTTTAAACACTCCAATCTCTGGCACTACTGAAGGACCGCAGGACCATTTATCCTGCCACTACCCTAGGTTATTCTGGTTTCTCTTCAGATCATATAAATCTTTTGCCTTTTACTCTAGGTTATTCTGAAGTTTAAGAGACTATATACTGAAGAGTCAGAAGTTGTTTCTTATTTTTTTAAATATAGGAAGGGCTTATGGTTAAAAGGGGGAAGTTACATTTAAAACTGTATTTGCATAGATAGAACACTGTTTTTTGCTTACTTCATATGTTTACCTGGGAGTGAGCTGAGTGCTTCTTAACCTTCAGGAACTAGCTCTTCTTTCCCTATTCATCTATTGTTATGTCAATAGACCTAATTCTCTTTGTACTAAAACTCAAACATTCCTGATTCTTTATTATTTTATTCCAATGACCCAACTCATATTGCTTCCTACTCTAGTAACTCATGTCCCATTTTCCTAGGGTTGAGTCAGGTAACACCCTTTGGAGAGTACAACCACTGTTCAAGACAAACCTAGGCTGAATTTCTTCCCCTATTCTAAATGTTGGATAATACTTAAGACTAGCAGATATCCCTCGCTTGTTTGACTTCGGTCATGGAAGCCAATCATCTGCCCAATCCTTTCTACTCAGTTTCACACAGAAGGCACACTGAGCTTCCATAGCTGTAAAATAATTATCCTCAGTTCCTCTGAAACCCATTCTAATGATCCTATATTGTCACGGTAGACATGCCTAAAAGCTCCTAGGGAGCACTTTCTGCACAAAGCCGCCTTTTCTTTCATTCTCAGTTTGAATCAGGTATCTGTCTCCTGTGCCCTCAAATTCCATATAATTCCTGTCATTTTGGTCTTAAGTGATATAATTCTCTCCTCTTAATTGAGAGCTCTTAATCATAGGAAACATATCTTTGTCATATTTATCTTCTCAAGTCAGCAGAATTGATCCTCAGCAGATGTTATGTGTATACATGGATGTAGATTCAATGGATGCATGAATGAATTAATGAACTGACTTCCTGACCATTTCCTTACAAATAGTGTTTAGAAATGATAGAGTTTTTGCCTCTTCCAAATGGTAATCTATTTAGAAATGAGAATTTCCAAAGGAGTTCTTACTTTTTTCCCCTAGCATGAAAATCTCAGCTCTTTATGTAAAGTGAAAACACCAATAGGACTGCCATTTATTCCTGTTAAATGCACACTCTCGTGCGGGATTGTTAGTCTTCTCATTGTGTTCATCCTGGTAAGTGAGGTGAGGAGGAGCAAGCATTATGTTAAGACACGGGGAAGCAGCAGTAAATTCTAGAGTAATGATCATAAATTACTGCAGCTCTGGGATTTGGAAATAAATGGGGGGGGGGGGGCTTAACATGAATTGCATCCATTAGAGCCACATAGGCTTTTTATTTCCAGTTTCCACTCTTCCTAGAATGCCTATCATTCAGGGGCATCATAATTAGATTCCACTGAAAATGAGAAGAATAAAGAAGGAGTTTCAGAAATCGGAGTAGCATCCTCGACATATGACTATTTCTATTGTTTTCCTATGGGCACTGCTTTTTCAGTATTATTTAGAGAATTTTTTACTATGACATCAGATTTAGTTGCATTTGGGCTCTTGTGAAAGCCAAAACGGGTGGTGAAGTAATCTGTTACTCTTATCATTTCAGACCAGTAATACATTTGCTGAATAAGACCCCCAGAATTGGAACGAAGATGTGGTTTGTGGTTCACAAACTGAGGTGTGGTATACGTGGTTTCTGTGGAAATCAAAGTAAAGCCCAGAAGAGAAGTCTCTAATTGTTGCAATATCTCTGGAGTCTGATTTTAAAGTCTTTCACCTGTACTATGGAGCCACTGTCTTACCTGGTAGCTTGGGAATATCCATCCTTCATACATACTCAGCACCGTTTTTGTCCTACCTTCATTGTCTACGCTGTATATTTTTTATTAAAGTTTTTTTCATGCTTATTTATTTTTAAGAGAGAGAGATAGAGCATGAGCAGGTGAGTCAGCGGGAGAGGGAGACATAGAATCAATCCAAAGTAGGCTCCAGACTCTGAACTGTCAGCAGATTCCAATGTGGGCCTTGAATCCACAAACTGTGAGATCATGACCTGAGCCAAAGTCAGACGTTTAACCAACTGAGCCACCCAGGTACCCCCACTTTGTACTATTTTTAAATTTAGGAGCATGTCTATTCCACTCACTAACTTCTTAGCTCCTTGGAAGGTAGAAGTCAAGCCTACTTCACATATATTCACATTTCTGAGGCTTTGGTTTATTAGCTGTGTAAGAAATTCATCATGTTCTAATTAAAAATGAACAATGCACATACAAATGTTCCATTATGGTACATTCACACCTATTCAGGTCTTTAAGTGTGAACTTCAACATAGCAAATCTTCACTTCCTTGTCTTGAGCTTTGTATTAATTTTCTTTTGCTGCATAACAAATTACCACTAGGTTGTGGCTTAAAACAACACAAAATTACTACCTCACAGTTCCTGTGACTCAGGAGTCTGGCACAGTGTCACTTTTCATTAAATATCTCATGAGGACATCCTAATCCATGTTTTGGTTCCCACCCATCACTGACTGATCTTCTGAACCTGTTGAACCCAGGGATATATTTTGACTGATGCTCCCTGCTCAAAAATGCAAACAAAGTTTCACTCCAATTAATAATTTAAAAAATAACTAATAGAACAATAATTTCCCTTTTTTGAGCAATTACTCTTTTCCAGGTCCCATGCTGAGCATTTTTACATATTATACCTTTTCTCAAAATAAGGAAACTGAGGAAGGAAGAGATGTCATCAGTTGCTTGAGTCACACACTGGAAACAATTAGAATCTCAATTGAAATCTGAGGCCCTCATTAACCAAACATCTTCCCTACTACTATTTTTAATCTCAGGATTTTTCCATTTTACTAAATATCAATAAACCTATTCCATCCCTTTCCACTGTCATTCCTCAGACTCTTAGATATGTAATCAGATTAACTTTGGTTAACTTGATAAATTAAAGCTGGATGCTTGGATTTATACCCACCAGCATTTCTTGCATAAATAATATTAGTTATTTCAAGTTAAAAATATTTAAGTTTATCATATATATTTTTATGCATTAATACATTTAAAAACTCAGAACCTGAAATTAGCTTTGAATTTGGCATTGCCATTGAAAATGTATAGTATTTATATACTATATATATAGTATATATATACATTTTGTGTATATATACATAAAGTAATAAAGATGATTATTACATCACTATTATCGTCATTACCACCAGAAGTATATGCTCTACTCTGTGTCTGATATAGTGCTAGTTTTTACATAAATTTTATATAAATTACTTAAATCATAAAGAATTTCAAAATAATTATTAGTGCAGCTCATTTTATTGATGAAGAAACTAAGACTCAGAAAGGTTAAATAATTTGCCGAAAGTCCTGTCATCAGTAAGTATTAAAGCTGGAATTTGAACTTTGAACTTCTTTCAAACATATTCTGCTATCTTCCTAAAACTAACATAACAATACTGACCTGGAGGGTGAGGACCATATTTTACTTAGTATTTTTTTCCAATGTTTACCAGGGTGTTCATGGTGTTCTATAAATCTTTGGTGACCAAGTCCTATCTGGTTACTAAGGTTTACAGGCTGAAACTTCACAGAAATGAATCTTGAAGAGAAAAAAAACCTAGAGAAAACTACAGAATATTAATAGCACTTTTTTCCAAAAAGTGTGTTTTGAAAAAATTTGGAGAATTCATCCTAGCAAAGATTATAATTTTATGTTGGCAATACCAATTATTGGGCTGTATTTGAGAAGTGATAAAAAAAAAAAACTTGCATCTGGAAAACTGTAGAATCTTTGACATATTTTGACAATTATCTTCAATTAAGGAATGGTCTTCATTAATAAAATCATAAATGCACCTTCCTACAATACTATGTTAGTGAACAGGAAGGTATGATCACCCTAAACTGAACAAATTTGATATAAGAATACTAGAAAAATTCAGCCAGCAACAGGATACACTCCACCTCGTTGCTCTAATGTTTTGTAAAGAATAGACTTGGAAGTCCTCCCGCTTAGCTAAGTAGGCATATTTGGGTGCAGTGAGCTGTTTCAAGCAAGCCATTTCAATTATGCAAAAGTATAAACTACTTTAGAATCATTGTAAACAGCATTTTCAATCTTGTATTGCAATTATACGTTGAATGCAGAATCAAATCAGAATATAGAAATCCCAAAGACTGCTGGCAGAAATAAAAAAGGGACCCAATTTTCTAAACGAGGGCACAATTTCCCAGCAGCTGGCTTGGCTTTCCCAGAAACCACTCAGTTAAGTTCTTGCTGCACAGGCAAGTTCCATAGAACAACCCATTCATGGAAAATCCCTGGTACTGAATATGTCCATTAGATATATCTTTTCTTCTCACTCTTAGAATCAACTCTTAAGGCAGAGTAGTAGAGCATGGGAGGTAGCAGTGTTGATGTGACCAGAAACATGGGGGTTAGAATGAATCATTCTGGGTACAAGTCAGAAGTCTGGCACCCAAAGGAGCTCAAGCAAATGACTTGACATCTGTGGGCTTAGCCTCCTCCTCTATATAATAGGGATAACATTAGTGGCTACTTCTTAGGACTATTTTAAGTATGAAAAGATATAAAGGATGAAAAGATCTTATCTCAGTGCTTAAAAGTATAATTTCTCAATGAATATTAATTTCTCATAGAGCTAACTTCCAGAATAGTGGTATGAGGCTGAGACAGGCTGGACATCGCTTAGAGGTGCTTACACTGCATGTATAGTATTTCAGATAACAAACAAACAAAACCCCGCTATCTTGCCCTGGTATGAGCATTTGTTATAACTACAGTATAATATTCTCCAGAAGCCCCCAGATGCAGAGAGAACAGATGTAGCAATGATTTAGTGTTGCCATTTACTGAAAAGATGCAGCATAAACATGAAAGAGTCTGGAAATTGATAGCCTTAGTGGGACAGTGACTCAGATACTCACCTATGAAGTCGAGGCAGACAGGGAGGAAACCTGACCAGGTGGGAGCCGACAAACTGAGAAAAGGTGGAATGATTAACCACTAGAAGATGAAGGAAATGGAGGACTATGTACAGTAGAAGAATAAGTCAGTTGGAGAGATCTAGAAGGATAGAAGATTGCAGTTAAACTTTGAAATATAAAATCATTAGATTTTGTGGGTAAAAGATGGCCCAAGATGGCATGTTTTAGTATTTATCTGGTAGAAATGGAATGGAATCAATGATCAGTAGAGTCAGTTAGGGAAGAAACAGTAAGCTTGGTGTTAAATAGGTTATCCACATAGAATTGTACAGGCTCTAAAGAAAATAGAAATACTTGAATAGGAAAAAAATGCCAGCCAGGAAAGTATGTCAACAGATGATAGCAATAAGGAGGGGTAAAGAGTAATAGAATACAGCAGCATACATGTTGAAGGAAGAAGGAATTTTGCAAAAGAGAGGAGGAACACTGTTCTGGAAACCATGCTGTAGGATGTGGAGTGATGGAGGATGAGCACTTCTCCTAAAATGGGGACAGAGGGGAATAAGTCTTACAGAGGGAGTCAGATTTAGTTAGAGCAAAGGGAAAGTATATTTTACATCAAAATATCAAAATAAGGGTATTTGCATTATAGAAAGGGTTCCAAAAGGCATAGCAGAAATCCATGGGGAAGAGAGAAGGATTCAGGTCAAAGAGGAGGAAATACAGAGAAGGGAGTTTATAGGAGTAGAGATGATGAGTAGAAGACAGTGTTGTGTTGGAAGCATAGACTCAGGTTAACCCACTTAGTTTGTATCTTAGTTCCACTGAGTCACTAGCTGTGTATCTCCGGTCAAATTGCTAAACTCTCTAAGCCTGATTTCCTTATCTCTCAAATGAGAAATATTGAATAGGATAATGCACATATATTCTTTTAATATAGTGCCTTAGATGTGGTAAGTGCTCAATTAAGTTATGAATATTGGTACATTATAATTTCAGGAGACTAAAGTTGTCAGATGTTTGAAACACAGAGTTGGGTAGCCTGAATGTGTTCATGCTTTCAAAGAGATTTGTTGTAGAGTTGTGTAGGTATAAGCTGCAACCCACTGAAGAGAAAGAAGCCAGATGAAATTTTGCTTGGAACTTTGCTTATCGTCTCAACAGTGCGCTTGTAATTTCAGTGCAGGGTAAGATGCGCTATAGTATAGAGTCTATAGGGAGGTATAGGTTAGATGCAAAGAGAAAGAGTGACTGATTCTACCTGTGTGGGAAGTCAGGGAGGGCTATGCCAATGGCTCACGACTGAAATGGAGTCAGGATTATGAAGACGGTGTAGGAAAAGAGAGGAAACAGCATGAGCAAAGACATAGAGTCAGGAAGGACACGGAGTGTTATGCTGAGAATAGCGAGAATGTCAATGGGATGAATCCCAGGTGGAGGAGGGAAAGGAGTGGGAAATGAAGCTGGAATGTGGGCTGATTCCAAAAAGCAAGTAACAAGGAACAAAACAATAGTGGAATGAGTAGCTTTGGATCAGTAAGAAACACGAACTGTGTAGGAAAGTCTTCCTACACTAGGTTCTCCACAGGAAGGATGTTCCTGAAGAAAGAAATAAGGAATTTGGGGCAAACAAAAGCAACAGATGTAACAGATAAAATCCACTTTGAAGATTATATTCATCAGCATTCAAAGAAGGCTGTCTCTAGGGAGAAACATAACTTTCAAATCACTGTCTCTCCCAGATCAGGGACTGAATTCCAACAGCATTTCAATCCTCCGTAATTGTCAAAAATTCACGAAATGAGTTCACACTGATATTTCAATGATATATTCCAATTTTACCAGGTCCAACCCCACATTTAATGATAAGGAGACTGAAGGTCAGGAAAGGTTGAGTCACTGCAAGAAGCATGCAGCACTGGTTAGTGGCAGGGTTATAACTTAGAATTCCAGCTTTCTGAACGCTGATGCAGGGAGCTTTCCACAGGACCAGTCAGTGGAGCCCCTTCCTCCTGAGCTCCTGGATATGGTATATACATGTATGAGGACGAGGGCGGAGCAAGAGAATAAAGCGGAACAACTGATAAGCCACAAAGAGGAGTACAGAAATGGCAGGGTAGAGAGTATTGAAGGGCAGTGCCACAAATAGAGCATGTGTGTATGTGCTGTGACAATGGCTTCTTGGCAAAGTTATCTTCAACTTTTCAGTTCAAGTAATGATATAACTGAGACTATCCTGAAAATACTCCCTTTTTAAAAAAGATTTTTATATGAAAAAATCTAACATGGGTCAATAGATTCTCCACCAATAAATTATAAAATGTTATGACCTCTGAGAGTTAAAATGTAGAATTGCTGCATAATTTCAGAGATCCAAGGTTTGCAAAATTGTTGTAAAGAGATGGAAAACTCAAAGAACTTGACCCAAGGGATTAACTTCTTCGTAAAGGAATATGTCAATTAGGAAGCAGCTTATTTGCAAAGAAGTGCAGAAAGGAAGGGTTGAAATAGTCAACCTTGGTGGCACCTACCTTCACGCATCCACTATGAAGCAGTGTCCTGATATAGCCTCCCACATCCCAGTCCCTGTGGCAAAGTGATCTCTATTGTGGACAAGGTTTCACTAAGACATCAAAGAGTATGTCTGGTGATAACTGAGCACAAAATCCTACAACTCACTCACTGACCTGACCCTTTTCCATGCTCAGCAATCAAACTCAGTGAGTAATTCACTTCCCATGAAGATTTTCTTAGTGAGGGAATGAAGTGGTCATATCAAAGCAAATGTGCTCAGCTTTATGACCATTAAATTTCTCATTGTAACTCAATATGATAGTCTTTGCTTTTTACATCATTCATTTGGAGTTTGATTTGTGGAAATTCATTCCAAAAAGACAGATAGGTTCTCAATATGCTAACAAATTGTATCTGTGAACTGGCAAGGCTGAAGGCCAGCCTCTGGACCATGGTGAATTCTCCAAGCCAAGGACATCTTGTGAACCCCTTGGCAGCCAGTAGTCAGCTTTTTCCTTCTGTGTCTTTATCCTCAATCCTTTACAATCTTCTACCCAGAAACATATAATTAAAGCAATCAAAAGATTTTGATCACCTTCCCAAGTGAAAATATAATTTCCTTAGTAGGGTTCTTTTTTTCCCTCAAGCCCAGGAGAACGCTAACTAAAGATCATATCAATTATCAAGGAAGCACTACAGAAAAACAATAGAATTTTTTCTTTCCTTAAGCTTTCAGTTACATTTTACTCAGTTATCAAACCAGATTTTTTTTTCTTTTCACTGTGGTACATTATGTAGAAGGGAGTCTAAAGACAATAATCTATATTTTCAGTGACATGCACTAATGATTATAGTAAAATGCCATAAAATTATCTCTCTATTTTAGTAAACACTGTATCTAAAAGATATCCTCTGTGTTTCAAAGCAGATAAAATAAGCTCATTTATGCTAATACCTATCTTAACACTCAATAAAATGTTCCTAATGCATTAATTATGGCTCTAGATAGACCAGTGATTATTTCATATATTCTAATTAGGAATCACTTTAGTCAGTTAGCCATACACATCAGTAAACAAGTAGAATGAATTCCCCAGGGAGGTGATAAAAAGACAATGATTTCCTTTGCACTACAGCTTGAAGAATTTACCCCACAATCAAGAAGTAATTAGAAAAGAAAATGAGGAGTTAGAAAACATACTTGCAGGTGTGAGCATTTGGAAAGGCTGTTTCTGTGCAAAGATGAAATGAAAATGGACATCTTCATTACTAATCATATACGGGGAAATACACCAGCTACCATGGTCTCCTCTCAGCAGTAAGCAACAAATACAACCAAATTAGTTGCTTTTGCAGGAGCACAAATTGAAATGTAATCATCTCATTTAAATGCTAGGTTCCCAGAAGGGAGAAAGATGAAACCAACTCAGCACGTTCTAATGATTCATCCCTTTATTATAAAGCTTTATCCCCTCAAGAGCAAGCTAATTGATATTAATTTTTGATGCTATTGTTTGTAATAGGAGCCTTCATTCCAACTTTTGGTCCATGATCCAATGATTTAAAAAAAGAGCAGAGGTGGTAGTGTAAACAGAGTCCTTAAGTCCTTAAACTGGCTGATTTAACTACTGCCTGTATTTGGACTTCCCATTTATCATCCTATTTTTAGCTGTCAAAGATATCTTCAAAAATTATTTTAAAAAATTACTGTATAGATGGAAGAGATATGGCTTTAACACACATGTGTTTGTTATATATATATATATATAATTTCTTATTAACTCAGGGTCACAAATGCAAGCTGCATTCTTTAGCTTGCAGACTTGTTTTGAGTTAATTTGCCCACTTGCCAGCTATTACACAGCACCAGTAAATACAATCTCATAAACTAACAATGATCCACATTACTTAAGGTGAAATACTCAGAGGTCCTTTAGTTCACATTTGGGGCTTGGACATAGAACATTTTAATTATCTGGAAAGCAGTCAAGTAGCAAATCAAACATTAAAACACCAAATGCATCTTTATAAAATTACAATTCAGCTTCTGGGCTTTCATAATAATTTGTTACTCTGACCATGGAAAGACTTTAGAAAAAGTCAGCAAGTCATTCTATTAGTCTTAATGGAGGAATAAAGTCTTGAACTCATGAACAGCTGTCTGAAAGAAGGAGGAAAGGTCCCAGCTTATTAAAATTAGTGTCAATCAGTTAAGACAGGTAATCAATAACTGTCCACTTACATTGTTCACTCAGCCATAGTACTCAGAAATAAGCCTTGTATCTATTTTAGTTTCACTGACAATTTACCAGGATTAAATTGTGGGTAGAGAAGTTAGGTCATTTCAGAAAACCTTGGAAAAAATTTGTCAGAAGAATTGTAAGCCTCATGCATTTATCTGGGGTTCTCCTATTATGCTAACTTGAACTGATCGTGAGAAGTTACTGGGAAAAAAAATGGAAAAATAATGCTCAGGGGCATAAGTCTTTTGAAGGCTTAAAAACTTATCTGTTTAACTATATTTGCTAATGGATTATGGATTTATGATACTATAATAAAATATGTTCCCCAAACAGGGTCGATTTCAAAAAGATCATAATTCTATTTCTCAAAAGGTACATCTTTAGAAATAAGCCAATTATTTAGTATTTAATTCAATAAACTCATGAATATGAAATGTATGGTAGCTCATGGATATACATTGAATTGTTATGACAAATGATGTTCTCAATATGGTGGTTAGACTATTATACGGTTCACTTGCTTCCCAATTCTAAGTCCTAATTTTCAGATGTATGTTCCCTAAAAACCATTAGAGGAAACCGTCTGGAAACTGAAATTCTCATTTATTTTGATAAGTCTACAGACATATGAGATACAAAAAAAAAAGGAAAGAAATAAAGAAGAAACAAACAAGGAACCGAAGGAAGGAAGGAAGGAAGGAAGGAAGGAAGGAAGGAAGGAAGGAAGGAAAAAAACGAGGGAGGAAGAAAAAAGTGAGAAAGAGTAACAGATATATTGTACATTGAGGATCAGTGATAAGGAATACTAGAATAAATGTTGGAAAAAAGAGTGGAGGATCTAGACCAACAATTTTATTTTATAAAAGAAAATACAGACCCTCCCCAAAGAGAATCAACTAATTAAAGCATAAATTGGAATGAATGGTTTGGGACTTCCAATTCAGTGTTCATTCCATTGAATCCAGGAACAATATTTTTTTCTGTCCCTATACTAGATATTTCTACTTTCCTTTGAACATTTTTGATATACTAAAAATTAATGAAATGACAAATAATTTAAGTCTGTAATTAGGTTATCTCAAGCTTTGGGTCACGTTGAAACAATTATTTATCAAGGGTGTGTAGATTTTTTCCCCTTAGATTACTTAAATCAAAATAACAAATACATCTCAATAAGACAAAATGTTATCCATATTCAGTGAAGTTCCATTACAAACACACTTATATAATTACCTGAGGGGTGCCTGGGTGGCTCAGTTGGTTAAGCATCTGACATGATTTCGGCTCAGGACATGATCTCACCATTTATTGGATCAGGCCCCACATCAGGCTTTCTGCTGACAGCATGAAGCCTGCTTGAGATTCTCTCTCACTCTCTCTCTCTCTGCCCCCTCCTCAAATAAATAAACTTAACAAAAAGAAGAATTACTCCAGCAAACATTCAGCTTTTATCATCCAACAACCTCACCACAAGGGAATAGTTGACCATCCCACTGAGGGGTGAAAATCACTATCAGAAAGAAAGTACTCTCTGAATAATTCCTTTTTTATTTGGATAATACTTATCCACCACATGCAGAAGTCCCCTCAGATATAAAACAAAGCAGTAATAAAATAAACTTTATAATCAGTCCAAGGGCTTCTAAAAGACACAAGCGATGTTAAATACCAAGATGTGGGTACAGTGTCACCTAGAAATACATGTATATCAAAGAGGTCGCAGTGGATAGTGTCAAAACATTCAGATCTTGGTTGAAAATGTGACTACACTAATTACACTACTTGGGTTTGAATCTTGGCTGCTCACTTGTTAGCTGTGTGATTCTGCTTCAGTTTTCTGATCTGCATAATGTAATCAATAAGAGTATGTCTCACTGTTAGGGCTTCTGGGAGATTTAAATATATTAAAAAATAAATTATGGAGGAGAAGCCAAGATGGCGGAACAGCATGAAAGGTTTTCTTGTGTCTCGTGTCCATGAAATGCAGACAGATAAACACTAGCCCATCCTGCACACCTAGAAAACTAAGTTGAGGATTAACGCAACAATCTGCACCAACTGAGCCATAGAACTCAGCAGGTACGTGGCGCAGAGAGGGGAACTGGGGGAGAGAGAAGCCGCAGAAGACAGGGAGCTGTTTTTGCTTGCAGAGAGAGGACAGAGATGCAGGGATAGCACAGGAAAAGTACCCTCCCAAAAGTAGCTGGCGAAAAAATGGAAAAGTGGAAACAGCCACAGGGACTGAACTAAAAAGGGAGGAAGGAGAAAGTAGACAGTTTACATTTCATTAAGACTCTATAAACAGGGGAAACACAGAGTCTGAAACAGCTCCATACCTGTTGGTGCTCTGCTGAGAAGGGCGAAACCAAAGGAGCAGAGTGAAGTCGGGGGTCTTTGGGCCACACCGGGGAGGCAGTTTCCCTGCTGGGAGGGCTCCCCACAAGCAAAGGTCCCAGCGGATCCTGGAGAACAACCACATCCGTTGGTGCTGGAACAAGATCATTAAGGGTGAGGCCTGGTGCCACATGTGTGCTGTGATTTTTAATAATCCCTGAAACGCTGCTACTATACAATCACGTGAACATTTTTCTGGGGCAGGCTGGCATCCAGCTGCAGTCTATGGGCATTGGCAGCAACACAATCCTGCAGACATTCTTGGGTGCAGCTGGCACCCGGCCATAGCTTGGGAGAGCCTCCCACAGAGGGGCAGAATGGGTCAAAACCACAGTCCCCCAGAAGTAAGTGGTTTGGAAAAACAGCCACATCTGGGATAAAACTCAGGAGGGAGGTGCTGCCTGGCAACCTGATGGCTTGGTCATGGACAGTGTAAAAGCGGGAAGTGGACAGAAACTATACACAAAGGACAGGTGTGCAATTGGTGATCTGAGAGAACAGAGTTCCGACTAGAGACTGAGTGGCTGGGTGTCGCCATTTTCAACCTTCTTGCGCATGTGCATACACACCTACAAGTGCCACAAAAATACCCCTAATAAGCTAAGCAGCGCCAGCTAGTGGAAAACAGAGCTTTTACACTAAGCCCCACCCAACTGGACCAACCTACTTCTTCAGGAACACCATTACTTCTCCACATCTGTTTAGCTAATGGACTATAAAGTGCTTCATAGGTTGACTTCTAGAGGAAAACGATGTAATTTCAATAGTATTTCAGTCTGTTCACTAGTCCATCTATTCACTTTTTTCCTTTTTCATTTATTTTCTTATCCCTGAGTACAGAAAGAGAAAAAATTATTTTTATTTCAATTTTTGTTAAAATGTGTTTCCTTAATTTTTTCTACTATATTTTTTACTTTTTAGTAAATTTTTTGAATTCTATTTTACTTCCATCATCTCTTTTATTCTAGTTCACTGTATTCATTTTTACAAATTTTCAAACATTTTTTTCTTTTTTCTCTTTTTTCTCTAATCTATCAAGCCCCTTTCAACACCCAAACCAAAACACACCTAGGATCTAGCATCATTTATTTAATTTTTTGTGTGTCTCTTGTTTATAATTTTTCCATTTTAATTTTTTCATTTTATTTTTTACCCTATTAATTCCTGTTCTTCCTACAAAATGATGAAATGTAGGAATTCACCCAAAAGAAACAGCAGGAAGAAACGAAGCCAGGGACTTACCCAATATGGATACAAGCAAGGTGTCTGAACAAGAATATAGAATCACGATAATAAGAAAACTAGCTGGGGTCAAAAATAGGTGAGAATCCCTTTCTGCAGAGATGAAAGAAGTAAAATCAAGTCAGGATGAAATAAAAACTGCTATAACTGAGCTGCAATCTCTAACAGATGACATGGTGGCAAGGATGGGTGAGGCAGAACAGTGAGAAAATCAGTGATATAGAGGAAAACTTATGGAGAAAAATGAAGCAAAACAAAAACAAAAACAAAACGAGAGGGAGACTAAGGCAAAAGAGCATGATTTAAGAATTAGAGGAATCAGTCACTCATTAAAAAGGAACAACATTAGAATCTTAGTAGTTCCAGAAGATGAAGAGAGAGAAAAAGGAGTAGAAAGGTTATGTGAACAAATCGTAGCAGAAAACTTTCCTAAACTGCGGAAAGACACACACAACAAAATCCAGGAGGCACAGAGGACTCCCATTTGATTTAACAAAAACTGACCATCGACAAGATATATCATAGTCAAATTCACAAAGTCCTCAGGCAAGGGAAGAATCATGAAAGCAGCAAGGGAAAAAGATTCCTTATCCTACAAGGGAAGACAGATCAGATTGGCAGCAGACCTGTGCACAGAAACTTGGCAGCCCAGGAAGGAGTGGCAGGATATATTCAATGTGCTGAATCAGAGAAATATGCAGACTTCAAACTGTATCACAAAGCTGTAATCACCAAGACAGTCTGGTACTGACACAAAAATAGACACTCCAATCAATGGCACAAAATAGAGAACCCAGAAATGGACCCACAAATGTATGACCAACTAATCTTTGACAAAGCAGGAAAAATAGCCAATGGTATAAAGACAATCTCTTCAGCAAGTGGTGCTGGGAAAACTAGACAGTGACATGCAGAAAAATGAACCTGGACCAATTTCTTACAGCATACACAAAAATAAACTCAAAATGGATGAAATACCTAAATGTAAGATAGGATGCCATTAAAATCCTTGAGGAGAAAGCAGGCAAAAACCTCTTTGACCTTGGCTGCAGCAACTTCTTGCTCAACAAATCTCTGGAGACAAGGAAAACAAAAGCAAAAGTGAACTATTGAGACCTCCTCAAAATAAACAGGGAAGGAAACAATCAACAAAAATAAAAGGCAACTGATGGAATAGGAAAATATATTGACAAGTGCAATATCAGATAAAACAGTTAGTATCCAAAATCTATAAATAATTTATCAAACTCAACACCCAAAAAACAAAGAATCCAGTGAACAAGTGGGTAAAAGACATGTATAGACACTTCTCCAAAGAAGATGTCCACATGACTAACCCACACATGAAAAAATGCTCAATATCATTCAGAATCAAGGAAATACAAATCAGAATCACAATGAGATGACACCTCACACCTGTCAGCATGGCTAAGATTAACAACTCAAGCAACAACAGATGTTAGCGCGGATGCAGATAAAGAGGATCTCTTTTGCACTGCTGGTAGGAATGCAAACTGGTGCAGCCACTCTGGAAAACAGTATGGAAGTTCCTCAAAAACTTAAAAATAGAACAACCCTATGACCTAGCGATTGTACTACTAGGTATTTATCCAAGAGATAGGGGTATGCTGTTTTGAAGGGCACATATACCCCAATGTTCATAGCAGCATTATCAATAATAGCCAAAGTATGGAAAGAGTCCAAATGTCCATCAATGGATGAATGGACAAAGATGTGGTATATATATATATATATATATATATATATATATATATATATATATATACAATGGATTATATATATATACATTGTATATATATATATTGTGTATATATATATACATTGTGTATATATATATATATATATATATATATATATATACAATGGATTATTACTCAGCAATCAAAAGAAATGAAATCTTGTCATTTGCATCTACGTGGATGGAACTAGAGGGTATTAGGTTAAGCAAAATTAGTAAGAGAAAGAAAAATATCATATGACTTCACTAACGAGGACTTTAAGATAAAAACAGATGAACATACGGGAAGGGAAGCAAAAACAATGTAAAAACAGGGAGGGGGACAAAATATAAGAGAGACTCTAAAATACAGAGATCAAACAGAGGGTTATTGGAGGGGAGAGAGGGAATGGGCTAAATGGGCAAGGGGCATTAAGGAATCTACTCCTAAAATTATTGTTGCACTATATGCTAAATAACGTGGATGTAAATTTAAAAAATATATAAGAAATTTGGGGGGGAAATATGTGGCTTATATATACAATGGAATCCTACTTGGCAATGAGAAATTGGAATCCTGCCAGTTGCAGCAATGTGGATGGAATTGGAGGGTGTTATGCTAAGTGAAATAACTCAGTCAGAAAAGATAATATCATGTTTTCACTCATATGTGGGTCTTGAAAAACTTAACAAAAGACCAGGGAATGGGAAAAAATAGTCACAAACAGAGAGGGAGGGAGGCAAACCATAAGAGACTCTTAAATACAGACAACAAGCTGAGGGTTGAAGGAGGGTGGGGGAGAGGGGATAGTGGGTGATGGGTACTGAGGAGGGAACTTGTTGGGATGAGTACTGGATGTTATATGTAAGCCAATTTGACAATAAATTGTATTTAAAAAAAGGAAAAAAAAACAGGTGAGAGGGGAAAAAAATAAAGTGAATAGCACACAGCAAGCACTCAATAAATACATGATGTGATGACTACTGTTATTATTAACGTTGTTCCTTTTCCTTAATGTCCCATCTCTCATCACTTAAAGATGTCTGATCTTAGCAACAGAAGACTGATGCACTGGCCAAAATTAATTGTTCAAAATCAAAATTAGAGATAGCAATAAAATGGGTAAAATATAGCAAGGCACTTGATATCATGGAAAATAGTGTGTGTTTTTCATTTTCAAGTCACATCTGTGTCCTTAAATCACATATTATGGTGAATTATGTAAAAATTAAAAGTATTATAGAAAAAGACAGTTCTGTGCCCAAATAAAAAATTCCTTGGCTGAACCATTCATTACAATGTTAAAATGTAGGTTTGGCT
Source organism: Proteles cristata cristata (assembly GCA_017311185.1). Taxonomy (NCBI): domain Eukaryota; kingdom Metazoa; phylum Chordata; class Mammalia; order Carnivora; family Hyaenidae; genus Proteles; species Proteles cristata. The sequence continues at coordinate 164,303 of JAESUZ010005434.1, forward strand.
TAGACTTAAATAGAAAAACTAGTTTATGAGGCATCTTGCATTAAAGAGGATCTAGTTTAAATTTGGTGACAATTTAATGTTATGGCTGCATTCATCTACAGACTCAAAAACCATTTACATACATGTACTGTATCATCATTTTACAGAGCCTCCAAAGCGTAGGCAAAGATTAGTGTTTTTAGGCAAATAACCAATCATTTCTTGGCCTGTTACTGGGTACTGATGAGTGTCCTAGGAGCTAAGGTATATCTGTAAATGTCTCATTTACTACCATTTTCTAAAAAAAATAAAATAAAAAAATTTTAAAAATAGAGAAAAGAAAAATGCTGATTAAAGTAGAAAATGAGTGAGTCATACATATTCAACTTAACATTTGTAATACCTAGCACTATCATACTTACGGAGAGGATAATTTTGCTGATGAGATCATCATAATGATCATGGCTATGTATTTTGAGTGCTTACTAGGTGTCAAGCATTGTAGTGCCTTATTCATATGTGTTATCTCATATTTACTTTTATGACCACCCTATAAGTAATCTCCCCAATTCATAATAAAAAACTTGAGGATTAGGGTGGGTGACGACCTTTCCCAAGGCTGTGTGATGGAGGTAGGGGAGGCTACTAACACATCTGCCTTAAGGGGGGTCTTCATGATTCTCCCTATTGGTGGAGCTCTGAAATTCCTAGTCAAGTAGCCCTGTCCTCTGGTGACTAGATACAATATTCCTTCCAGAGTTTCACATTTATAACCTCATCTCTTCCTCTTCTTTCTCTACTTCCTTAAAGAGGTTTGCATATAGATCAATAGCCTAGTTCTTAACAGTTTCCACAACCTACTTCTCCAAAGATCTCATTCTTCATTCTGTTTAGCAATCCATTCACTGACCTGCAGCACCTGAAGCAAAGATACCTCTTTGAGAAAATGGTTTCATTTCCTTAAAAGATATGTCCAGAAATGGAAACCCTGGATCATATGGTAGCTCTATTCTTAATTTTTTGACCAACCTCTATACTGTTTTTCGTAGTGGCTGTTCCATTTATATTCTCACCATCATTGTGTAAGAGTTCCCTTTCTCTCCATCCTCGGTAACACTTGTTATCATTTGTCTTTTTTTTAGTTATTTATTTATTTTGAGAAAGAAAGAGAGCAGGGGAGGGGCAGAGAGAGAAGGAGAGAGAGAGGATCCCAAGTAGGCTCCACACTGTCAGCATGGAGCCCCATATGGGGTTCAAACTCATGAACTATGAGATCATGATCTGAACCAAAATCAAGAGTGGGATGCTTAACGAGCTGAGCCACCCAGGTAAGCTTCTCATTTGTCTTTTTGGTGATACTAATTCTAGCAGGTGTGAGGTGACATCTCATTATGGTCTTGAGTTGCATTTCCCTGATGATCGGTGATATTGAGCACATTTTCATGTACCTGTTGGCCATTTGTACATCTCCTTTGGAAAAATGTCTATTCAGTTACCTTGCCCATTTTTTAATTGGATTATGGTTTGTTTGTTTGTTTGTTTTTTTACTATTGAGTTATATGAGTTATTTCTCCAGTTTGGATATTAACCACTTATCAGGTATATGATTTGCAGATATTTTTTCTCATACCATAGGTTACATTTTCATTTTGTTGATGGTTTCTTTTGCTGTGCAAAAACTTTTTAGTTTCATATACTCACATCAGTTTATTTTACTTCTGATAAAAGTTTGCTTCTGGTGCCAAATCCAAAAAATCATTCCTAAGACAAATGTTAAGGAGTTTAGCATGTATGTTTTCATCTAGGAGTTTTGTGGTTTCAAGTCTAATGTTCAGATCTTTATTTTTGTGTGTGATGTAAGATAGGGTTCCAGTTTCACTCTTTGCCATGTGTCTCTCCAGTTTTCCCAACATCATTTACTGAAGAGACTACCCTTTCCTAATTGTAGATGCTTAGCTCGTTTGTTATAAATTAACTGACCATATATGCATGGGTTTACTTCTGTGCTATTTGTTCCATTGACCAAAATAGCTGTTTATATGCGTATACTATCATGTTTTAATCATGACAGCTTTGTAATATAGTTTGAAATCAGGAAGTGTGATGCTCTCAGTTTTGTTCTTCTTTCCCAACACCTTTTATTACTTTTTTAGGTCTTTTGTGGCTCCATACAAATTTTAGGATTGTTTTTTTCGGGCTTTATTTTAAATGTATAATCATTCATTTTAAGAGTACTTCAGGTGTGACAGAGGAATCAAACTAAATGTCCTTAGTTCAATAGTTTTCAAAATTGTTTCAAGATCCTCTTCTCCTAAGAGTTATATGACCAATATTTGTCATATTAGAAATTAAAGTAGAGAGGGGCGCCTGGGTGGCTTAGTCGGTTAAGCGTCCGACTTTCGCTTGGGTCATGATCTCGCGGTTCGTGGGTTCGAGCCCCGCGTCGGGCTCTGTGCTGACTGCCAGTTCAGAGCCTGGAGCCTGTTTCAGAGTCTGTCACTCCCTCTCTCTCTGACCCTCCCCTGCTCATGCTGTCTCTCTCTCCTAGAAATAAATAAAACATTAAAAAAAAAAAAAAGAAAAATTTAAAAATAAAAAAAGAAATTAAAGTAGAGAAAGTTTAAAACATTTCTTAATATATTTAAGAATAAATCTATTACACATTAACATAAATATGTTATGAATAACAACTCTACCTTACAAGAACAAAAAAGTTGATGAAAAGAGTATCATTTAATATTCTGCAAATCTCTACAGTGTCTGGCTTAACAGAAGACAGCTAGATTCCCATGTCTGCATCTGCACTGAATCTCTTGCACTACCATGTGTCATACTGTCTGAAAAATTCCAGTGTATGCTGATAAGAGAATGAGAGTGAAAAAGCAAACAGTATTATAATGAAAATAGTTTTGACCTCCTACACCCACGTAAAAGCTCTTGGGGGCCTGAAGGAGTCCTCTAGTGGCAACTTTAAAATTGCTTCCCTAATCATTCCTTTCCTTCCTCAGCTAGAAAAATAAATTATTTTCCACTGTATTCTTTCCTCCTGAAACCTTCAACACCTACTTTCTTCTCTTTGTTCATAATTGACATAAATACAACATCATTCCTTGAAAAGTAGAAGCATCAGAAGGGAAGTTCCATACATTCTCACCACTTGGTACCAGCCACCTTCATCAGTACCTGTATACTGTGTACAACCTGTGTACCCTACCTTGACTCTGAAGGAGGTGTTTTCTTTTATTTTCAGTGTTTTCTCTCCTTTTGCCTCCTCAAGAACATTCCTTCAGATTCTGCATCATTTTTTACATCTCTCTTGAGTCATGTCCAACATCTTTCTAATTTGTTTTAGAAGATTAATTCATATGTGGTGCCCCTTAATTCCACTCCCCTCTCCAGCAGAGCACCACTTTTCCCCCTTTGACAGCAAAACTTTTAACATAGCTGCTTATCCACCATATCTCAAGTTAATTTACTTCAATTCTCTCTTGAATGCATTGCTTTCTGAACTTTCTCCCACCATTCCCTATAATATATCTCAAATTGAGCTGCATTTAACACATTGGATCACAGCCTCATTCCTAAAAAATCTTTCTTCACTTAGCTTCTGAGTCACTATTCCTTCCTTATTTTCTAGTGCTTTACTAGAGGCCCTTCTTAGTCTCCTTGTTGACTCCTTCTCATGTCCCTAATCATTAACCACGGAAATGATTCAGGGCTCATTCCTTGGATGTCTTCTCTCTCTTTGCTCTTTTCTAATGTAATATCACTCAGGCTTATCATTTTTAAAACCTTCCAAATTGATATCTACTCCCAAATTGACATCTCCACTTGGATCTCTCCACTGAATTCCAAACAGTTATGGACTCCGTTCCACTTAGATATCTAATACACCTTTTGAACATTAAGGCTGGACTCCTGATTCACTGTTTCTATCTACACACATTTATCTCTGCATAATTTTCCCTGACTTTGTTAGTGGTAACTAATCCCTCAAGTTGATCTGAGTAAAGTCTCCAAGTAAAACCTTGGAGACTTCCAAACATAAGTCAGATTTTACCACTTTTCAAGTTGCTTCACTAGCTTATCTCCCTCATGAAAAACCAATGTCCTTCCATCAGCCTACAAAATCCTACACAAATTGGTCCTGTGCTGACTTTGTGGCCTTGTCTTCTACCCCTCTTTCTCTGATTCACCCATCTCCAGCCACAGTGGATTTCTTTCTGGTCCTTGGATGCCATGCTATATGCTGTGTGGTCTGGAGTATTTCATGGGTAATGTAATATGGATAATTGCAATTCTTTTGCTACAAACCATTTCTTCAAACAGATCAGCCCTTGTTCTTTTGTTGGAGTCTGATCAACCCTGGGAAACTGAGGAAGCATCTAAAGTGTGACACAGTGATTCTGATGATGTAAAACTTAGAATCCAATGTTAAAAAGATAAACATTTTTATCTTTCACTGGATTTCAATACCAATTAAATGTGAGCTGAGTACTGAGTGGTCACAGTTACACTGACAGAATTTGATTGCAAGCTGTAAAAACATGTGTATGATGAGTGGTACAGAGAATGAAGGCTGTGGAAATTCATAAAACAAGGGTAAGTAGGTGAGCCTAGGTGGCTCAGTTGGTTAACTGTCCGACTTTTGCTCAGGTCATGATCTCATGGTTTGTGAGTTCAAGCCCCACATCAGGCTCTCTGCTGTCAATGTGGAGCCCACTTTGGAACCTCTGTCTTCCTCTCTCTGCCCCTCCCCTGCTTGTACTTGTGTGCACATTTACTCTCTCTCAAAATTAAATAAAACTTAAAGAAAGAATAAATAAATATGAGATCAGAAAAGTTTTTATGGGGAAGATATCTCTTTAGCTCGATTTTGAATAGTGAAAAGTATGTGGATATTAAGAAGAGGCAGAATTTTTTGAACAAGGCAAGGAGACAAGATTTAAGAGTAGGGCATCATGAAGGAGCAAACTGACTGAAAAAATGAGCTTACATTAGAAGGTAAACTGCGTAAGATGGTTATACTCAGCTTCTCTAAATTTAATGAGCTTAGTCCTTCCACATTCTGAAGGGTCTATAAATTCAAATCCAGTTTCCTTCCATGATAAGATTATGGTGATTTGTGTGTATTTATAGCATCTTGGCCTGATTCTATATTTTAGAGTAGAATATATTTATTTTCAAAATATTCAAACTTTGAGTTTCAATAGTAATGGATTTTTCTTTTTAAGTGGAGTAGTATTCTTAATCCTGTTAAGTTTAAAGATCAGGAAAATGTTCAGGTAGTACTTTTCTGACAATGAATCTGATTTGAATTTGAAGCAGAAATCAAATCTTATCTGATTACCATTCAACTTGTCAGCAGCACCATTGTTAAGATAAAAAGTCATCAGGAAAACACAGCTGGTTCAGTCAGTAGAGCATGCAACTCTTGATCTTGGGGTAGTAAGTTCAAGCCTCCCATCGGGTATAGAGATTACTTAAAAATAAAATCTTTTTAAAAAAGCCATCAGAGAAATATCTACAGAGTCTTAGTCTTTTCCCTAATGCTCCCAAAAATGCACATTCCAAATCATTGTACCAGACTTAAAGAAGCATTCATGCTCGGAAACAATATGTCAGTGACTCAGTATCAGTATCGTTCTCCACCATCTGTCAATTTTTGTTCTATGTCAAGTTCTGTTTCCATAATCAATCTTTGGATGTTTGTGATTGGGACTAAGCACCTTTTGTATTTTCAAGGTATTGCAAGTAAGTGAAAATCAAAGAGAAGATAGAATGTTCAAGCACAAGCTTTATTTATGCTTGGACACCAGTACCCTTGCCTTCATCTTTTTCCATAAATTGACTGATTTTCCAAACTGTACACAAAAGATAAAAATCTTACTATCACAGGTTCTTTTTTTTTTTTCTTTTTCTTTTTCTTTTTCTTTTTACTATCACAAGTTCTTGACGGTACAATAAAAAATGGTTTGGGGAAGTGACTTTGGCCCAATTTTTTCCTAAATTATTGCATTTTAAGCCACATTTGCTAAAAAGGAGAGAAAATTTTCACTTCAGAGTCATTTAGAATGTGTAGTTTTTTTTTCTTTTTTCTTTTTTCTTTTTTCTTTTTAAGCATGAAACCAGAAGTTCACATTTGGAGACAATAGTTTTCTTTCTTTCTTTCTTTTTTCTTTGAGATAAAAATCTCACTCTATGGACAAGGACAATGTCAATGAACAGAGAAAGTTTAGAAAATTCTACCCAACAGAGAATAGTTTTAATTATTTACCTATGTAATTTCCAAGCTCCTATTGCCAGTCATGGTTGTGTTCCTTTGTAAACCTACTAAACACCTACAAAATGAACATTTAAAGATAATTGGTTATTTTGTTATATTGCATTATATTTGAAAGAATATATAGGGATATCCAAAATTCAATAACCCAGAACATTGGCTAACCATTTTATGCTCACATTTTGAAGAAGTAAGTTTAATGTGGTTTTTCTTTTGGTTTTTGGGGATTTTTTGGTTTTGTTTTGGGGGGTTTTGGGGGGTATTATTTTGGCTAACTTTCTTCCTTTTCAATACCCATGCTCACATGCTCAGTTACAGGACCTTCTATTGAAGGACACATGATAGAGAAAGTTAGGAGGCAGGATTACTTTTCTGTCTGTGCTAATGTAGCAAGAGTGGACTCAGCTGAACACTTAGGAAGAAATTAGCTTAGGGCTCTACCATCATTCCTTTCTGCCACCCAGAGCATATTTACACTGATTGCATAAGACTTTGGTGAGAATCCTGTCTTGTTTGGAGGGGTTTTACTAATGAGAACACTGGACTCTCTGTGATTGTGGCTATTGTTTTGGCTGCAGAGAGAAAGAGGTGATCTGGGGTACAGATATCTGAGAGGGATGAGAAACCAATATGTTCCTGACACCCGAACCAGTGAAAAACAACATTGGAGCACATGGCAACTTTGTAGCAAGAAAGCAGTCCTCTTAATAAAAACACCAATAGAACTGGCAGCACTGGGAGCGGAGAGAGGCGCCGTGTGCCCCCAGCCGGATTCCTGCTTTGGGAGGTTTGGCGGCTAGGTGACCGCTGGCCTGGGTTTGGCTCTTCCCCTAAATCCCCGCTACCTAGCTGTTTTTCCTCTCCTTCGAACCATCTCCTCCTCACAGCAGCAGCGAGGGGTCTTATGTTATCTTAAAGGTTCACACTAGGAGAAGGAGCCTATTGATAATCGACATAGAACCAGAATTTTTCAAGAAAATCTGGACCTTATTTCAATGAGAATTTTAAAAACATCTTCAATCTACATAAGGGCGGGAGCGGCAAGATGGCGGAGAAGTAGGGAGCTCTGTACCTGCACTCGAGCCCAGGCATCACACGGAAAAGATCTGAAGCCATCAGAAACCGTACCACACCCAAGAGATTGGGAGAGAAAGGACGCAGACTCTACTGAGAAAGCCTTCTAATGGCTACCTCAAGAAACGAGCCAGAGTACACAAGGTGGAGAGTCCCAAATATCACTATTAATAGTAAAATAAAATAACCAAGGTCCCGACAAGAGAGACCAAGAGATACCATTCAAAAAACACTCTCTGAAAGGATAGGCTCTGGACAGTCAAAGAGTCTTCTTGGATAGAGCAGCGCTCATAGAAACAGAGAGCATAACAGGTCTTTAAAACCAACAAGAGCCGGAAAGATAACTAAAACGATGAAACGAAAGAGCTCTCCTCCAAAGAAACTCCAAGAAGAAATGACAGCTAATGAACTGCTCAAAACAGATATCAGCAGCATAACTGAACAAGATTTTAGAATAATAATGGTAAAATTAATAGCTGGGCTTGAAAAAAACATAGGGGACATCAAAGAAACTATGGTTACATGTGTAGCAACATGGATGGACCTTGAGGGTGTTATGCTGAGCGAAATAAGTCAGGCAGAGAAGTACATTTTGTTCATCCATTTATCAATTGATGGGCACTCCACTTTTAAACAAATATTTATTTATTTTTGAGAGAGAGAGAGAGAGAGAGAGAGAGAGAGAGATTGAACACAAGTGGGGGAGGGGCAGAGAAGTGAGGGGCAGGGAAACACAGAATTTGAAGCAGGTTCCAACCTCTCAGCTGTCAGCCCAGAGTTCACCATGAGGCTCAAGCCCATGAAATGTGACATCATGACCTGAATCATAGTCAGACGCTTAACCAACTGAGCCACCCTGGAGTCCCAATGGGCATTCCACTTTTTAGCTATTATGACTGATGCTATCATGAAGATTCATGTATGAGTTTTTTGGGAAGGTATGATATAAATTATGTTGGTTCTATGCTTTGAGTGGAATCATTGGCTAATACAATAAAGCCATATTTACATGCAACAGGGGGAATAATAGAAATTTTCTGGACAGACCTTGAGGAGCTTCAGTCTTATTCTTTTCCTTCCAGTGGTTCCAGCGTGCTGTTTTCCCACATGATTGTGGTGTCTTAGTTTTTGAGTTTGGTGTGGAGCCCAGAAGAGAAGGATGGGAATAGGAGAGGTTAGAATACTCTAAATCTTAATTGTTCTAACCACTACTGAGAACTTTTTCTTGAATAAATGCTTCCCAGGTGGCTGAAAACTTTTAGTTAACATCCAGAGTTCTGAAAACATTGATTGTGATGATTTCTGCCAGTGCTCTTATTGCTTTTATGAATGATAGTCCTTACTCTGCTATTTATAGCTGATATCACTAAGCCCCTAGTTTGTGCAGTGATTGATTCTGTCAAGGCATGTAACTTGATCTGGTCCCAAGAAAAATGACTTGACATTTGTAAATGCTGAGGGTTCGAGGTCTGAATACGGTAGTTTTTTGAGGGCCACTGCCCATATCCCCAGGGCCTTCTAGCTTCATTGCAAGGCTTCCAGCTTCTACTAGTAGATATTTACACTTAGTTCCTGCCTAAGGGCTTCATTTAAAGCCATTTAACTTTGTTCCAGCCTCATGTACCTCAGCCTGGACATACTTATCATAAACAATAACCAATAGTAGATGGTGTACAAGTGTACATTCTTCCTGGTCCTATAGGTGGTGTAAATTTGGCATATAGTTTTACATGTTGCCCAAAGTCTCCATTCAAGGTAGGACTTCGGTTGGCCAAGGTGGCAGCTGATTTATAATGCACTCCTTATTTGTTCCTTTACCTTCCCTGTCCTGCTTCCCCCAGTTCCTACTGACAGCGCCTGCACCTCTCAGATAAATTACTTGGACTTGAAACTGTTTCTCAAAGTCTGTTTTGGGAAAAACTCAACTTGAGGGAATGTAGGCTTGGAGTCAACTGCAAACAACATATTTTACAATAAGAAAGCTGACCCAGGGGCGGCTGGGTGGCTTAGTCGGTTAAGCGTCCGACTTTCGCTTGGGTCATGATCTCGCGGTTCGTGGGTTTGAGCCCCACGTCGGGCTCTGTGCTGACTGCCAACTCAGAGCCTGGAGCCTGTTTCAGCCTGTGACTCCCTCTCTCTCTGACCCTCCCCTGCTCATGCTGTCATTCTCTCTCTCCTAAAAATAAATAAAACATTAAAAAAGAAAATTAAAAAAAAAAAAAAAGAAAGCTGACCTGGAAAGAAGCCATTGGGGGGTAAAGTCAGAGAGCAGAGTTGAGTTCTGGTGATAATTTTTAAAAAACAGTTATTTATTTTTGAGATAGAGAACTAGTGGTGGAGGAGCAGAGAGTGAGGAAGACAGAGGATCTGAAGCAGGCTCTGCACTGACAGAAGGAAATCTGATAACAGGGCTTGATCCCATGTGAAAGCATAACCTGAGCTGTAGTCAGACGCCTAACCAACTGAGCCATCCAGGCACCGACTGGTAACAATGTTTAGCCATCCCTGTTAAGTCCTGATTCTGTGGACTTTTAGTTATGTGAGCCAAAATATTCCCTTTTTTTCTTTCAAATGAATTTCAGTTAGGTTTCTATTACTTTTTTGCTTCTGAAATAATTCTGTATAATATAATATTATATTATTGACTATGGACTTAAGGAAAATCCCCACAATAATAGATTGAAGTAAGCAACGCTAAGTTTATGAAATCATTTAATAGCACCTTGACAGAGCCTTAGTAGTCTCTTACAAATCAGAGATATTTATAAGGCTTAGGATCTAAGCTCTAGTCATTTAAATCAGGTCTTTCATGATAAGTAACTGTGACTGGGACACAAACCTGACATAATTGCCTAAGATTGGTGACACAGCATGGTGAGCATCTTGAAGCAGGCTTTGATAAGTAAACTGCATGTTTGAAAATCAAGCTATTTGCCTAGTTGAGCAATCCATCATCCTATGAAAACTATTTGCCCAGATGAGCAAACTGTTTGTTCAGATAAATTGACATGCAGGAATATCCTGAAGCAAACAGTGAAGTTATTTATCAGTTTAAAAGCTTCCTGTGATAAATAGTTAAGTCTTATTGACACAGGTGTTCTTGACACTTAAGCAATGTGATGCACGTGGTACAAGTTCTAATACAGAGTGGGATTTGTCTCTGCAGGGAAAGGGTCCGGGACACAGAAGAAATTCTAGGCAAGAGAGAAAAAACAACATAAAGGTACTAAATAATGGACAAAATATTAACAATGCTGGAGCAAAGTAAATAGGAAATTACCTACAAAAGGGTATTTAGGTGAGATTTATAGAACCAGGAACCCGAACTTTGCCCTCTTAGAAGTGATGGGCATTGAGGAGGAGGGCACTTGTTGGGATGAGCACTGGGTGTTGTATAGAAACAAATTTGACAATAAATTATACTAAAAAAAGAAGAAATGAGGAGGCTTTGAAGGTTATAAAATATCTTACTACTGAAAAATGTTTGTGTATTTTTTGTTTGTTTTGATTTGTTTTGCTAGGAAATCTTGGTTTTTAAGTGGTCACACAATATAATGTAGCATCAGCTGAAGGATCTGTAATTTCAAACTTCTGCTGGCTATTTAAATCTTTTTCATATTTTAATACCAAGCCCTATGCCTTGAAGGTTGATTGGAAAAGGAGAGTTAAATTATTATCTGTAAAGAACGATAGCAGGGAGTGAGACCATAAGCATCCTGGCTTCCATCTTTGCATATTATGGGGCCAGAGAAAGAGCATTATTTATCCATTGTGTAGCTGAGGGAGTCCAAAGTTTCACTTAACATTTGTCAAACAGCACTACTTATGATTTATGGCAAAACTCTTATAGTCACTAATATCCTTTTTTTCAGATTCTGAGAAAACCTAGCATGAACATAATAGAAGCTAACATTCGTAGACTTATAACAAGCTTCACATTTAGACCAATAGGATTCTTATTGGTCTAAATGTGAAAGATTGACTATGGGCAAGTTAGCAACCTTGTCCCTCTGTTACCCTATGCTAGTGGGGAAAGCAAATACTACTGCATGAATGTGATTTGAAATGTCAAATGACGGCAAAAAATAGACTGATAGAGTTTGGCATAGCATTGGAAGCATTAAAGATCGGTTTTGTTTTTGTCGTTTTCCTTGAGTAGGCTTCTCTGAAAATATGCACAAGGAAAGGGAAATAAAAGTCCAGGCCAATTTGTAATGGAGATAACTGCCGACTTCCAAGCCTTCTAAGCTCTGGCTTCCCACACTCATGTATTTATTTCAACTGTAAATCTGCTTTCAGACTCTTCATATGAGCATTACAACTAAAGTTCAGAAATTAAGATTTCTTCTCCCAGGGAGAGCTTCCCCTTAAGCAAAGCTTTTACCTCAAAGGATATGACTGTAATTCAACATTTCAGCATTAGCCAGAGGAAGCCCTCTAGAAAATCACTCCATGGTTGTAACTCTTGTATTATGGGTGAGTCTGAGGAATTTGGTGACTAAAATGGAGAGGACAGGCAGTGAACTAGAAATTAGGAGATACAAGCTCTGCTACTTTCTACAGACACTTAACTATGTGTCACAACTTCTTGAAATCTCAATTTCTTCATCCATGAATGGAAGACTTTGCAAGTTCATTTGAGTATTACAAGAGACAAGGTTGAATGAAGCACTTATAAACTTCTAAAGGATATATGAATATGAATTTCAATAATTATTTATATTGCATCCCTCAAGATACTTGAAGAGATGGCAAATAAAAGCAATTAAAATCTGAGGCAGCAGCAGTCATGCTGGTAGATGATCTTTTGGATGGTTATTACAGATCCTTTTTACCATGGACACTATGAAATTAACTAGAAACTAGTAATGGTGGCACAGAAATTTTCCTGGAAGTTTGTAAGTGCTCAGGGCAGAAGACTGTATCAATGGAGAGCACCACGCAAGAAAGAAGACCTCTTGATATTTCTTTCACATATTCTGTATAAGTGGAAGGGCAAAATTGAAAATTTACTCTCAATCTTGGTTTCTTAGGAAAGATATTATATTCTATCATTAAGCAAGTCTTTACTGAGCACCTAATATATGCAAAAATGTTAGTTGACCTTTATGGAAAGATATCTATAAGCCAGAGATCCTACAATGCTCTTAACATCCTCAAATAATTGTCTGAGTCAATCCTTATAACAACATACATGGTTACGATTAATATACCCATTTTTTAAAAAGTTTATTTATTTATTTTGAGAGAAAGAGAGAATGACAGGGGAGGGGCAGAGAGAGAGGGAGAGAGCTAATCCCAAGCAGGCTCAGCATTGGCAGCTCGGAGCCCACACGGAGCTCAAATATACAAACCCTGAGATCATGACCTGAGCCAAAACCAAGAGGCTGACACCTAACCAACTGAGCCTCCCAGGCACCCCTATTCATATACCCTATTAAACATATAAGGAAACTGAGACTTATTCAAAAGGAGTATTATGAAGGAAAGGACTTTGTGTCTTGGACAAAGATAGTTGGGGAGGCCTACACATGTCTCCCATTGATGTCAGCATATAACACAGGCAGGTAGCATACCTCTATCTGGCCTTCCACTTATGTGACATTTTCATCACAGCAGGGGATCTCCGGTGGTGCAGAAGTGTTTGTATCCCACAGCAGGCAAAAGCCAGGGGCTGTCTGCCAGAGTTGTAAACGCATGTACTCCGTGGTGGAGCTGAGACAGCTGCCTCAAGGAGAATGTCTGAAGAATTCTAAGGATGATGAGGCCAGACTCCACTCCGCATGGATCCACAGCAGGAAGCACTAGCATGAACGTGGATGGCTGCCATCCCTAAGAGATCCTTTGTATTTGAAGCTGAGCTTTTTAACACTATTGCAGTTGAAGAAGTGCAGTTAAATGAATTTATTATCATACCGATAGCAGGAGAGGAACAGAAGTCCTAAGTGCCACTGGGATGGCTGGCTTTCACTAGCAAAAATCACGGGAACCATATTTAATCTTTCAAATCAGCTAAGTTGTAGGATTTTCAGGAAGAAAGGTGATGCAACAATTCTAGAGGATAATTTAGCAAAACATGTCAAAAGCCTTAAAATGTTCATATCCTTCCTCAGGGCGATTTTGATCCTAGGAATTAATTTTAAAAAGGTTGTTTTCAAAGATGGTCTAAACAAGGGTGCCTGGGTGGCTCAGTCAGTTGAACAACTGACTTGAGATCAAGTACTGATCTCATGGTTCATGGGTTCAAGCCCCACATCAGGTTTGCTGTCAGGACAGACCCCACTTCAGATCCTATGTCCCCCAGTTTCTCTCTGCACCTCCCCTGCTTATTCTGTCTCTCAAAAATAAATAAACATTTATATAAAAATGGTCTAGGGGCGCCTGGGTGGCTTAGTCGGTTAAGCATCCGACTTTCACTTAGGTCATAATCTCACGGTCCGTAGGTTCGAGCCCCGTGTTGGGCTCTGTGCTGACTGCCAGCTCAGAGCCTGGAGCCTATTTCAGAGTCTGTGACTCCTTCTCTCTCTGACCCTCTCCTGCTCACACTGTCTTTCTCTCTCTCTCTCTCCTAGATATAAATAAAACATTAAAAAAAATTTTCTAAAAATGGTCTAAAGAATGGCTATTTATGCCATCATTAGTCATAAGAATGATCAGAGCCAATCTGATTCCTATATAAATAATTGGTTACTATATGTCAATAAAAGGTAAAAGGGAATACTATTTAGTTATTTTAATGATCACTGTACATTATAATAGTAAACACTTGAAGGTCACAAATCTTTTTGAAAATTAGATGAATACCATGGGTCTTTTCCCATTCTAAAATATACATGAATTGAGCTAAATTTATACCTAGAGTTTGGCATAAAATGCCAGAAAGTTCATAGATCTCCCACAGTACATGTAGAGACACAAAGTTAAAAATCCAACATGAAAGGCCACTAGATTATGAAATATTCACAATGCATTAAGTTTAAGAAATCATAATATGTAACATATATGTAGCATGATTCCTTTTTAACACACACACACACACACACACATATACCTACACATAGACGAATGTTATATTTTTATGATCCCTAAAAAATCCCATTCAACAGCAAAGGCCTCCTCCTGCCCACCATTAAGGAACAGAAATCATATCTTAATATTTGATTTATTTCTCTATAAGTTCAATTTTTTGTTTTGTAAGTTTTTATTTTAAAACAAATAAAAATGTTCAATTACCTATGAATTAAACCAAAGGAAAAAGAGCTTTATGGGTCATGTGGGTAGCTCAGTCAATTAAGCATCGGACTTTGGCTCAGGTCATGATCGTTAAGTTCAAGCCTGTGTTGGATTCTGTGCTGACAGCTTGGAGCCTGGAGCCTGCTTCGGATTCTGTGTGTCTCTCTCTCTCTCTGCCTCTCCCCAACTTATGCTGTCTCTGTCTCTCTCCGTCTCTCAAAAACGCTCTTAAAAAAGAGAGCTTTATTACTTTTAACTAAAGAGCATATATACCAACAGAAATATATAAAGTATATAAATACTTAAAGTAATGATTCAGTTTGGCAGTTTGTGTGTGTGTGTGTGTGTGTGTGTGTGTGTGTGTGTGTGTGTGTGTACGCAGGTGCGTGTGTCTGTGCGCGCATGTGTGTGATTTAAACTTCTTAACCGCAATCAGTAAAAACCAACTCTGGCTAATTTAGGCAGAAGAGGCAAATTATTACATGAAATGAGCTAGATAGCAGCCTCTGGATTGACAGTATAAAGAATATGAAAGCACTCTGAAATATGAAAGCAGCAAAACAAAACAAAACAAAAAAAAAACAAAAGAAAACCAACCGACAAACAGGAAAAAACCCACATCAACAAAAAATATATAACTGGTAAAAAAAAAAAATATATATATATATATATAAACACAATAATATTAATAACTATTTAATCCTTAAAAATTTTCCTGATTATACAGCAAACCAACATTTATTCAAAAAAATCTATATAGTCTTATAAAGATAGTAAGAGTCTATGGCTCCTGTGCCATGATTCACTTCCCCACCACAATTTAGCATGCTGGAAGTTCCACTAGAGGTAGGTGAAGCCAAGAAAATGGGGCTCTCACTTCCCAAAGTTTCCATTCAAGGACTGTGGTGACTCCTTCAGAGAGACAAGTTGCCATATTTTCTTATTTCCCCAACTTCTATGTTGCAAAGGCCAAATCCCAGGTTTATGCAACTGAGAAGTCAGGAACTCCTTTCTCCACACGGCCCTCATTTATAGAGCGAGGCTTTGTGCAAGTATGCCAGGCTCAGAATACCGCCTCACCAATTGAACTTACTCTATCTCACTTGTAGGGCTGGGGTTTCATGTAGGAAAAGGCAAGATGAGAAGACCAGATTTTAAAAATTGATACTAGTGACTATGAAGTTACAGTACTTGTAAACATAAATACATCTAACAACAGAGCCCCCAAAATATGAAGCAAAATTGGACAGAACCAAAGGGAGAAATGGATAAAGCAATCATAATTGTTGGAGGATTCAATAATCTAATTTTAATTGATGGTTATAGTAAGTATACAGAAGACCAACAATGAAATAAATGACTTGAACATTAAAAATCCACTAGACCTAACACACATACGCAGAACATTCCAGTCAAGAAGCAGAACACACATTTTTCTGAAGTACACATGAAGCATTCTCTAGAATATACCATTTGCTGGGCCATAAAGCAGGTTTAGTAAAATTTAAAAGGTTGAAATCATACAAAGTACTATCTCTAACCACAATGGAATGAAATCAGAAATAATGGAAATGAATCTAAGGGAAATGAATCACAAAAATGTAGAAATTAAGCAACATACTTCTAAATAGTCAATGGGTCAAAAAATAAAAATTAAGATAAATTTAAAAATACTCCAAAATATGGGTGCCTGGGGACTCAGTTAGTTGAACATCTGACTCTTGATTTTGGCTCAGGTCATGATCTCAGGGTTGTGGGATTGAGCCCTGTGTCAAGCTCTGCACTGAATGTGGAACCTGCTTAGGATTCTTTCTCTCTCTCTCTCTCTCTCTCTCTCTCTGTCTCTCCTCCCCCCCCCCCCGCATTATAAGTAAATAAATAAATAAATGATTCAAAACGAATGAAAGTTAAGACACAACATATCAAAATTTATGGGGTATAGTGAAAGGGGTACACTGAATAAAATATAGGATCTCAAATCAAAAACATATATTGATTAAAAATTCTTTAAAAAGTTCAGAAAGTTGTAATACTAAATTCTTATCAGCTGAGGCATTGTTTTCCCCCTCTTCTTTTTTTTTTTTTTTTAATTTTTTATTTATTTCTAGGAGAGAGAGAGACAGCGTGAGCAGGGGAGGGTCAGAGAGAGGGAGTCACAGACTGAAACAAGCTCCAGGCTCTGAGCTGGCAGTAAGCACAGAGCCCGACGTGGGGCTCGAACCCACGAACCGCGAGATCACGACCTAAGCGAAAGTCGGACGCTCAACCGACTAAGCCACCCAAGCGCCCCGGTTTTCCCCCTCTTCTATTAATTAGTTTTTCATAAACATTTGAAACAATGAAATAACATTTTAAATACAAAACTATTTTAATTATTTTTAAATGATTACTGAAGTGCCTGGTGGCTTAGTCAGTGAAGTGTCTGGTTCCTGGTTTCGTCTCAGTTGTGATCTCAGTTTCATGAGTTCGAGCCCTATGTCAAGCTCTGTGCTGACAGTGCAGAGACTGCTTGGGATTCTCTCTCTCTCTCTTTCTCTGCCCCTCCCCAATCATGCTGTCCCTATCTCTCTCAAAATAAACAAATTTAAAAAAATTAATGATTACCAAGGTCATCTTTAATCATTGCTTTGAATTTTTATAACTTCTAAGGCTTCCATCTGGTCAGTAGGAGTATCCTACTTGGATACAATAGACACTCCACCAATAGCTTGTTTTTGTTAATTAAATTTCCAATATCATTTCATGGCATTTTGGAAATGATTGTCTTTTCACCTCTGCATCTGTGAGAGCCTCACATATAACTGTATCTGTCATTCCTGGTTCAATCACATACTCGTAAATCTTCCACGGACAGTGTGGTCTATTTCTAATGAAAGCCTTCAGCTTAGAATAAGAAGCATCCAACTGAGGCACTTTCAAAGCTTTCTTTCATTGAAAATTGCTGAGGAAGCTTTAAGCACCCTGCTGCCCAAATGACTTACTGAAATTAATGATCCAAAATGAAAGTTAAAACCTCTATAGTCCTTTCTGGAAACAAAATCAGCACACAAAGAGCTGAGGGAAAGCATGCCGGGGAGGCCTCACTATCGAGTCAGAGGTACCAGTGCTTTTCTAAGGAGCCAATAAATCAACATAATTTCAGATTCCCAGGGTTCATTGAAAAGAGCAATTATGTTAGTCAAAATAATAAGGTGGAGGCTGGGATCTGAATCATACGCCAAGTGTGATGGGAATGTATGTGTCGAGGAGCCAGGACAGCAGTATAATTCTGTCCAAATGAGATGTGATTTTGTGGTAAAGTTAAAAGCCCAGGCAGGGCAGTTTAACAAATGTGGGTTCATAGCTGAACACGTAAGAATTGTATGACCTTGGAAACTGCTAAACCAAAACCATTTATGTGAAAACAGGATGCATTAAAACAATTAGACGATTTCCCCCCCAAACCAGGAAGATAAATGGCTTGTATATGTCTATAATTTTACTCCACAGGCAAATGGAACAATGAAGTCACATAATTTAATAAATATAATTAACTTTCAAGAGGCTCCTTTCTGTGAGTTATTCATGTATTAATTATTTAACAAATATTTACTGAGCACCTACCATGTGCCTGGTACTCCAAAGGTTTGTATGCCTGTGGTAGTAGGATGAGGCGTCGTGGGGAGGAGAATGTGCATGAAGATGTTTGCTTTTGAGTAGCTCATATTATTGGGGAAAAGGGAAAGCGAAGAATAGGTCAAAAAATGCACATGACAATATCATATGCATACATACTACATATGTTCTACCATTCTAATTAAGAGTTTGGGGAGTCTACAAGAGTCTGATTTAGTCTCTGAGTGATTTAGCAGATTAAGACTTCTAGTAAGTATTTCAGCCATATGGTCATTGAGGTCTTGCCTAATTCAAAGATTTTACAATAATATGACTTATATCAGTCATATCGATAAAGTGAATAGGCTTAAGCTATCTAGTAAAAGAAAAATTTTCAACTTGGCTAAGAAACAAAGACCCAATTATAATCTGCATACATGAAAAACACCTAAAGAGTAATTCAGAAAGGCTAAAAAATAAAAGGCTGGGCAAAGATATACTAGGCAAATGGAAACCATAAAACAGCATTCTTCTACTGATTTCAAAATAGAATTTACATTAAAAAGTGTCAAATTCAATAAAGGACACTTATGAATGCTAGAAACCATAACTGAGAATGAGTATATAGTAGTTATGAATATCTGTACAAAAAATGAAAGCAACTCTCTTTATAATGCAAAGTCTGTAGGATATAGAATACATAGATAAAAATATACTAATAACAGAATAGTTTTAGATGCCACTGTCTGTAGAAAACAGATCAAGTGGCCGGAAACTAAATAATACGGAGGACCTAAACAATATGGTGAATAAGGGCAGTCTTATGACTGTATATTGAACTGGGCGTCCTGGATAATTGAGAACACACCTCAAGAGTACTTGGGAAAAAAATTAGTCATCTGGTGGTGCCTGAGTGGCTGAGTTGGTTAAGCATATGACTTTGACTCAGGTCATCATCTCACATTCATGGGTTCAAGCTCTGCATCAGGCTCTGCACTGACAGTGTGGAGACTGCTTGGGATTCTCTCCCTCTCTCTCTCAGTCTCTCTCTCAGTCTCTCTCTCTCTGCCCTTCCCCAGCTTGTGCACACTCTCTCTCAAAATAAAAAAACAAACTTAAAAAAATTAGTCATATGTAGGGCACACAATGTATTAGTAATTTTGTTTTGAAAGAACGTACTACTTTAATGTTTTATTTATTTCTGAGAGAGAGAGAGAGAGAGAAAGCATGAGCAGGAGAGGGTCAGAGAGAGAGGGTGACGCAGAATCTGAAACAAGCTAGAGGCTCTGAGCTGGCTGTCGGCACAGAGACAGACGCAGGGCTCGAACCCACGAACCATGAGATCACGACCTGAGCTGAAATTGGACACTTAACCAACTGAGACACCCATGTGCCTCAGTAAGTTCTATAAGGTAGAAATAATACACCACAATGTAATAAAACTAGAAACTCGCAGCACTATAAAAACAAAAGAAAACCCTTCAACCTATAAATTTAAAAGCAATGTAATAAATCTTGGCTGAAAGGGAAAGCAAGAAACAAAATTATAGAATTTTTAAAACTGAATAATGAAAACATGCTACTTGTCAGAATCAATGGGACATGTTTTAAATGATCAAAGAAAAATTAATAAACAAATTCAATAACTAGTGAATTAAGTGAAAGTAGTGAAGTAGGCCCCAACTAAACTGCTAGGGAAAAAAGAGAACAATGCAGTTCAGAAAAAAGTCGAAGTAAGCATGTGATTAAATTAAAAGCAAAAATTAAGGTGGAACATAGAAAAATCAATAGATGTAATTTAATAAATCAAAATCTTGTTTTTTGCGAACAAAGAAGACAAACTACTAGTCAATCCAAGGAAAGAGAAAGTTCAAAAATACAAGCTAAGAAGTGACAAGGGGAAACGAAAGCTTGAAACAGCAAGAATGGGTAAAAGCATGAGACTGTATAGCTCATGGAGATCACACCAGAGATGGACGACTTAACCACATCAATTCTCATTGAACAAACAGTGTTTTAAGGAATAACAAATAAACTGAGACCTAGATAGTATCACAGATAGATTCTACTAATCTCCAAACACTGGATAATCCCAATGATTTAGAAAACAAAGGGTGCTTTCAAATTCCTTTCTTTAACCTTAATACCTAAACCTGATAAAAACTACAGAAAGAATGAAAATTATATACTGATATCACTTATATAAAAACAAGGATCGCCTGTGTGGCTCACTTGGTTAAGCATCCAACTCTTGATTTCTGCTCAGGCCATTATCTCATCATTCATGAGATCTATCCCCATATTGGGCCCCATGCTGAGAATGGGGAGCTTGCTTGGGATTTCTCTCTCTCCCTCTCTCTCTGCCCCTTCCCCCCTTTCTGTCTCTCAAAATAAACTGAAAAAAAAAAAGAAAAAAATGTTTTTAATAGAACCTAACATGACAAGAATAACATGATAACACATAATCAAGTAAGATTTATTAAAAGAATGTGTTATTTGTTCACTATTTGGAAACCTATTAATATGATCTATCATATTAGTCATCATATTAAGAGATCTGGGTAGAAAACTGATATGATTATGTCCAAAGATATTGAAAAATATGTATTCATTTTTCAACTTTTTAATGTTTTATTTTTAGAGAGAGAGAGAGAGTGCAAGAGGAAGGGGACAGAGGGAGAGACAGGATCCCAAGCAGGCTCCACACCCACTGTGAAATGGGGCTCAATCCCAGGATATCAAAATTGGCTATATTAAGAACATTGGCATTATTCTGAACATAATGGGAAACAATGGAGAATATTTAAGCAAGGCAATAATATGATTTGATTTATGCTTCAGAGATACCAGTCTGGCTTCAGTACACCAAATAAAACACAGGAGGAGCAAGAGTTGAAGCAAGGAAGGCCAGTAGTAGCTACTTCAGTAAATTCCTGAAGTCTTGACCAGAACCAGGAGGGAATCAACATTCTGGGGAAGGAGAAGAAACAGGTGACTCTTCCAGAAATAGCTTTATGAAAAGTCCTGACCTATTTTTAGGCCCTATTTTTCTTTCGCAAAGAAAAGCCACCACCAATCCTAGATAGGTTAGTTAAACATTGTGAGCTATTTTATAAAATGTTTCTTTTATATAAAGGTACAGTTAACCGTTGAACAAAAGAGGTCTGAATTGTGAGGCTTCACTTGTACACTGATTTTTCAAAAAATAAAGATGGTACACTACTGTAAATATATTTTCTCTTCCTTGTGGTTTTCTTTTCTTTAGTTCACTTTATTGTAAGAGTACTGTATGTAATACATATACAAATATGTGGAAACTATTTATGTTGTTGGTAAGGCTTCTGGTCTTAGGCTCTTAGTAGTAAAGTTTTGAGGGAGTCAAAGTTATGTGTATATTTTCAACTGCATGGGGGTTGATGCCCTCAACCACTGTACAAGGGTCAGTGGTAGTTATTGCAGGAGTCTTACATCAGACAGTTCAAATCAACATATGAATTATTGTAGATCTTCTAGGAGAGAACCCTCACAATTGTGTTAAGTGTAAACACAAAAACTGGCTCTTTTCATTCAGTTGCTATTTCACTGTTTTTAGGTGTTAGTGTGGCTAGCCACAATTGCTTTTGATTGATTTATGTTTTTATTACACGTTGCATGGCTGAAATTTAATGTGATGATGATTATCCATTGAGTAAATTTTGAGAAATAATTGGAAGTTGAGTCTCTTGGGTAGTGGCAGTGAGGGAAAAGGGATCATTCTCTCCAGTATAAATAGTAAAGTGGTCATACAATATGAAAATCGTGTGAGAGGGGCGCCTGCGTGGCTTAGTCGGTTGAGCATCCGACTTTCGCTCAGGTCATGATCTTGCGGTTCGTGGGTTCGAGTCCCGCGTCGGGCTCTGTGCTGACTGCCAGCTCAGAGCCTGGAGCCCGTTTCGGTCTGTGACTCCCTCTCTCTCTGACCCTCCCCTGCTCACGCTGTCTCTCTCTCTTCTAGAAATAAATAAAACATTTTTAAAAAATGGAATAACATTTTTTAAAAAAAAAGGAAATCGTGTGAGAATTTGTTAGTAACCATATAGATCAGGGCTTATTCATGTTTCTATCAGAAGCCCTAAGCTTCAGGCTAGAACTTGACATGCAAGTGAATCTAGAAGAAAAGATTTGACTGAGTGGTCATGAACACTGAGGTGTTTTTAGGGTAAACCTTTAAAAATAAGCAAAACTGGTTCCCACTTGTTTAAGTTAGATAAACCTTTGCAATTCAGGGTGCCTGGGTGATTCAGTCCCTTAAGCATCTGACTCTTGGTGTCGGCTCAGGTCATGAACTCACGGTTTGTGAGTTCAAGCTCTATGTTGGGCTCTGTGCTGGTAGTGCATAGTCTGCTTCGGATTCTCTCTGTCTTCCTTTCTCTCTGTCCCTCCTCCACTTGTGCTGTCTCTGTTACTCTCAAAAAAAAATAAATAAATAAACTTAAAAAGAAAAAAAAAAGAAAAACCTTTGTAATTAGAGATAATGTTTTCCTTACCTTTTTTTACTGATAATCTTACATCACTTGGACTTTTTATGCTGTTCATATTTTTAGGCTCATTATATGTGTGTTTATTTGAAAAATTGATATAAATGGCTCTCAATCCTGCTTCAAAGGGACATTTCCCTTTTGATTGAAATTCTGCTCTCCTCCCCTCAGAAGAGGCCAAGAGAGACCCATTCTTTTCTTCCTTCAGCTGTTGCACAAACCAGCACTGTTTTTATCTTATGATGGATTCGTGGTGCTTGTTCACTTAAAATCTTGCAAAATTAGGGGCGCCTGGGTGGCTTAGTCGGTTAAGCATCCGACTTTCGCTTGGGTCATGATCTCCCCGTAGTGGGTCGGAGCCCTGTCGGGCTCTGTGCTGACTGCCAGCTCAGAGCCTGGAGCCTATTTCAGAGTCTGTATCTCCCTCTCTCTCTGACCCTCCCCTGCTCACGCTGTCTCTCTCTCTCTCTCCTAGAAATAAATAAAAATAAAAATATTTAAAAAAAATCTTGCAAAATTAGTCAGCTGTTACAGAATAAAGTCCATGCTTTTTAGCATTGTTTCCAAAATCCCGAACCTCATAGTTACTTCACCTCCCAGAAATTTCCCCTCTGCCCTTCCCCAGCCCTGTAATTTGGGTCCCCTTTTCCCCTTACCTGGAAGAGCATTCTCTTATTTCCCTGTTTGGTGAACTTCTATTCATCCATCAAAATTCAATTCAACTGTTTTCGCTTTTGCCCCAAATTCTCTGGCATAGACATTACTTATATCAGTAGCCCTTGGTCCCACCTTTTCATTAGAGCATTTATAATATTATTTGTTTGTTGTTTATGTTTGTCTTCACCCAATATAAGCAGATGCTGGTGGTAGGAATGGAGTCTCTGTTTTCCAGGTTTGTGTGTGTGTGTGTATGTGTGTTTATTCAAAAAATATTTTGTTGTGTGTCTACAGCATGGCAAGTCATGAAGTGGTAGACAGTGACATAGATGGGAAAAAGCAATGTTAGAGGGAGCAGCATCTTCTCCCTCCAAGAAGATGGTTCTTGAAACAAGATCTGAAGGATGAGAAGGAGCCAGCCAGTGAGATTCTGTGCGAGAATAGAGAAGGGAACATGGTCTGATACCGAAGGAAGGTTGGCAGTTTTGAGAACAGGAGGCCAAGGAGACTGTGGCAGAGCCACACACAGGGAAAATGGCTGCATGAACCAGATTCATGTCTCTTTTCATAAACTTTACGCTGAGCCTGGCAAAAAAATCATCAAAAGTAATTTACTGAATAAATACTGTACTGAAAATTAAGTTAAAAAAATTTAATGTTTATTCAATTTTGAAAGAGAGTGATCAGGAGCATGGGAGGAGCAGAGAGAGAGGGGGACACAAATCTGAAGAAGGCTCTAGGCTCTGAGCTGTCAGTATAGAGCCCCATGCAGGGTTCGAACCCACAAATTGTGAGGTCATGACCTGAGCCTAAGTGGGACACTTAACCAACTGAGTCACCCAGGTGCCCCTGAAAATTAAATTTTAATTAACTGAGTTGTTTAGAATAATCATTTAAAAAATGATTGGGTGCTTACCATCTATCAGATCATACCCTTCATCACAAAGGGAAAAATCAGGCCTGGCCAGACCCGGAGTCTTAAATTCCAAGAGAAATATCCCATAAAATCTTTCTGAGAAAGCAAGAAAGTAGACAATGTTTTCAGCAGCAGTTCTGTTGAAGATAAATGCTTATCATAGTTGCTTCTTAAGCTGATCCTTAATAAAAACTCAAAGCATATTAAATCACTCATCAGTGATGTACTAGAAATCAGTTTAATAAAGCCCAGATATATAGCTTTCTAGTTATCTGACTTGGTCTAAAGATAAGTCTTAGAAAATCTAGAAGTGTGATTTTTAAATCAGGCAAGACCTAATATTCAGGGAAGGTACCCAGGGCATCCCAAAGCATTGTGGGCCCTGCTGGATGGCCAGTAGCACAACCCTGAATTTTGTTGCAACCTAAGAAAGATCAATTCTCGGGGCGCCTGGGTGGCTTAGTCGGTTAAGTGTCCGACTTTCGCTTAGGTCATGATCTCTCGGTTCATGGGTTCGAGCTCCGCGTCGGGCTCTGTGCTGACTGTCAGCTCAGAGCCTGGAGCCTGTTTCAGTCTGTGACTCCCTCTCTCTCTGACCCTCCCCTGCTCACGCTGTCTCTCTCTCTCTCTCTCCTAGAAATAAATAAAAATATTAAAAAAAGAAAGAAAGAAAGAAAGAAAGAAAACAGCACAGCATTATTAGAGAGTTATTATTACCTTCTATGAAATGTGTTCTTTGGGATAACAAAGTGGAACATTTTGGGGTAAGTTCAAATTTAGAGAGATCTAAAGCTTATAAGATTTAGAGTCCTTGCCTAAGTAAAAGAATATAAAACTATAAAGACAAAATTAAATATGAAAGAAAATACTTATTTAGAAAAAGAAAAAAGAAATAAATTAACTTTGTAAAAATATGACAAATATGAAAAAGATCACAGAAACATATAACAATATTTTTATTTAGCAATATTTTATTGTCCCATATAAAATGTGAAATTACATATATTACCTGATAAATAAGGTTGTTCATTTATTAATTGCTTGTATACTCACTGATTACCTCTGAGATAACAGTGGTTTTATTTTTTATTTTTTTTAAATTTTATTTATTTATTTTTGAGAGGGAGAGAGAGAATATGCATATGCATGGGAGAAAGAGGGGTAGAGAGAAATGGAGAGAGAGAATCCCAAGCAGGCTCTGCACTGTCAGTCCAGAGCCCAATGTGAGGCTCAAACTCACAAACCATAAGATCATGATCTGAGCTGAAATCAGGAGTTGGACACTTAACTGACTGAGTCACCCAGGTGCTCAAAAATAACAGTCATTTTATAATATCATTTTTTACAGACAGAACTAAGTAGAATATTGCTAAAGAAAGTTTGGCCTTTTCTTAAGCATGATTGAGCAGAAAAAAATTACTAGTAGTTTAAAAATGTTTCTTTCAGCTTTATGATTTGTGTCAGTTGTGTTGTGTAAGTGTTTGCAAATTTTTGTCAGATGGGGGGATTGTTGGTCAAGTAACTTTTGTACATGAGCTGACATATTTCAAAGCATATCAAGTCTTCTTTACATAAGGTGACAGATCTTAAATATTCTTTTAGCGGTTGACCCTCATTAGACAGTTTGTTATCAAAGTCTTTATGTCATACTCCTGGGTGAGCTAGCAGACTGGGTGGTAAGAATGTACCTGGAAGCTATCGTTTCTCTGGGATGACATGAAATAACTATGCTGGACGACTATAAGTCAAGTACATGCATCACACCAAGTCCCAAATAAATGAATCCTCAATTCAACTTCCACTTTGCTGTTTCTAAACATGCTCATAGATCCTCCCATCCCATCCAGTATAAGACAGGGAGAGTCACAGTGAAAAGAGACAACAGTCTTAACCTATTGGATTGAAATGTTGTATTTTAAAAATTTTTTATGAAAATTTATACCCCTATGGGCATATCACAAAGGCCTGTAGGGGCTTGGAAAGGGCAAGTAGGAGATCCTGATGTTTGACTTTTTTAGCTTCATAATAATTCCACTGCTGGAGAGAAGAATGAAAGCCAAAGAAGATATGAAATAGCCAGGGACTGCTAATCTTTGAACTTTGAGACAAGAACAGCTTACCCATATTCTAATTTACTCTTGCTCTACCTTCACCACATCCAGCCTCATTATAAACAATTTTTATGATGAAAGATTGTGTATTTGAATGACAGCCAAATGAGAAGAGACCTTACCCTTTAGCCAATCTATCTGCCCAATTTCATAGCCTGAGATGATGCAAAAATGTCAGTCTATCATCTATACCCCATTTTCTTATGATTATCTCTGTACTCTGTACTTTTGCCAGTTTAGTCCTATCTAGGTTCCATTACACACTGATTTATTTGAACAAAATCTATTACAAATATAATGCTTGGTGATTACTGGATTTATAAGCCCAAGTTTAACCTACTTTATTCAGTTTAGTACTTTCCCAAATGTAGGGAATTTTCTCTTCTTACTTTCACCTTGCCCCTAGTTAAAATAAATAATAAGATGGTGTTGAAAAAGTACTTGACCCTGTGGTACCCAGAATTCTAAAATGACTCTCAAGATGTCTGCCACTTTGTGTTTGTGCAATATATGACCCCCTACGCTTGAACGTAGGCAGGACCTGTGAATACAAGTGGGTATCACTCCCTTGATTAGGCTGTGTTATGTGGCAAAGGTGTAGTGATTTTGTAGATGCATTTAAGGCCCCTAATTTATTAATAGTAAACTAATCAAAAGAGTACATAATGGGTGAGACTATCGTAATTAGGTGCGTCCATTAAAGGATGGTTCAGAGGTAAGAGATAGAAGTCTGAATGGTAAGAAACCATCAAAGATACTCTCCTGCCAGCCTTTAAGAAACAATATTCCATGTTGTAGAGAAATAAAGATTTCAGGAAATCGTTGGCAGGCCTAGGAGCCAAAAACCTCAGTTCTACAACTACCATGAACTAAATTCTGCCAACAACCAATGAATTTATAAGGGAATACCCAATTTCCTATAGGGAATACCACAGCCCCAGACAACACCATGATTTGAGCCTAGTGAAACCCTGAGCAGAGGTTCTGTGCCCTGACTCTTGACCCACAGAAAACTGTGAAAGAATAATTCATTATGGATATTCATTATTCACTGTCATAATTCATCATGCAGCAATAGAAAACCAATACAACCTAATTTAACCTAAAAGGTAACAAAGGTAAGCCAATATACTAGGAGATTAAACTCCCTAAAAATAATGAATATTCATTACCCTTGACTTATTAATAAAATATCTCTTTGGGGTTCAGTATCTTCCCATCTGTGGAATGCAAATGAATGCAAGGAGGAATCTTTTGCTTCAGCAGTGGCTGCTAGACTTTTGGCTTTTTGGACCCATAGAGATTTCATAAAATTATTTTGTAGAACCAATTATAATTTTTAACTTTTTATTTTGCTGAGAAATTATATAACCATTAAACTAGTGTGAAAAATAAAGACGATTGTAACACAAATGGTAATGATGACTTTTATGCGACCACTTGACGAGGCAACAGTCCCCAGTTACTCAGTCAAGCTGTTGCAGTAGCAGAACTTTGTAGACATGATTAAGGTCCATAATCAGTTAACTTTAAGTAAGAGAGATTATTCTATATAACCTGGGTAGTCTTGATTCAATCAATGGAAAGGTCTTGCCTCGTAAGCAGAAATAGAACTTTCCCTCAGTAAGAAGAAATTCCATCATGAATAGCTAACCCCAGAGTTCTTGCCTGCCCTTCCTGAAAGCCTGCCTTAAAGATTTCAGACTTGCCTTGACACTCTCCACAGTCCCTTAAATCAGTATCTTGCAATATATCTTTTAATACATACTCTTATTAATTCTGTTTGTCTGATAGAATCCTGACTGATACCCAAATATAAAGTCATAAGATAGTAATAAATGTAAAATTTGTATGACCTCCTACACCACAGGTATTTTTATTCATTTCTTCACGACTTGCCATTGAGATGGGGTTAGCCTCAGCATTCAATGGATTCATAAACTGCTTTGAACTTTGAACTTCATTTCAAGGACCAGTAATCAGCAGAATAAAAAATGAAACCACCCAGTATCTTTTACTTTGTCTAGCTGGCAAATAAGTAAACTGAATAGGAAAGTTATATGAATGCCCAAGGCTCTATATTATAGAAAAGAGAAGGAAGAAGGACAAAGGGGGGAAGAAAAGAAGGAAGGAAGGCATTATCCAGCTGCCTGATGACTCCATCTTCTGAATTAATCTTGAAAGGCTGCATCAAGTATTTATTTCATTCTGTGAGTCACAGTTATATCAAGCACTACTCCTGGTTTAAATAGAGTAGAACAAGATTCACAATGATTAGAATAATCATATTCTATAGTGAGTTTCTGCAGCTATTAGAATTGCAATAGGCAATACCCTTCTCCACTTTCAAGAAGCATCTGTCCTGCTGATTGCTTAAATTACACACATTACTTTCAAAAGCCGAGGTGACTTTTGCAGAATATGCATTACAAAAATACTATTCAGAGGAAGTGTTACGTTTTCTTAACAATTACATTAGTCCTGTATAAGTACTTGATGGAGTACATGAGAGAGGAATATCTTGTTTAAAAGCATAACATTTTATTGACACCTCTATAGTCTTAGAACACTTTAGTTGAAGACTTGGTAAGCAAGATTTTCTGGTCAGTACCTTGGCAATGGTTTTAGAGCTAGAGGTTCCTAAACTGCACTGAAATCCTTTAGGCCATCAATGCTTGGTTCTGCTCAAGTAACATTTATTGGGCATTTCACAGTCCACAGAGGTGACTTAAAAAACAAATAATTGCAATAAAGTTGATGGGGGCAATAATATGGGACCTAGAAGTCGTAAATGCCTGAGGATCCTGGGGTAACAACAATAACAACACAAACAAATATCCAAGTCAGTATCTGTCCGTTGAAACTTAGCCACTGTTTTTATACATCTGAAATAAAACAAACAAACAAACAAAAAAAAAAAAACAAAAGAGACTTTATCAAGTTCTTTTTAAAAATTTTCTTCTTGATTGAGTTTAACGTAGATCACAGAAATCCTGTTTCATCATTGTCCAGAAAGATGGAGGGCTTTTAATGTGTATACTTTCCAGAAACATGTTCTTACAATATTTGTGGAAAATAGCATCCTTAACCATTTATCACCATCTCGATTTTCGGGATCCCAAACAAGAGCTCACTTTTGCGGACCTGAATTTATTAGATTACTAAAATTTTAAGTGCAAAATGAGTTATTTAAAATTTTCAATAAGATGTAGATCCCTGTCCAACCCATAAGAAATTATAACCAAGAAGGTCAGAGAAAATCCGCTAAAGTTCTCTAAAACAATTAGTCAGATGAATGGGAGATGCAAAAGGAAAGTCTCTAAGTAGATATTCTTCCATCGGAAACAACTCAAAAAAAATGGAAAAAATATATAAAGTCACATTTTAAAGTGTTGGACCACGGGAGCACCTGGGCGGGTCAGTTGGTTAAATGTTCAACTCTTTGTTTCTGCTCAGGTCACAATCTTGTGATTCATGAGTTTGAGCCCCATGTTTGAGCCCCACATTGGGCTCTGTGCTAACAGTGCAAGATTTTCTGTCTCTCCTCCCCTGCTCTCTCTCTCTTTCTCAAATATAAATAATTAAATAAATATTTTCAAAATCATTAAGAAAATAAAAAATACAGTATTGGACAACAGCACAGGGATGCTTGGGAGAAGGAAAACATACAAAGTTAGATCTACTTCCAAAACACTGAAGAGGGCAGTGGAACGGAGACAGAGAGCACAATAGTCTCATTAAACTGTATAAACAAATAAATCCAGATTTTGCAAGATTAGGTAACAGAGAAGAGAATTTTTGCGCATAAAATAAGATCTATAAACTTGCATGGCAGTGACTTTGAGGTTTTGGCCAAATATTAAGCTGGGTAT
Source organism: Proteles cristata cristata (assembly GCA_017311185.1). NCBI lineage: Eukaryota > Metazoa > Chordata > Mammalia > Carnivora > Hyaenidae > Proteles > Proteles cristata. Next base: position 194,539 of record JAESUZ010005434.1, read on the forward strand.
TGATAAAGTGAAACTGCATGGTACGGCAGAGAACAGCCCCTGGGAGGCTATGAACTGAACACAGCCTGTGGAGGTGACACAGCACTGGAATCAGCCAGAGTGAAGAGGGTAGAAAGACCTAATTTGAGACCCCACACATGTTGTTGATACCCTACAAAGGCTACTCCTAAGAAGTAATGCTATACTGGTATTTGAATAAGGGCTCTTCTGGATCAGTCCTCAAAGATTCAAACCAGACCTCAATGGTATAAAGCTAATTCTCCAGTATATTAACAAGTTCCCAGTGCAAAACTCAATATTCCCTAAGGTGAAAAGAAAAACACCCCTCTTTCAACATTGTAGTACCCATTATGTCCATTACAAAGTTAAAATTTAGTAGACATGCTAAGAAACAGGAAAATGTGACCCATACCAGAACAATCAAGAGGAACATGCAGCAATAGCACAGTGGTTAGAATTAGCAAGAAGACCTGAGAGAATCTATTATATATCTTAAATATTTACACAAACTCCCAGTGAGAAAAGAAATGGGAAAAATCTCAACTGAGAAATAGAAACTATAGAAAAGAAACAAATGCAATTTCCAGAACTGAAAAATAGAATAAAATTTTTAAAAATCCACCAAAGGAGCTTTTTAGCAGATTAGATGCTGCAAAACAAAGGGTGAGTGAATATGGAACACACATCAAAAGAAACTATCCAAACTATCACACAGAAAGTAGAAAATGTTTTAGCTAAGCTGCTGCTGTAAATATCACATGCTATACACCCCATGTATTGGGATCAATGGATAGGTTGGCACACAGCTAAGAGAGGCCCCAGGTCACTGCTGTGGACCCACAGCTTCCCTCAGTGACTGGAGCAGCTCCCACCCCATCTCTGTGGCTACAGATTTACCAGTACTGGTTTATCCTATAATCATAGATTTTTCTGAACTTAATAGAACCTGATGGTGTGGCAGTTGGAGCGGGAGTTGGCTATGGGCTGGGTGGTCTCTGTGGCACATACTGGCTGTATGACTACCAACATGTCTGTGGCTTCTCAAATGCCCACATTAGCACCTCAACAGTCCCAGCTGCCACAACAAACAGATTGTCAATGCCCTCCCCTCTCATCAGACTGCAGTCAGCATGGATGATGTTGAAAGATTTCACTGGAACGGTCATTACAGTCTCAGTCACAGGAAGGGCCCAAAATGAGGCCCAATAGAATCAAAGAACTGATAATAAGTAGAACTGGGTGGGGGGAGAAAACTCATGAATTTGAAAACTTTAATTTCAGCAGATAGTGCCTTGGCCTAAAGGAGCCACTTTTAAAGTATTAGACATGTTGTCCTCCAGATGTCTCTTGAAATTAGAAAATATGTGCTGGCCTTTGATATCAGCAAGTCAAGATAAACTAAATGCAAGGCCAGGGTCTTGGCCAGAGAGTGGAGTAACTAACAATCAAGATAGACGCTCTGAAAATTGAGAAAATAGACCCTATATCACATGAAGTCCTGAGAAGAACACCAGAGTTAGAGTGTATTTGCTTAGAATAACACACAACATGGGGGCAAATGAGACTCAGAGTTTGGGTAGTAAAGCTGAGGTGAGTTTTCCAAACTTAAAAGTGAAGTACAAACTCCAGCATAAGAATCAGCCATGTAGTCACCAGAGATGCAGGTCAGAGAGAGCTGAAAACCCCACATGTATGGACAAGGGCCTAAGATGAGGCTCCACTGAGATACAAGCAGGACCAAAGATTAGAGTTTGGAATAGAGCAGTGATTTTTCAACATTCCTTTTTTTAAGCAATAAAACCTTTTTATGTAAGATGAAATAGGATAAGAAAGAGTTGAAGGTTCTAGCTGAAGCCAGGAGATGCGTGATCTGCCCTCTCAGCTTCCATTACCTTTTCTAGGAGAATTTTAATCATTCCCACAGAAACGGAATATTTCAAGGAATGCAGCTTTGAAATCCACTGGACCGGGAAATTGAAGGTACCATTTTCGAGTCTGGAACTTGAGGAGAGATATAGTCAGCAACTTCAGTGTGGCGGAAAGGGCAAGGGTTTTGAAGTCTGATAGACAAAGTTTTAAAATCAAGTTCTCGAGGTGCCAGGGTGGCTCAGTCGTTTAAGTGTCCGACTCCTGATTTCAGATCAGGTCATGGTCTCATTGTTGTGAGATGGAGCTCTGAGTTGAGCTCTGCACAGAGCCAGGAGCCGGAGCCTGCTTGGGATTCTCTCTCCTCTCTTCCTGCCCCTCCCCTGCCCATTCCCTATAAATAAGTAAGTAAATAAACAAACAAACAAAACCAAGTTCTGCAGCTGAGCAACCTTGGGAAACAGGCTGCTCCCTTGGCAGCAGGTTTCTGCACTTTGGCTCCTGGTAAAGGGTGCAGAAGCACTCGTAAGTGCTCTCCTAGACATAAAATGAGGACTTCATTAAATTTCTCTCAGGGGCACCTGGGTGGCTCAGTTGGTAAAGCATCTGACTTTCGCTCAAGTCATGATCTCACAATTTATGAGTTGGAGCCCCCGTGTTGGGCTCTTGTGCTGACAGCTCAGAGCCTGGAGCCTGCTTCAGATGCTGTGTCTCCCTCTCTCTCTGCACCTCCCCTGCTCACATTCATTCTCTCTCTCTCTCTCTCTCTCTCTGAAAAATAAGTAAACATTTTAAAAAAATCATTTCTTCCAACTGCTTTTTCCAATTTTATCCATTCTGCTTCCTATTACTTGGAGCTAATATTCAGTTAATACAACCTAGCAGACTGTCTCTGTTGTTAAAGTTGGCATTCTTACTGATTGGATGCTCTTTCATACTAATTTTAAATATTTTGAATATTGTTCCAGCCAACAGTGGATTAATGACTGCCATATGCTGAGTACATATGCTATGTGAAGCATTGTACTAACATGATACACATATGAACTCAGAACATCCTCATATTCACCTTCTTAAGAAAATATGGATATTATCGGGGCGCCCGGGTGGCTTAGTTGGTTAAGTGTCCGACTTTCGCTTAGGTCATGATCTCGCAGTTCCTGGGTTCGAGCCCCGCGTCAGGCTCTGTGCTGACTGCCAGCTCAGAGCCTGGAGCCTATTTCAGAGTCTGTGTCTCCCTCTCTCTCTGACCCTCCCCTGCTCATGCTGTCTCTCTCCTAGAAATAAATAAAAATATTTAAAAAATATATGGATATTATCACCATTTTATAGATGAGGAAACTTTAGTTAGATCCTTCCCCAAAGTCTTAGAGCTAAGAAGTGACAGTGCTAGAATTTAATCCCAAATCTCTCATATTTCAAATTCTTTGACCTCCTCATTAAACCATATTCACTCACTTAGCGTAGATATTGCATAGTGAAGAAGCCCTAAAACAAATTAAAACAAGGTAAAGTGTCTGATTTAGTAGTATTCAGGAATACTATTCTAGTGTTCTATTTCTAGTATACTGTTTCTAGTATTCAGAAAAAAAGTGGCTGCCAAATATATAGTCGTGATCCAAGAAAACAGGAAACAGAGAAGCAAAAACTGATTGTACAAGTATGGCAAGGTTTTTTTATTGCTAATTCAGATAGGCTTAAAATACAAACAGTGCCAAACCCTTAACTAGAACAGTAAGAATAGGTCTTGGTATGTTGATTTAACTAGCTTTTGCAACATTAAGTTGGATGAAGATACAGACCCTATCTGAAATCACGAGGGAGTCAAAGAAAGATCTATAAATAGTTTTAGATATTGGCTCAGTGACTATGGCGTAATTATTTTTTGTGTCTCTGGGTTCATAGAGCATTGGTTTTATGGCTAGTAGCTTATCTGCCTTTGAGCTACAGAGACTTTATTTTTTTAATTGTGTGTCCAAATACGTTTTATGGTGAAATGATTTCTTATCAAAATGTCTGCAAGTTATTTTCTTCCTCCTGATAGCTAAGGATAAGGATGAGCATGATTGAGAGCAAAAAGGAACATTAACCATTACAGATTTTCTGCTTTGCTGAAGGAGAAGATGATCTTTAGTTTTGTTTATTTATTTGTTATTGAAAGAAATATAACCACCCTTCTATTGTTGGACTTTTTAGAAGAGACTCCATCCCTGGATACCTCCTGTTATTCTTTCACACTTAAGGGGGCATCTTAAAGGACTCAAAATATTTGTGTTGGGGATATGATATAAGCAGCTTCCATTAACTTGAATCCCTGATATCTTTGGTCCAGGCCAGAGAAGCCTAGCATCATTTATAAAGGCTGTAAGATCAGTTTTTTTGGTCAAATGCACTGAGTTTGGTAAACTGAAATAAGGTTCTGTATAAATGACAAAAGTTCTGTTAAGTCAGCACATCACAAATATTACTAGATTCCCCTGTTTTGAATTAGTATCTGCCCACACTCAGACTTGCAGAATTCTGTAACAGTGTTCCTCTCAACTGAAATCCTGCTTCCAAATCAACAAAGGAAACTCCTCTGGATTTTGGAGGTCTCAAAGATGGCAGCAGATGTAATCCTCTTAGCTCACACATGGGCCTAATTCCTCATGCTTATCCAGTTTATTTTGTGTCCCACCTCCAAATTCTTTTTTTTTTTTTTTTTTTTTTGTGCTCTTGTAGCATTCAGAAAGAAAAAGACAGAAAATCCTCTTTGGAAAAGTGTATGAGTTCTTATATTTATGGCAGGGATAAATACTTGTTAGGTTATCACACAAAATAGCAAGATATCCTAGGGAAACCAGAGTTCAAAGAAACTTCTCACTATGCCCATTCAAAGGAATCCTACTATGTCATTTTGTAAAGAACATCCTCATGACTTGGCATGTTTCCACACAGACTCAGGAAAAAATCTGCAAGCCATGTGTCCCTGTTGATCCAAGATGACAAGAATGGCTTTCCCATTTATTTCTGTCTCTAGTTCTTAAATCCTTTGCTTGGCTTTTTTAGTTCAGGCAACTAATATAGGGAAATGCTTAACATAGTAAGCTTCCCAAACTAGAGTGTTCTGGTGGTGACCTTTATTTTTATGCTGATTGATTTTTATGTGAATAATTTCAAAAAGCTGGAATGCTCTTGATGAATCCATATTCCTAAACAAATTAAAATTGGCATTCCCATAATAAGAGGTCTTTATTAGTGAAATTCTGCTTGTCACAGAAATAACTGATGTTCATAATGATGACTTAGGGCTTTCAAAGATTCCCAAGTGTTACCTGAATCATCAAAAAATTAAATTATGTTCAAGAGAGATGCACCTAACTGCACACTATTAAACTTTTAATATTTTATCTCTCTTTACCATAGACTTATACTTACTTACATTTTAAATATAATTTACTAGGGAATTTCCTTCCATGATCATCCCATACAACAGCAAGTGTATTGAATTGAATTTAGGCTATTTGACATAGTCTAGGTGGTAAAGAGGAATTAGTACTTCCTAAAAACCTACTAATTTGGAAGCCTGGTGTTTTAAAAATTCATATTAAAATTTAAAATAGTTTTAGATTTATAGAAAAGTTATGAATACAGTACACAGAGTTACCATATGCCCTAAATCCAGGTTCCCCTATTATTTACATTTTATTTTACTATGGGTCATTGGTCACAGTTAATGAAACAATATTGATACATTATTATTAATAGCATCCATGGTTTAGATTGGGGTTCATCTGTTGTACAGTTCTATGGGTTTTGGTTAAGTGTATAATATAAAGCACTCATGATTATAGAATCATTCAAAATACTTTCATTGTTGTAAATCTCCCTTGTATGCTCCCTTTGCTTGGTATTCTATAAACTTCCTGGATCTGTAAGTTGTTTCTGTAATTACTTTCTAAAGTTCTCATCCATTATTACTTCAAATATTTCTCCTGCTCAGTTTCTGTCTTCTCCTTCTGGTAATTCCAATTACGTGCGTGCTATGCCTTTTGGTAATGTCCACATTTCTTAGATGCTCTGTTCTTTTTTATTTTTATTTTTTATCTTTACATTCCAATCTGGGAAATGTCTTTGACCTATTTTCAAGCTGAATGATTCTTTCCTAGGCTGTGTCCAGTCTACTGAAGTGCCCATCAAAGCCATTCTTCATTTTTGTTATAGTGCTTTTTATTTCTAGCATTACCTAGTGATTCTTTGGGTTGTCACCTCTCTGCTTACATTACTCACCTATTCTTACATATTACTTGCTTTTTTTAATTAATGCTTTTACCAGATAAATCATAATTCTCTAAAATTCCTGTGTAATAATTCCAACATCTGGATCATATGTAACTTTGGTTCTAATGATTACTTTGTCTTTTTCTTCTTCCTCTTCCTCCTCTTCTTTCTCTTCCTCTTCTTCCCTCCCTCCCTCCTTCCCCTCCCCACTTCTTCTTTTCCTTCCTCTTCTTTTTCTTTCCACTTGATATATCTTGCAATTTTGTGTGAAAAGCCAAACATACTGTACTGGGTAATAGGAATTGAGGTAAACAGATTTTCAATGTGAGGATTTAGTTAATCTGCCTAGGTGTTAGGCTGTGTTTAATGTATTCTGCAGCCATAGGTGCCAATGGTTTCAAAGTCCTCTTGTATTCATTCATCATTCATTCATTTGTCTTCCCTCCTGACTTTCAGTTTCCATAAGTATTCCTTCTCAAGAGATATTCCATGCCATGCATCTTTTCAGCTAAAATCCACTGTTGCTTTACTGGAGACTTCGTGGCATGGTGCTAAAGTATGGGGTAGAAGGAACTTTCTTACAGTCCTGCAATTAAATCAATCTTTTTATGGGTCTCTATTTTGGTACTGTGACTTCACAAAGGTTCCTTCAGCAATATAGCCTTTTTCCTTCTTCTTCCTACTCCCTTCCCTGGCTGCAGTATTGCCAAACTCCTTCTATGAAGCCCTCGCCCTTGTTGAAAATGTATTTTTCCCTCTATAAGGTGAACCAGGAAGTCTGGAAGGAATCAGCATGAAAGGAATTACCTTTTCTTAGCCAACATAAGAGGCTCTGGCAAAATCTTTTCTGCTAGACAATAGGACTTTGCTATGGAAAAAAATCTGGATATATTTACAATAATTACTCTTGTTTTCCCTCTGACAGAGCTACTTGGGGATATATCTTGTTTTCTCAGATCATCACCCTGGAACCTAATGGGGTTCATAGAGGTAAAGTCTGTGAATGTGTGGTGGCTTCCCTGTCTGCAGCCACCAGAAAATTCTCACTCACAGATTAGTCTACAATTCATAAAAATTCATATTTCAGTGTTCCTATCCACTTATGGCCTCAGTGGGTTCTGTTTTGGGTAAGAAAATCTCAGCCGTGTCTCTCTGGATGTGCCTGTCTCTCCAGATTTTGAAATGAAACTTTTGTCCAGCAGCCTCAGTTGTCCGATGGGTATAAGAAAAGTCACTGATTTTCAGTGTATCCAACTTTTTCTTGCTGTAAAGACTTGGAGTGATGACTTTCAAGCTCTTTACATGTTGGAACTAAAGCTAGACAACAGTATTTAAACAATATATTATTTCATTTAAACTTCACATCTGTACTAAGACATAGGGAACTAATTTTTTAAAATTTTATTTTAATTTGTGGGGGGGAGGAGGGGTGGGCATGGAGGAGGACACTTGTGGGGATGAGCACTGGGTGTTATGTGGAAACTAATTTGACAATAAACTATTTGTAAAAAAAAAAATTTTTTTTATTTTAATTCAGTATAGTTAACATACAGTGTATAGGGGAAGTAATTTGACAGATACTATCTGTAAGACAGAAAAGGAGTCAGGAGTAAATTCAAATCATCTAAATCTAAAACCTTCTGTCATCCCATTACCACATGCTGCTTTTGCACATTTCACGTACGACTCCTTACGATTCACAATAACGGCGATAGGAACATGAAGCACTGATGTGCATTCAGAAGGCAGTAACTTAAGTGGGCATCTCAGATCTGTAATTATTTTCAAGAAGAAAAATAATTTGATCCAGTAACTACTATTCAAGGAAAGGTCAAATCATTTTCTACCATACTTAGTGATGGATATCATAGCTCAATAGCTCTCACATAGCAAGTTTGTAATGTGGTCATTGACCTTGTACACTGGCACCTGCAATATAGAGGAGTAAATTTACTCTATAACTGAAAACTCGCAAACATTGCAATAGGTCAACACCATATATCGCACATCCATTCAAAGGCCAATAAAAGCAAATGCTATGCCACTTGAGGGCTTGGAAAGGAGAGCAAAATAGCTATCAAAATGAAATACTGATTCTTCAGGTAATTTTACAAATATTCCATTAGGTACCATATACACAAAACCATACACTACAATTATTATTTATAATCACCAATCTTCAGGATTTTTGTCTATATTATTAATAAATCTCACAAAACATGCAAAACCAAAGATTTTCTAATACCCTTTGCAAATAAGGAAAGCAGAGAGATTAGTAATGTGCCTGAGTCATAAATTTTAAGTATCAGAGCCCCCTAAATTGATCCCAGACTCACTATTAGCAAAATCCATCTTCCTTCTACCAAACTAAGCTGGGAAGAAATTGATTGTCATGTGTCTTATGTAGGAGGACTGCACAAGCAGAGTTTACAGAGAGGAAAGCCTGGCTAATCCTGATAAAGTGATGATCTACAAACTTTCTAACTCATTTCACTGTCACTCTTCAGCTAGACTTTCTCTGAAGATTGTGTAGACAATGACAAGAGTCAGCTCCTGACTTTGGTGAGAATAAATGCACAGGTAGCCTGCAACAAAGAAGAGTTTGTCACCCTGGGAATGCCAGGAAGTATTCAGGAAAGCCCTGGAAGTGTACTTCTGTCATTTGTCTGACTGAATATTTTATTTTCTCATGCACATGTGGTCTTGCAGAACCAAGTGTGGTCCTTAGTCACTTTGGGAAATTATTTTTATTCACACAATAAACCAGGATCTCTTTTTGTCCAAGGCTGATCTCTTTGTATGTTCTTTTGATCTCTTTGTATGTTCAAGGCTGAGTCAATACTGGTTTCAAATGTCCAATTACACATACTTTGGTTTATAATAAGCTGTTCTCCCATATAAATCATAATCAACTGATCATGTAGGACAATAGTATAAAAAGTCATACTGGTCCTACATATGTGTATGATTCCCTTACTTTATTTTTAATTTTTTTAATTTTTTTACATTTATTTACTATTGAGAGACAGAGCATGAATGGCATAGGGGCAGAGAGAGAAGGAGACACAGAATCTGAAGCAGGCTCCAGGCTCTGAGCAAGCTGTCATCACAGAGCCCGATGCAGGCCCGAACCTGCGAACCACGAGATCATGACCTAAGCCAAGATTGGTTGCTCAACTGACCAGGTGCCCCAATGATTCCCTTACTTTACATCCAAATTTAAATAAATACTTTGTTATTGTTGTTTTTACTATAATTATTATTTATATTTCAGTTAATATTTTTATTTAAAATTATTTATTATTTATCGAGTAGTACTAATTATTATGATTACATAATCTCCACTAAGTTGTGAAATTTCTAGCCCGCTGTACACACTTAAAGAGGACTCGAAAGAGGATTCAAAGCAGGAATATTTGTGAGTAGAGAGAACTGGTGTCTGCCTGCACTCCCTCGTGTTTAATGTCATTGTCATCAGGAAGTTACCCACCTAAAAACACATGTCTTACAAGCCTCATTCAGTATGGGTTTTCTAACATTAGAGGTTTGGTACTTTGGTTCATTAAGAATTTACAGTCTGAAGATTTAAGAATACTTTTGTATTCAATGAGCTCTTAATATGTTAAAGTATTTCAATTAGTGCAAAGGAGTGGACATTATAATGAACACATAGCTAAAACATGAAAATGAATGCATTACAGGTAGCATGTGGTTTATATCTTTTTGATCTGTTTTTTTTTTTAAATCACTTGGATATTGCGATGATATCATTTCAGGTTTAGGAGACATTAACAAATGTAGTTTCTAAATTCACTTTACCTTTTAGAGGGTTGCCTTGTAAATTGGAAAAGGATACTAAAAATAAAGTCATGACATAGATATGATCTAAGGGCCATTTATCCATAAAGAAAAGTAAAATAATTCTATTTGGGAAGACTAGAACTAAGTGATTTCTGAAGGAAATTAGATTTCAGCTGGGTTTTGATGAGAAGATAGTGGAAGCATAGTAAATGGTATGTATAAGTGGAGTGGAATGCATGGGCTTCAGTTTAATCCTTTCCCACTTGGGTGCATCACTTTACTTTTCTAAAGCTTAATTTTCTATTTCTATAAAGGGAGAATTCAGGTAAACTAGTACCAAAAATAGGTGCATAGTTGCTACCCCTGTCCCTTTTGTCTCCCTGACAGATAGCACTAATTAAGTATACCACTCTTTACAGATAAGCATAGATAAAGCCTCAAAATCCTTTCAAAAATAGAAAGCGGATATACATGATCTTATGGAATCTACAAGAAATGCTAGAAATAAGCAAATTTAGCAAAGCTGCAGGATATAAAAATCAATATACAAAAATCAATTGTATTTCCATATTCTAGCAATGAAATACTGGAATGTGAAATGAGAGAGACAGGAGGCTACCTCAGAACAACCCTACATGCTCTACATCCTAGCCTGTGCTTAGTATGGCCAGCTTTTAGTTTAACCATTTACAAATATGTAGCTATATCTCATTGCAAATTTAACTGTATTTCCCTAATGAGTAACGATGTTTAGCATTTTATGTACCCATCCACATAGCTTGTTTGATGAAGTGTCTGTTGTGACCTCTTGCCCATTTTTATTACGTCTTTATATTATTGAGTTTTGAGAATTCTTTGTATATTCTGGATACAAGTTTTTTTTTATCATATATATGATTTGCAAATAATTTCTTCTAAGATGTGGCTTACATTTACATTTTCTTAAGACTGGTTTTGAAATCAGAAGTTATTATATTTCAGAGTCAAATTATCAAATTTAATATATTTTATAGATGATGCTTTTGATGTCAAGACAATTTTGCCTAACCCAGTATCACAAATGTTCTCCCATCTTTTCTTCTAGAAGAATTCATTTTAGGTTTACGATTTGTTTTTTTGCTAACTTTTGCATGTGGTATTAGGTATAGAATGCCAGGGCTTTTTTGCACATGAATGTCCACATTTTCCAGTACAATTTGTTGAAAACACTATCTTTTCCCACAGAATGAATGACCTTTGAAACTTCACCAAAACACAATTGACTGTATATTTATGGGTCTGTTTCTGAATTCTATCCTGTTCTACTGACCAAAGTAACTTTTTAAAAATATTTTTTTAAGTTTATTTATTTATTTTGAGAGAGACAGAGACAGCATGAGTGGGGGAAGGGAAGAGAGAGAGGGAGAAAGAGAATCCCAAGCAGGTTCTGCATTGCCAGCACAGAACCTAATGCGGGGCTCACACTCAACGACATGGCCAGATCATGACCTGCGCTGAAACCAAGAGTTGGATGCTTAACTCACTGAGCCACCCAGGTGTCCCACACTGATCAAAGTATCTTAATGCCAGTGGCATACTACCTTGATTACTCTAACTTCTTTACACACATCCTAATCAGTGCTCAACTGAATAGCTGAGAAAGACCCTGTCGAGATCTCAGGAATTTTCTTCCTCTGGCACTGTGTTCTTGCCACTTGGCTTCCACATACTCTTAATTCCATCATCTTAGCTCACTGAGAACCATGGCCTCTGTTTAAGGTCCCACTCTCTGCACTGTGACCTGTAAACTACGTCCAGGCATTGAGCTATGGAAATTTTCCCTCACTTGTTTCCTATATCTCTGGGATTACTGTCCTTTGTTGCCTGATGTCTCATAACTTGAGAGACAACTCTCCTTTTTTTTTTTTTTTTTTTTTAGTTTTTAGGTTGTTTCAAGGAGGAGGGTAAATCTAGTCCCTATTACTCCATGTTGGCCAAAAATGGTAGTTTTTCACATTATTTATCATTTCTATATTAAATAACTGCCTAACAAGAAGATTCTTAGTGAAAGAAAGTAGAGACTTGAATAAACTAGGGGAAGAAAGAAACTTCCAGAGAGGGAAGATGCTGAGCTAGAAATAAGCTTCTGCATTTAGAATGCTGCTGTTTCTGAAACATAGTCAATGAGGGGGAGATTAGTAATGGATAATTTTACAGAAGTGAGAAACAGATAGGTGATTTGGACACTCTAAGAACTTTGGATGGTTTTCTCTGATCATCTTGCCATATTATGGTTCTGATCAGAGGAATGATCTGATTGTACATACATTTTTAAAAGATCATCTTAAGTGTTGTTTAAGGAACTAACTCTAGGAGGCAGGAGAAGGAATAAGCAAGAGATTCAGAAAATACAATAATCCAAGGGAGAGAAGACAGTGGATTTGATTAGTGTGTTAGCAGTGGAAGCAGTAAGCAATAGTCAGATTCATAACATATTTTACAGATTGAAAGTATAAGATTTTTTATGGATTCATAACATATTTTACAGATTGAAAGTATAAGATTTTTTATGGTTTGATTTTTATTTTAAGGAATGAGGAAAATAGATAAAGCAAAGCCACTCCTGGGTTTTGAGCTATAACAACAGTGCCATTTATTCAACTTAATTTTAGAGGGGAAGCCACTTTCATGGCAGAGTAAATAAGGAGTTTAATTTTGGACTTGCTCGATTTAAATGACTATTAGACACTCAGGTGAAAATTTAGGTAGCCTGTTAGATAGAAAGAATAGTCTTCCTCAAATTAATGTTATATTATAGCAGTGGAACCTTATCTCATTCAACAAGCCGTTTCTGATGGCCTCCTCTCTCTATTATTCATCTTATATTCTTAGGAGTTGACACTGAGATTTAGTCTCCTGAAGCAAGACACGCCATAATCCTCCACCATATTTCTTTTTGTTATTCATTATGTAGTCCTCAGTACTTTCAGCTTGTAAGACAAGTCCTATATTACCTCCTTGAAAAAAGAAGCTTTTTGAAGGAATGATATAGTTAGCATCATTCTTGTCAGATAATAAAACTGTACAATCACTTCCACCACAGCCTCAGTGTCTGAAATGGGGCTTTGTTATAAGAAAGAAAACTTGATTTCCTTAAGGAAATCCACTGGAATTGCAGAAACAGAGAAATAACCAGCATCTCTTCACTGTACAGGATTTCACCATGTTACTTGGTCCTTATTCTAATGCAACTCTGAAACTGCATATAAATTGCATTTATCTTGACAAAACTGAGCAATTCAAGGGTGAATTTCTTCTTTCTTACCTATTTCTCCTATACTAAATACTTAATACGTTGGAAATAAGAGCTTAGTAATTTAAGGATATAAAAGAAAATTCTGGAAAATAGTAAGAAGAAAGAATTTGTTACTGCCCAGCACTGATGACATGTTTGATAGTCAAACATTAATAATAGCAATAATAATAATTACATTTTACATTGTGATATTTTGTGCATTTCTATCACATTTACACCAGTCATCATATTCTATCATTCCAGAACAGATGGTCTCATTTAGTGGATACTCTCACCTTAAATTTTCTTAAATAAGTTTCCCTGAAATTTTATTAATAATAAAAATGTCCTAAAATAGCAATGACTACTGTAGACCACTTGATGCATTTAAACTGAGGAAAAAATGAAATGATCACTCAAAGTAGTGCAACTTTAAGGTCCTGAAGCAGAACGTAGACCAGATATGATAATTCCAGGCTAGATCTAAATAAGTTGTTAAGGAGTTAAAGATGCTTATCAAAAGATGAATTAGTTTGACATGATTTAGTGATGTGATGCAGGCATCCAGATGGCTCATGAAAATATTTTCTTTATTTATGTGTCCAGCATCATGGAGCATAGAGTTAGTATGTTATCTGAAGTGTCAGCCCTCCTAACTTGGACATTATTTTTCCTGCTTATATTCCTCCACATCTGTACCCACTAACCACCATCATTCTTAATCTCATAGTTTCTAACTCAATGCTTGAATAGAGAGTATGGATACCTTTTTCCCATTGTGTATTCGAGGTGGGTGATGTTGGTAGACTAATTATTAAATTGTTTTGTCTATTGGTATCAAAAGGAGCTTGTGTCTGTATTAGTCTGACTACAGACCTTTCTATTGTTGTACAGTTGAATTCAGGATACTTTGTTTTGTCTAAGTGAGTAGGACTTTACATAAAAAGCACAGAGTTAAGATCAAAGAAAAGGAACTTTAATACTGATTCTCATTCTCCATAGATTTAATGATTTGAAAGGTGTGAATCTCTCACCCAAAAGAAAATAAAGGATTTACAGCTTCTCACATTCTAGGATATTAATATGGCTTTACATGATGCTGCTAAGAAAGGGACATTTTTCAGGAAGTAAGTACCCATGGACAAGGTGGATTTATGCAGTTCCCTCACCTTGACTCTAACTACATTTGAAAAATACCATGACATTATTTTGTGTCTACCATGATTTTTGATGACCATACTATTTATCTACCTTTAGTTCTAGGCTGGGCTTTTTCCTTCTTTAATGTGTTCCGTCTTGCTGTGAGTACAGAGTTATGCTACTCTGGCTCAGAGAAAAACTGTAAAACATGGCATCCAATGGCCAATGTGATTAACTTCCAACACCCATTATATCCTTGGCAGTAACTGGTCTATGGATAAGGATGTTCATGTGACATATTTATGACCAGTGAAGTGTGAAGGAAAGTTACTGGGATGGAAGTTAATCTGAGGAAAGTCTCCCCACTCCCAAAAGAAAGTCACAAGAAGAGACTATCCTTCTACTACCTAGATGTTGTTCTCTCTGAATATATTTCTAGAAGTGCTGAAGCCATCTTGCTATACAGGCTGAGGAAGAACATGTCAAAGAAGGAAAATGTACTAAAAATGTAGAAAGAATATGGATCTTTAATGATCCTGCTGATCCACTGATGCCACCATTTTGGAGCCCCACACTAATTCCAATATTCCAATTATGAGATGATATATTTATTGTTTTCTCACATTTGGAAGAGGATTATTCTTGATGAGGACAAAAGAATCCTAACTGATACATGATGAAGGGTCATTTCATGACGGATTCTTTTATGATGAAGTCTATGGTTTCTAATAGTTGTCTTAATAGTAAAGTCTCAGAGGAACAGTAGGTTTTCCTCGTCCCCATTTATTATGTGTTATCAAATCCTAAAATTAATTTCTTATGTGCCTAGGCCCCATGTAGCTTTTTCCTATGATAGCAACAGTTATATTCTTCTGAAAGTGAAAGTCTGAATCTTTAGATCTGAAATAAGGAAATGCTATCAAATGGAACATTTAGCACATACCCTAATAAATGATATCTAAGCTCACTTGTTTCTGGTTTTGAAAATATCAATCAGTATTTTTTTAAGAAAAAAAAAAGGAAGTCATGACATTTTATTAATAGATTAGGTCTGCAGGAGTTTTTGAATAAACTGAAGAATAGCTGTGGAAAAGAGAATTTAGATCAATTCCTTGGTGTCTAACACTTTCTGGATGCAGCTTCCCTTCTATATATCTCAGCTTGCTAGACCTCAGGGGAACCCTACTGAAAACCTACTTACCGAAATAGAAATGAGGACATTCTAATCACCCTCAGGATCAAAATGAAAAAGAGGCAATGGGGGGAAATTGGGAGGTTTATATGTTGTCCTTTTTTTAGTTTCTAACAAACAGATCGGTTTGTTTTCTTTTTAATAGATATAGATATAATTATTGATAAAATGTAATTTTGCCTTTTTATGGGATAGTTTATTACATTGCTTAATAGAGCTTTAATGTCCTATTATGGCATTTACTGTGTGACTCCTCTAGTAATTTGAAAAGTAACATGGCACACCAGAAGATGTACATCTTGACATGTTTTATGGTACATCATATATCACTTATATCACATCATTGGAGTAAGAAAGCTGAATTCTCATCATTTTTCTATGTGATATGGGTCAAGCTTCTGTGAATATCACTTCTCTCATCTCAAATGAAAACTGTTATAAGGATCATATATGATATTATAGGAATAAAAACATCTAAGTTATATATATATAAAAGGAATTGTAACTCTAGCACAATGGCAGTCTTGGCTGAAATACAAGAAGCTTGTTAATGCATAAAACAAATGTGTTGTCTATTTTATAAAATAGAGCATTGCATAGGATATAAGAAAAATACAGTAATCAGAAGTGACACACAGGAGGGAGCAATTGACTCAATCTGAGGGGATGGTAGGAAGTTCATCAAGAACTCAATGCCTGAGCTTGATTTGGAAGTCATCTTTCACAGAGTTAACATTTTCTTTGTTTAGAGAATAGGATGCCATGTATAAAAGCATGGAGATCACAAAGAGCATGTGATGTGCAACAAACAAGTCAGAGCAGCCTAAATCTAGCAGTCCTAAGGGCTGGTGGTGGGGTGGGGATGGGGTTAGGGTCTAGTGTAGATTGTGATGAAGTGTGAACCTGAATGGGACCAAACCGAAGGGCTCATTATGTGCTGGTATGGGACGTGGGTGTACTCTGTAGGCCTGTTTTATCGTCAGAATGACCAGGGGATTTTGGAAGGTATTATTATTGCCTCATCCCAGGCCTTCTGAATTGGAATTGTGGCTGGGGGACGGAGTGGGTGGTGAGACTCAGAGCTGCATCATTACAACCATACTATCAGTTAGGTTTCAGAACCACTGACCTGGATGAAAAGAAGCCACTAGAGGAATGTGAGCAGGAAAATGACATGGTCAGATTTGCATTTTAAAAATGACCCAAGCAGATGTGTTGGGCATGGTAGGAAAGGAGTCCAACCCAGGGGGTAGAATTCAGGCATGACAAAAACCTGGAAGCCAGATAAGAGAATCGAGAGCAGCAAAGCAGCTGACAGGAGAGTGCTGAGTGAGCTGACAGAGGGGGTGCGAGGAGGAGGAGGAGCAGCAGATGAAGTTAGTGTGTAACAGCCTGTAAGACAAGGAAGGCCCTGTGGCCAAGAATAAGAATGACTTTTCCATAGAAAGAGATGGGGAGCCCTACAGCATTTTAAGCAAGAGAGCGACATGATTCATTGCTTGGAAAATGATTTTGACCTGATCGTGGGGAGTTTCATCAATGAGGGCACCTTAGCAAAGGGCTTTCGGCTTGAGGAAAATGTTTCTTTAGCACAGGGGCCCTTGGGCAGAGAGCTGGAATAGCTGCCTCCTGACATCTCTATCAGAACTCTGGTTTCCAGAGCATGTTTATCAATTCAGATTAATAACGACAGGGAAAGAGGAAACAGGAAGGTCTGATTTATAGGAAATTATTAAAGAAAACCAAAGGCAAATACTCCAGGGTAAGTAAAAGAAAGGAAAATCTCAATGCCCACAAATCAGCCAGGTTTCCACTCAAGGAAAATGAATAATGTCCTATGATCATTGAATGTAGTCACACACAAAGAATTCTGCTCTGGTGTCAATAATTGGTGGCAGTTAACTGTAAACCTTTGGATTTATTATGAAAGCCCCAGTCTTAAGTATTCAGGATTGTGGCCATGTGCCCATCTCTGTGTCCTGTTTTTTGGGTAAATGTATTTACCATGATTCTAATCCCAACTTTGTTTCTAGTTTCACTCGGCCTTGGGTAAATCATTTAAATCCCAAGTTTATTATAGTGAACAGAATTGGACTTGCAATTTGATAGATCTGTATTGTTTTAATTCCAGTATCAGTAACAGACAGTGTTAGATTCACTTCAGGTATACAATGCAGAGAGTCAACAATTCTATACAACATATAGTGCTCATCATGATAAGTGTATTAATCCCCTTTACCTCTTTCTCCCATCCTTCTGCCCACCTCCCTTCTGTTACCGTTAGTTTGTTCTCTACAATTAAGAGTCTGGGTTTTTTCTTTGTTTGTCACAAGTACGGAACACTTCATGAATTTGCATGTCATCCTTGTGCAGAGGACCATGCTAATCTTCTTTGTATCTTTCCAATTTTAGCATTTGGTGTAGATGCTGCTGAAGTGAGCATAATAGGTATCTATTTTTGTTCCAAGTTCTTTCAATGGATTTGAACATGTCTCTTAAAACTCTAAGCCCTAATTTCCACTTCTATTTTATAAGGTTATTATAAGAGTCAAAAAAAGCCAAGTTTAGATAATATACCAGAACTATACGAATACACCAGAGCAGTGCCAGACCCATAGTAGGCCTCCCTGTAAAAGCTGATTGCCTCCTTTCCCAGCTGCTTTTCCTCATTTTAAGATGGAGAGATAGGGGAGAAGAGCACAAGTGGCAAGCATGTGGCCCCAAGCTGCCATTTTCATTTCTCGTTTTCATGGAAAACATTCTATTTAATCACAGCCTTCTTTGTTTTGAAACTGGAAGGAACCTCAAAATCGTCCCAACACAGAACCTTGAGCTGATGCTACCAGCTACATGGATGTGACATTTGAGATGAGACCTATTTGTTATCCCTGGCCTGGGTAATCTCTAAGGTTGTAGCTGAGACACTATGAGCCCACAACAAATGGAACCCAATTGCCAAAATCATACAACTGAGTGGAAAGCAAAAATTTTCAAAGCTGAGAGGATGTAAGGATATTCTATAAGATATACAATGGAATAGATTGCTAATGGAGGCTTTTAGGAAACCCTGAGACTTGAGATGAGTTTGGAATTGGTCTTTGTGGTAGGCAGAATTAAGGCCCCACAAAGCTGTCAGTCTCAAGCCTTGGAATTATGAGTGTACTGCCTCACTTGACAAAATGGACTTTTGGTTGTGATTTAAGGATCTTGAAGTGGAAAGAGTGTTCTGCGATATCTGGGTGAGCCCACTATATTAACCAGGGTCTTTACAAGGGAGGGGGGGGGTTGGCAGTGGGGTCAGAGTCCGAGGAGATGTAGGGATGGGCACAGGAGTCAGAGATGCAGCCAGTGAAGGAATACAAGCAGCTTCCAGAAGTTGCAAAAGGCAAGGAACCGACTCTGCCCCGAGCCTCCAGAAGGAATGCAGCCCTGCTGACACCTTGATTTTAGCCTTGTAAGACCATTTCCAGACTTCCGACTATTAGTACTATAAAGTAATAAACATGTTGTAAGCCATTAAGTTCACGGCAATTTGTTACAACAGCACTAGGAAACTAATACAGACCTCTAAAAAGGGGCATGAAGAGATAATAAAGAGGGACAAATTGGGTGAGTTGTGGATGAAGGGTAGAGGCTTAAATGTGAGAATAAACCAAGTATACAGTGGGAAGCATGGATCCTGACTGGTTTAAGGAGGTGGGATAGGCTGTTGACAAGAAGGAACACAAGCCAGAGGTTAAGCCCTTGGACAGGTCTCATAGCCTGAATCTGAATCCTACTTCTGATGTTTTCTCAGTAACCTTGGTTCAGTTACTTGACTTCTCTGGCATTACAATGTTAACTGTAAAAGTAAGAATAACAGCGTGGCCTATCTCATGGAGTTAATGAGATTGTAGATGTTAAAGTGTCTAGTACTAAATAGTGTTCCATAATGGGAAGTGCTATTTTTTATGAATAGAAGACAAAGGTGAATCGCCACTTTATTAGAAAAAAATTTCACTCTGATTACCAGAGTGAAATTAGGAAACTTTACTTTCTAGACATTGGGTGACTATCAGAAACTCTTGAAAAGGAACCTAACTTAAAAATACATTTTTAGGGGCGCCTGGGTGGCTTAGTCGGTTAAGCGTCTGACTTTCGCTTAGGTCATGATCTCACGGTTCGTGGGTTCAAGCCCCGTGTTGGGCTCTGTGCTGACTGCCAGCTCAGAACCTGGAGCCTGTTTCAGAGTCTGTCACTCCCTCTTTCTGACCCTTCCTTGCTCACGCTGTCTCTCTCTCTCTCCTAGAAATAAATAAAACATTAAAAAAAATTCATTTTTAAGTTTCCATTTAAGTCATCCATTTAAGGGAAAGTTTGAAGGATAGAGGTGGATCTTCACATAAATATAGGAAATGTTAGGCACATATTGCCCAAGCACTCTAGCTGACTCTAATGGCTTATCATAGGGGTAGAATGTAGTGAGAACATCCCTAGCCTGGTAGTAAAGAGAAAAAGGTTCTTACTCTGTGTCAGCCACTCATTACCACTTTGAACAAGGTCCTGACGTATATGGCTTTGGGTCCCTACTGGTGACCTCAACCCTCACAGCTCTGCATTTGCTGAGACTATGCTATTTCCAAGTCATACTTCTCTTGGGCTTATGTTTTCTGGGAGCCTGAGGTCAAATGATTTGTCTTCAGAAAACTGCAAAGATAAAAAAGCCCTCCTGAAAAGCAAATTAATACTAATTGCTATGACTCTCAGGAACTATTTGAACCCTGCACTTACCAAACAATTAGATTTTTTTACAAGGATGTGAAGAGTAGCTACGAGACATTCAAAAGGTGTAAATATTGTTTTGTATGAAATTAGGTTGTTTTGATCTATGCTAATCATCTCCTGTGTGGCATCTCTGGGACAGAGCCTTTGCCTAAAACAAGCCAGGGAAAGAGAACAGCTTTTTCCCCATATATTGCTGTTCAACCAGGATTGCACAGCAATGTGTCCAAACCATAAATGTGTTTCCTGGTCATGAATTATTAGTTCAATAGAATTATTCTTATCAAGGAGAAAATCTCTAATAATAATTCTCCAAATAACATGTGAAAAACAGCAAAAGGTAAAAAAAATACTTGGAATAGTTTTAAGTGAAAATATTTTCCAATAATAAGTGAGAACAGAATGCTTCCTGCCTTCAACCAGTAACCCAGGGCCTAACCTACACTTTGGTACAGAGTGAGATGCTGACAGTAATTTGAAGAAAAGTGCTACCATCAATGGCTAAGTGTCAACAGATAAGACATCTTTGATGCTAAAGGAAGCTATTTAAACCCCTTATTTTTAGAAAAGCAAGTGAATAACACAACAATGAAAAGGGAAAGCCGTAGACATTCACAGTTCTTATTTACATTGTCTGGGCATCCCTGGATCCTAGCATTCTGCAACCGTCTTGCTTTAGTAAAGAAGCCCATGGGGACCCCAATCTCATAAAATGTGAGAAGTCCAATGCCTTGCCAGGTGCCTGAGATTTCCTAGAGTAGGGGAGGATACAGTATTTACTACCCCAAGAATTGGTCCAGCTTCAAGCTTGGTTTTGACCTCTCTCAGATGGACCCTGACACCCTGCCAAGGTTCAGAACTGCTTCAACTCTCAATTTGGCCTGCTTTGCTTTGAAACCTAAGTATACTGTCCCCCCTTACTTTCTCCATATTAGCGACATATGTGGTCTAAGCAAAGTTAATGGAAGATTGAAGGAAAGCAAAGCAGAATTACAGAACCAGTCAGAAAACACCTTAAGATTGAACACCGGCCCTCTGCAAGGCTAGAGTTTGCAGTCACCAAACTCTGGAAGCTATAGCTTCCCATCTTGTTGCTGAGGCCTCACGTCACCCTCTCTCATAAAATCTGTCTTCAAATCTCTTCTATGAATGTCCAGAAACAGTGCTTCTGTTTTCTTTGTTCATAAAAGGGCAACTTAAAAGTCCCAGTACTTCATTGTGCAGAGCCACTTGACTCTAAACAAATTGCAAGAGCTGCCATTACTCAATGGTAGTGACTTTTCTCAAATGAAAGTGTCACCTAACTGAGGCTCCAGCCTTAGCACAAAGGAAGCAGCAGCACGGAGGTCAGGTATTTAGGACATGACTCTAGAATCAGGTGCATAGGCATGAGCTTACCCGGACTGGGTGCTGGGTGTGGGGGCTGGTGGGTAGGGAGTGGGAGGGGAGAGGATATAAAAACTCTATTCTGTGTCTGAACAGACCCTGGAAATGCCATGTCTTTGTTCTTATTCCTATTGCTTTCATTCTCCTCCACCTCCTCTTCCCCTTCCATTCCGCCATCCTTCTCCTAGCCTTCCTTTCTTCTTTCTCTTCTTCCTTCTACTCCTCTTTTTTTTTTTTACCTCCTCTCCTTCTTATATTGAGAAAAATCAATCCTAAAACAATTCGTAATTTATTTTACTAAAGAAAATCCAGAATTTCTAACCTGTCTTCAAAGCTGTCTGTAATAAGACCCAGCCTGCCTTACTTCCCAGTTAACCCCTTTGTGTAGCTGTGTTTTAGCAAAATGGAATCATTTACAGATCCCTGACCTCTCCTCACAGTGGAAGCCCTGCTCATTCTCTTTATATCAAACATAGAATTCTCCAGAGAAATGGAACCAATAGGAGAGTCTATACATACACATACCATATATATATATATATATATATATATATATATATATATATACATACATACATAGAGAGAGAGAGAGAGAGAGATATGATTGCATAGATGAGAACTGGGTTCATGCCATTATGGAGGCCAATAAGTACCAAGATCTGCCATCTGCAAACTAGAAACCTAGGAAAGGTGGTGGCATAATTTTGTTTGAGTCATGAGACCTCAGAGAACCAGAAGAGCTTATGACATAAATTCCGTTTGGAGGGCAGCAGAAAAGGAGATGGATTTCCTGGTTCAATTAGAAGGGCAGAGGGGAGTAAAAGAGATAAATCCCTCTTTCTCCACTTTTTTTTGTTCTATTCAGACTCTCAGTTTTAGGATGGGGCCAACCCACCACCTGCATTGGGGAGGGCAATCTACTTTACCCAGTCTACCAGTTCAAATGCTAATCTCATCCAGAAACACCCTCACAGGTACACTCAGAAACAGTGTTTACTCTGAACACCGATAGTCACTCAGGTTGACACTTAATCATCACCACATCAATTCCATAGTTTAAAACCCAGCCCGCTCTTGAAGGTTCAGTTTAACATTACATTTGTCATTACTCAAGTGTAGATAATATTCCTACCCTGACCACCTTTCAGACTCCCATGAGGCTCTGCCTCCAAAATATGGATGTGAATACCTTCAATCTGCTTTCTAATTCTGCTACTTTGAGTCAGATTATGCATTCAGAAAGAGATGTATATGAATTCCAGCCCTGCTTCTTTTTAATATTTAATTTTTTTTCACCTTGGGGAGACTATTTTAGCTCTTTGTGCCTCATTTTGTTCATCTATAAATAGGAATAAAATAACACCGCAAGAATTGTTGAAGAGATAAAATAAAAGAATGTCCATACAATCCTTAGCACAGTACCTGGCACACAAAAAAAGCTCCATAAGAATTAGCTATGCAGCACTATTTCCGAACATTTGAATAAGACTCCATGGTTTAAAAGCACTCTTCTGGGGGTGCCTGGGTGGCTCAGTCAGTTAAGCATCCGACTGCAGCTCAGGTCACGATCTCGCGGTTCAAGAGTAGGCCTGCATTAGGTTCTGTGCTGATGGCTCAGAGCCTGGAGCCTGCTTCGGATTCTTTGTCTCCTTTGCTCTCTGCCCCTCCCCTGCTTACTCTCTGTCTCTCTCTATCTTTCAAAAATAAATAAACATTAAAAACACAAACCAAAAAATCCAAAAACACTCTTCTGCATTGGTTAGCCCAAAATACCCCATGAAGTAGGTAGAGCAAATGTTTATGCATATTTACAAATAAAGAAATAGCATTTTAAAGAAAATGACTCACTTTGGTGCACCTGGGTGGTTCAGTAGGTTAAGCCACTGACTTTGGCTCAGGTAATGATCTCACGGTTCGTGGGTTTGAGTCCTGCATGGGGTTCTGTGCTGACAGCTCAGAGCATGGAGCCTGTTTCAGATTCTGTGTGTGTGTGTCTCTCTCTCTCTGGCCCTCCCCCACTCATGCTCTGTCTCTCTCTGTCTCAAAAAAAATAAAACCAAAAAAAAAATTTTTTTAAAGAAAGAAAGAAAATGAGCAACTTTAACTGGATTCTAGCAAAAATTAAAGGTCAAGTCGACTGTCAGCTTCATCTGTTTTTGACCCTGCATTTAGTTACTGATAAATTGCATTCACCTGAGCAGGACCTTTGTTCTTTAAGCAGCCTCTGTTACAGAAATGCTACAGGGGCGCCTGGGTGGCTTAGTCGGTTTAAGCGTCCGACTTTCGCTTAGGTCATGATCTCGCGGTTCGTGGGTTCAAGCCCCGCGTCGGGCTCTGTGCTGACAGCCAGCTCAGAGCCTGGAGCCTGTTTCAGTCTGTGACTCCCTCTCTCTCCGACCCTACCCTGCTCATGCTGTCTCTCTCTCTCTCTCTCTCTCTCTCTCTCTCTCTCTCTCTCTCTCTCTCTCTCCTAGAAATGAATAAAAATATTAAAAAAAAAAAGAAATGCTACAGAAATACAAAGTGTGGGCTACATGGACCCTATTGTCACTATTCAGGAGACTAAAATAGGCATGGGAGGAAGAAAGAAAGGTTTCATCCTGGGTTGTAAATTCCCCAGGGGAGAAATAATTGAAGAACTGTTTATGATAGAAAAGTATAATTAGGAGTAATGGGATGAAATTAAGGAGAGGGAAACAAGTTTATAATAAGGTTCCAGTATGAGGTATTCAAATTTAATTGTGTTTTTTAAGTAATGTCAGACTCCCAGATGCTGTAGTGATGAAGACTGTATACAAATGGGTGCATAAATAAATGACTTTATATTCCACACAATCAAACTGGCGTGTCTTATAAACCAAGATGCCATTTTGCAACTGCACATTTAGAACTGGCACAGCAATATGCAAAAAGGAAAAAAATCTTTTATTGGGCTGAGAATTTGATTGTTTCCTATGTCTTATAACCTTACAACTTACTTGGAGGAGCAGAGAACTCCTTCCTCCTCTACCAGGAAAAAAAAAAAAAAGCACACACTCTTCCACTTATTAGATTTGCATATATTGTGCTCCATTTTTGAGTTGAAGCAGCACACACTAGGAGGTTAATTTATCCAGAAGAATGTTACAAGCAACCACTTCAACTGCACTGTTCTGATCCTCATAGACCATAGGTGTGAAGGAAAAAAATATTCATACTAATTTTTATGGCTCCCACACTGCAATAGAGACACAGTTAATAAAGCCGTTCAGATAGAGGGCTACAGGAAATGTGGGAACTTGAAGAGTTTGCCCTGCTTTCTGCTATTGGCTTCACTGTGGAATCAAATTATTTGGAGTTCTTTGCTTTAAGGTCATTATTTTTCATTAGACAAGCTGCTGCTGTTATCCAAAAGTTAATAGCGGGAATATGTCTGGCTGACACAACAAATACAGCCATAGCTCCACAGTTATTAATGCCAGTAACAATTTAGGATACAATGAATGACTGTGGGCTGTGGCATTTACTACTCACACAATAGCAGGAACCTGCTGCTGATCTGTCTTCTGAAAAGAGCACACACACACAGGCTCATGCATGCACATGCTGAACCCATAATAGTCACTTGCCCAAATACATCATGGCAACTAAATGGAATTTTACAAGTGTAGGTGTTAAAGTGTGATTCATGATAGAAGAAGAGAAATTGTGATACAAAGCGCCGGTCTAGGAATTTGGAGGGCTTAAGGCAGCACTGACAATCCTATTATACTCCTCTAGATGGTAAGGACATACCCAAAGACCTCACTAAAATGTCTGCAGAACTCTTTCTGCCTGCATATTTTCAGTGGGAAATGTCCGACTGGTCAGTTACTGGTTCTAATGCTAACGTGGGTTGACTTCTAGGCTAGCGCTGGCCCCATATACAGTAACAGAACTTGACCTTTCTTAGAGATTTATGAGATGCATTGGCATGTTAAAGTCTCCATGGAGCTCTGTAATATGTGGACACAACAGTTTTCATGACTATTTGTGCATTGAAGCCTTCCTGTTTGAATTACTAATTCACATTTTGCATACCAGCATTTAATGAATATTAGTTTGGAAATGAGATCTCCATCCCCCTGTCCTTTCACTCACACACACACACACACACACACACACGGGGACGGGGAATTGTCATGATTCGCTAGAAGTAAGGCTGCTCCCCATATCTCTCCTACTGATGAAATTCAGAGACTCAAATGATTGGAGAACTATAGCCACCTAAGAACCCTTCTGCTGTGCCTTCTTCCTCTGAACCCCCAGTCTGGAGAGTTTGCTGGACTCACTTGGGTTTTTTGGGTTTCCCTTCTTGTTCTGTCCTAGAAAAACTTCTATTATTCAATTGATTTCCAAACTTCACCATCATTAGAGCAGTTTTTCTCCTCACAAGAGCCCCCCCCATTATCATCTCAAAAGGGCAACTAATACAACAGATACAAAACTTCTTGAGAGAAGCAGTCATTGCTGTATTACTGGAGTCTAACTCAGTGCCTGTCACAAGGTCAAGAAGGCTTACTGATTGTGGCTCATTAAATGAAAACCACCAGAGCCTTTGACAAATTCATTAAGTTGGCTAGAACAGGGGCCAAAGACTTTCTGACCAATGCTTTCAAGGCTTATTGCTGTTCTTCCAACTCCTAATTGCTTCCTGTTCCCCATCAATAAGCATTTATTTGGCAACCACATAAACGGAGAAGAGATTCACAGGGCAAGTTTAATTGACTTATTCCCTGGCCTTTGAGAGCAGACAGTCTCAATTTCTTTTCCTCATAAGAGTACATAACTTAATTTAGTTACTAAAATGTGACAAATTGCTATCATAGGTTATATTCCTTTTCACATTCGGTAATTTGTCTTGTCTCCTACCCTATCAAGTTCCCAGAGAGATCAGCACTTTTTCAATACAGTCTAAATATATCCATAAACTAGATTATTCAAAGCACGGATTAGCTGTTTTCATCTTCTGGTTAACTAAAGGTTGCTCTCCAATCCGCTGGCCTGCTACCGTTAAGACTGGATGGTTTCCTGAGTCATCATCCTACTGCATATGCTCTGTGCTGTGTTAGAGATGGGGAATCATGACTCATAGGAACTCAGGGGTGAGAGGATCTTAGGGATTGTGTAGGAGTTGCTGGAATATCAATAGTAACACTCTCACTACCTTCCCTTTGCATAAGCTCATTAAATTAGGAAGTATGTTCTCATCATTTCAACTGGCCTGTGAGATTG
The DNA here is from genome assembly GCA_017311185.1 of Proteles cristata cristata. Classification (NCBI taxonomy): domain Eukaryota; kingdom Metazoa; phylum Chordata; class Mammalia; order Carnivora; family Hyaenidae; genus Proteles; species Proteles cristata. Next base: position 221,472 of record JAESUZ010005434.1, read on the forward strand.
GCAGAAAATAAATACAGGGAAACAATGATTTGCTCAAGATCACATAACACCAGGATTTGGCACAGATATTTTGCCCCTGAATCTAGCATTTTTTTTTTTTTTACTCTATTGTCTGAAGAGGAAGAAAAAGGAGGGGGAAGAGTTAAGAGAAGAAAAGATTAAAGGAGAGAAGTTCTTGACTCAAAGTATGACCTTAACAAATATTTGTGGAATGAATGATAATAATTCTTATATGCATATAAACTCTTTGTGCTTTAGTTTCCCTCTATTTAAAAATGGATAATATTCTCTACAACATGTTGTTGTGAAGATTAAGTGAATTGGTATCCAAAAATTAACTTACATGTCTGTGTGCATATATACATACATATCTTAGAATAGCACTTGGTATATAGGAATTACTCAGATAATATTAAACATTATTAAATGCATAGAACAGTACAGATTACAACAATTTTGAAAATATTATAATTAATCTTCAAAGTAACTCTTCGAAATCTGTGATTATATCTTCATTTTATAGATGAGCAAACTGAAACACAAAGAGTTTAAGTGACAGTATCCAGGTGGTGATAACTGGATGCCTACCCACCCCACAGCTACCTCAGTCAACCAGCCACTGATGAGAGTGAAGATCTTACAACATAAGTGGATGTGCCCACGAACACACAGGTCATCTAGGTGTGGGATGCTAGGCTACATGTGTGCCGAACCCAGGACACACCCTGGATATTGGGAACATCTTATATTTAACTATCATAACTATCAGCATGCTATCTTGAAATGTGTCTCTTTCTCTTGATGAGAATAGTTCAGAAAGAAAAAATAATAATCTGCTAAGCAAATGATCTAGTTAATTGAGCTCTAGCTAAGATTTTACTTTCTAACTATAGCTTCATACCAGAACATTTTATAAACATGGACTATAAGGCAGAGAGACACACTGGGAAGGAGCAGACCAACCAGCCGGAATCTTAACTGCACTTGTAACTCAATCACTGGCTACAACAGGGAGCTCCCTCATCCCTAATCTGAACTTTTATCTCTTTTTATTTTTCCTTTTCTCCCCCTCTGTATTGTTACTTACAAAAATACCAATATACCTTCTCAAGGCAATTAGATCATCACCCAAGTTAATTCTCACCAAGAGGGAGCACAAAGAGCCGTACTCCCAATGATAGCACAAGCTTCAATTAGGCCACCGCAGATGACCTATCTTCTGCGTATTCTATCTTGGATGGATTGATCAGGTATGCCATGCTGAGCATTGTCTCCTTTCCTTTCTGTAGAAAAGCACTTCCCAAAGTATCACTTGGAACCCTGCTCATTGGTTAAGATCTTCACTAAATCAGCCATAGTGTGATCACAGTGTCATTACTGAAGTTAGAAAGGACTGACATAAATGTTGACACCATAGTTTACTTACTACATCTTTCTCCCTTGAAGAAGTCGCTTAAAGCTTCTGAGTCTCAGTTTCCCTATCCAAAAACTGGGATAATAATATTTACCTCTGGGGTTGACTGGATACTGAAAGAAGCTCATGCATTAATTATACTTCATCAGTCTAAAATCCCATTTATCATGTGAGTAGGTACTGAATGTGGAATTGCTATTTTTGATTGTAAGGTATCTGGCATAAGTTAAATTGAGTCTCTCACTTTTAAAATCCCCAGAGCATGGACTACCCTAATGAGCAATGCTGCCACCTTCTGTCTCAAGGTCTGAAAGGAGCCATGTGTTAAAGGATTATAGGGAAATTTCATTTAATCTTGCAGTATGATGAAAACCAAGCTCTCCCAAGTTGGTTCTTAGCCTTGTCAACATCTACGCCTTTGTCTCTCTGTTAATTTTGTCCTGCTGGTCTGGACTAATACTACAAGGCATTTAGCTGTGTTAATTAAAAATACCAGCCAAGCAAGATGCTTAAGGATGTTTCTGCCAAAGGCAGTCTCTGGTTTTAAGCAGCCAGAATGATTTAAGAGTTTTTCACCAACTGCTCTATAAATTTCCTAGCCAACAGCTTGGTGTTGTGGAACACTAAGTGGGGATTAGAAGCCCAGTGGTTTGTAGGCTGTTTGTCATATGAAAGATCCACAGGGAAGGGAGTGACACTAAATCTTATCCTCAGGACAGTGGGAGATAGCCTGGAAGAAGACTATTGGACAATGAAGGGAAATTAAGAATGATACTTCAGATCCAAGTATAGAATAATTAGCTGCTGTAACTTACAGTGCTCAGAACTTTGGAAGGTGCTAGAGCAGTACTAAGTAGATTGCAAAGCTTCAGTAAACCAGGCTAGTTATTGGGCACATGGAAATGAGGGTAATGCTTGGCAGTAAGAGTGTTTGTTTACAAAAGTTAGGCTTATGAGCTATTGGAAAAGGAATAAAAGATGGGACCCTGTGTTTTTCAATCTGGAGAAAATAAACCACTTCTGGTGGTGCACTTCTGACCATCGGAGCAGCCGGCCAGTCCATACAGTGCCCTATGGTCCAGATGGTGGGCCATGGTTGAGAGTCCCTACCATGACCAAGGCACATGCTGAGGCTTCAGGAAGCAGATGGTAACTTTGTGGCTCCAAACAATCTGTCCATAGCAAGATAATATCCAATAAGTGGAGGACAAGGGACAAGAATCTAGTCTCTTTCCCCCTGACCCCCAATGGGGTAAGTTTAGGCACTGTATCAGGGTCTCAACAGAGCTGGACTGGATTTAAGGATGTCTTTAAATGTTCTGAAACATATTTAGACTTTCTCTTTGTGTTTTAGAATTACAATCAAGATTTTGCCTACTTTTTCAACACTTGAAATGAAGACGTGTAGTCTCTCACTAATATACTATTGATCACCTTTATTGGGCACCAGAAGCACCTAGAAGTTCATTAAAATACAGATGCCCAGGACTTGACACAGAATTATTGAAAGAAAATGCCAGGAGCAGGGCCCAAGTGTCTGTATGTTTAAGAAGCACCAAAGGTGATTTTGATATTTACCCAAGGTTGAAAAGCATGGTGCTTACAGGTTTTACTCTTTACACAAAGATGTGAGGAGAATGCAGTGTGGTTGGTCTACATGTCCTTGCATTTCAAGAGTCCTGGCTTTAACACTGATTACTTAAGAGACTTGGGACACTTACTTAAGCTTTTAAAATCCTCAGATTCCTTAAATGAACCTGGGGGCAATAATATCAACTCCACATAACATTATATAAAGATTATTAAATGAGTTTACATATGTTGAAATTATTTGCTAATACAGTAGGAGTCTTTTGTTCTCTCTAGGGCACAGTGATAATGCAAATATCCACAAGAGATGTGAAATGTTTAAAAAAAAAAAAGGCACAATATAATAGCGGAAAGAATAAAGGCAGACTCTGGATCCGAGTTCCCACTCTACTACTCTGTCTTCTTTGAGGTAAATTTAAATGCCTGATCCTTAGTTCTTCACTGGTAAATTGGTCTCATAAACTAAAAGGTGATCCAAATCTTGTCTGATTTTGAATGTCCCAATGTAAGAATGCTTTTACATTTCTAGAGCATTGTTTAGAAAGAAAAAGACAAAGACAAATGAATTATGTGTCAGACTACATATGGCCTGCAAAGCCTAATGCATTTGCTGTTTTATGTCTGTGTTTTTGAAAAAATCATTTGCTGATCCCTGGTCCTACTGCTGCATTTCTCAAGCTTTAATATGCATGTAAATCACCTGGAGATCTTTTTTTTAAGATGTAAGTTCTTATTTAGTAGGTCTGGGGTTGTGCCTGGGAGTCTGCATTGTTAACAAGCTAATATGTGATCCTGATACTACTTATGTAGGACCACATGTTGAATAGCCAGGGTCTGACTAATCTGGATTAATTGGTATGTGGTATGCCTGGGCTTTTCTTATGTTTACAAAGCACATGATGATTATGTGCAGCCAGGGCCTAGAGCCACTGATTTTAGGATCATATGAGCAGAATTCGTCCAATTGGCTGTCTGTCCACTTAGAAAACAGAATCAAGTGTCTGGAAATGTGATTCAAGATGGATAAGTTCTGGGGCGCCCGGTGGCTGTCAGTCAAGCATCCGACTTTGACTCAGGGCATGATCTTATGGTCTGTGGATTTCAAGCCCTGCATCAGGCTCTGTGCTGAAAGCTCAGAGCCTGGAGCCTGCTTTAGATTCTGTGTCTCCCTCTCTCTCTGCCCCACCCCTATTCATGCTCTGTCTCTCTCTCCTTCAAAAATAAATAAACATTAAGAAGAAAAAAAAAAAAAAAGGTCAGTTATCCCGGTAGCAAGGAAGACAATAGCAGAGAAAAGGAAGAGGTTTGACTATTAATAGCCTGTGCACAAAATGCCACTGTTTAGTTTCTGAATTTTGACAGGCCAGAACTTTATCTGTTCCTTACTTTTATTTTTCATTTTATATATTTTGTGAGAGAGAAAGAGAGCATGAGCAGGGGAGGGGCAGAGAGAGAGGGTGAGACAGAATCCCAAGCAGGCTCTGCACTGTCAGCACAGAGCCCAACATAGGGCTCCAACTCACTAACCGTGAGATCATAACCTGAGCCAAGATCAACAGTCTGATGTTTAACCTGGGGGAGCCCTTATTTTAATAGCCTTGGCTCTTGTTCTCCTCCTCCTCCTCCCTAACCCCTTCCTCCTCTTCCTCTTCCCCCTCCTTCTCTGCTTCTCCTTCCTCTTCCTCATCCTTCTCTTCCACCCCCTTCTCATCCTACTTTCTCCTCTTCCTATGGTACCTGTGTGTGTTTTTTGCATTGTCTGACCATGCTGAACTTGACTGCCCACTCAAATTGAACAATGAACAGCCCCACTTCTGTTGGACTTAATTCATGGCCCTGACCCCAAATTGAAAATGTGTGATGATGGAATCTTAAGTGCAATAGCTGGAAAAGAATCCTGAAGATGATAGGATAGTAGTAAGATGCAGAACAATCTCTATTCCCATTTCTATCTTGCCTTCCCGCTCTCCCTCTTCTATAGGCACACAGCATTATGACCTAAAATAAACTAACGTAATTAGCATTTAACTGTATGAACTGAGGGATTATTAGGCCTCGAATATCCATCAAATAAATGAAAATATTGACAGTGAAAATAAAAAACCCACCTGCTGCTTCAGTACTCAAGAGAAAGGCAGTAAGAAAGGACAGCTCTGATGTATCACATATTTATATCCTTGGCAACATTTTCCGGGTATAACTTAGCATTAGGAGGTGAAAACTATTTGATACGGTCCAAGACTATTCTGGTCTGCTGACAGTTTTACAGAGGTGGAACTATTCTGGAGTTTGGTAATGTTAGGAATTTACTTTTATGGCCCTTAGATTGGCCAAATTAAGGATGACATGAAATGTAATGTCACCAGTCGAAGAAGCTGGAAATAGGGGCAAAGATCAGGGAAACAGAGCCATAAACACCACATTTCACTGTGGTGACCAGAAAGGAACCTAATATAATAGAAATAAGCCTTGGGCAGCAAAAAAGGGAAACGCTGGGGTGTTAGCAAGAAGAGAAAATAATTCATTTCGAGCTCCAAGCCTCAGAGCCATGTTTGACCCACCCACTGTCATCTGAGGCCAGTAACCTCAGTTAAAGACAGGGTGGTTGTGAACCAAATAGCTCATGGGTCCAGTCCTCCTCAAGCCAGCTTCTAATTTATGGCCAGAAAACACTTTATTTTATATACGTGTTAATTTATACATGTCACAAACCATGTTGAAACTCCAGAAAATGTTTATCATTGATCATAGATTGTCTTTTGTCATCATAAGACAAAGATGATGGCATCTATCTACTGTCTGAAAGGTTATGTTTCTAAATAAACAGACCCAACCCGTGTGCAGGGTACTCAAAGGCCATTCTAAAGTCACTCTGAACCATTCACATACTTTGAAATGGGTCTATTGTCAACACAAATGGAATGTGATGTATTGTCAACAAAGATGTGATGTGACTTATAAGTTAAAGAAAAAGAAAAAAACCAGTAAATCTCCCAAAAGCTAAGTTTCAGATATATGGACTTAGAGAATTTAACTTATAGTTTAGAAATAAATAAATAAATAAATAAATAAATAAATAAATAAATAAATAAATAAGAATGGCTTTTAGAAACCTCTGGTGTTTTGTTGTTTTCTTTTTTTGTTTTTAATTTTGATAACGGAATAAAAGCAAATCAAATTTTGAGTGCCCCTAAATTTGGCTTCAAAGTTGGATAGGAGTCACTGGTCTTTTTTTTTTTTTTTTTTTTTAAGTTTATTTATATTGAGAGAGAGAGCGAGCACAAGCAGGTAAGGCGCAGAGAGAAGGAGAGACAGAATCCCAAGCAGGCTTCACACTGTCAGCGCAGAGTCCAATGCAAGGCTCAGACTCATGAACTATGAGATAATGACCTGAACTGAAATCAAAAGTTGGTTGCTTAACTGACTGAGCCACCAGGTGCCCCTGATCATTTTTTAGTTAAGTATGTGCACATGTGTAAAACACCAGTGAGCACATATGTTTATGCTGTGTCCAAAGTTAAAATGTGCCTTTAATGAATCATAAGGGATCAGAGAAGTCATATGTGCTTTCAAAAGCACAATAAGCAGAACACTAAGAAGAACCTCCACTTCTAAAAATTACAGAGAACTGAGAACACATACTATCCCTTCCCATGAGATCCTTCATACAGAATCTTTGTGAACTTTAATATGGGAACATGACATGTTCCTCACTGTACTGTGCTGAGATTTAAAATGGATTTCCCAGGGCACCTGGGTGGCTCAGTCTGTTAAGCGTCCAACCTCAGCTCAGGTCATGATCTCAAGGTTTGTGGGTTCGAGCCCTGCATCAGGCTCTGTGCTGACAGCTAGCTCAGACCCTGGAGCCTGCTTCACATTCTGTATCTCCCTCTCTCTCGACCCTCCCCTGCTCACACTGTCTCTCTCTCTCTCTCTCTCTCTCTCAGAAATAAATAAAAAACATAAAAATGTTTTTTAAAAAATGAATAAAAATTAAAAAATAAATAAAAGTAAAATGGATTTCCCTGATTCCTGGCTTGAAAAACACATCTCAATTTAAGCAATTTTTACTGAATATAGCATATGCCTCTATTGGGCTCTGCCTGCCGATGGCCAGACTTTCATGGATATTGATCAGGATCCACTGCCTTCCCCCAATTTCACTCTGGCCATAACCAGGCAGAGTCCAGTAAGGAAGTCTACTGGGCTACCTAAGAACAACTCCAATCAGCAGGAAAGAGACAATGTCAGCTGTCCACAGGTACACGGGCAAGGGAGTGGGATGAGAGCACAGCGCTAAACTGGATCCAGGTAAGGAAGAAAAACAAATGTGTCTCCTATGACATCAAATACAAACTTTTGTTATCTAACCTCCCTGAGCTTCCATTTTGTCCCTTTATAAAATAGGGATAATGATAACATCTTCCTCATAGATGCATTATGATCATGAAATGAGCTAGCGGATGCCATGGATGTAGAACAGTTAAGCGCTACATAATGTACTAATGTAGCACTAATAAAACACTTGGCCATAGCAAAATGGGCGATCAAATAATTATCACCTGTCCTTCTACAGTTACTTCTTTCTCTAGGATGAAATAAAGCAAACAACTCGAAGAAGGTAGACACCAATTCTCCTACTGCCATGCTCCCAGTTGTAATGTGTCCCAAGTCACATATTAGTAAGTGATTGCAACAAGAACTGGAATCTAGGCCTATTGACATCCATAGCCCAAGACTGCTCTTTGAAATTGTTATCTCCCTGCACTTTCGTAGTTCATTAGAACCGAATTGGTGAAGAGCATTTGTAGCAAAGTTTAGCTGGCATGCAAGCCACTCACAGAGAGTCAGGGTAACTCACAAACCCAGTTCAGCAGACATCCCCTGAAGTTCATGCAGCATATGTTGTCATGGTTAGAAGCCTGTCCTAACCATCCCAGTCAGTGAAAATGTTCTGAGAAGAGAGAAGCTAAGCCCATGTAACACTGCACTCTCAATGAGGGCCCCAAAGAAAGCAACGCAATAGAAATAGTTTAAAAACCTTAATCTTGTCTAAATTTGACCAATCTGTGGGCATCACACCTAATGAGACATTTAGAGGTGACTAATCCACTGCAGAAGTTTTCCCTCATGCCTCCCACTGTGGTAAAGGCCACACTGATGTTCTATAAAAGGCCATTTTTGACAGCAGGTGTGACACAGCTGAGTCACCTGCTGAACACACCTGCACCAGCTCAGCGGGATTTGTGTGTGATGCGTCTGTACAAAGGTCATAACACAGGGATGAACAGAGAGATGATCTCTGGATAATCCAGTGACATTTTAGCCAAGAAAGAAAATGTCCACGGAGAAAAAAAAATGGCGACCAACACACTGAAGGCAAAGGTCTTCCTCCCATGATGATGTTGGGTCATAGGATGCTTGTGTTTATAAATCTAGACTTTTTCCTAGGAAAGAGTTGACAAGGCAATGAACATTTAAGCTAGGAGGTCCGGGTATCCTTGAGATACTAGAGAGGAAGAGATAAAAGCATGACACAGCCATAAGCAGAGATAGTGTCACGGTGCACTAGGAAGAACGTTTGAATTGAAGGGACTAACTGGTGCTGTACATGCGTCAAGCAAATACCAGTAATGCACTCCTAAGCCTGAATACTCTCTCCATAATGGGAAAATGACACTAGGTTTGTGGGTGAGGTTAACAGGGTTTTCAGCACAAATCTGCCCAGAAGCTGTGTGTGGAAGCAATCAGCTCACTTAACATTTAATACAGGTGTTGTTACATGGACTTCCATGCAAATTCAGTGTGTTAACACTGTTGGGTGGTTAAACATTTGTCCCATATTTCCAATGGTCCCAAGAATGTTGAGAAAGGAAAATTTACTGCCACTTGGTAATATTCCAGAAAGCTAATTACCCAAGAGAGAATTTATGAAAGACAGCGTCGACTGTTGTTCTTCACTTGCTTTTGCAAATATGAGCTTTCTGCTTGCAGTTTTTCTTCAGCCTCTGTGCTTTCATACATGCCATTCCCTGGGTGGAGATGCTCACTTGCCCTTGTCTCTAAATTGTCTTTAAAATACTTATCTTGGGGTGCCTGTGTGGCTCAGTCGGTTAAGTGTCCAACTTAGGTCAGGTCATGATCTCACAGTTCGAGGGTTCAAGCCCCACATCAGGCTCTGTGCTGACAGCTAGCTCAGAGCCTGGAGCCTGTTTCAGATTCTGTGTCTCCCTCTCTCTCTGACCCTCCTCTGCTCGTGATGTCTCTCTCTTCCCTCAGAAATAAATAAAAAACCATTTAAAACCATTAAATTTAACCATTTAAAAAAAGTTAAAAAAAAAAGAAATTATATTTTAAGACTCAGCTTAATTGTCACTTTTACTATGAAGTCTTTTATGACTGTCCTTTGCAAAATGGGTCAAGGTTTGCTCCACTAATGTGGAGCCATTGTGGCATTGTGGGTATTCCATCACATTATCATTTAAATACCTAGTCCCCACTCTCCCAACCCATAGTCTTTTTAAATTTTAAATCTACAATACCTAGAATAACTCCTGGAACTTAGATCTCATTAGTTGCTGTGGAAAAAAGGGAGAGAGAGAAAGAGGGAATATCATTACCCAGCAAGGTAAGGGAATTGCATAATGCTGGAAAATAAAAATGTTATGGGGAAGGAGAAAGAGCTTAAGACATAAAGTCAGAGCACATGGCCTTAAAATCCACTTTTCCCACTCGCTGTCTGTGACTTTGGGTCGAAGGTTAACCTCAGTCTTAGTAAAACCACAAGGATGCTAAGATTAAATGAAGTAATATACATGAAAGCAATGGACACGTGTGAGTTCTTCAAAGACTAAATTATTGATATTGGTTGAATAAATTATGAAGTAATTACCTTTTAAAATTCGGAGCCAAATAAAGCATACTTGGCAAGGAATCCGACTTCAGAATTTCTATGTATCAAGATAATTTGCTTGTAAATATCAATTTATCTTTGTACTGCTAAAGCAATGGCAACAGCAAATTTTCTCACTGATAGAATGCCTTCTAAAAAGCTAATGTCGTACACTGACTTTTCCTGCCAGAGTTAATTTTAGGGGGTGAGACATTTTTTTTAAGTCTCTTTAGTCCATGAAAGTGCATTATTCTCATAAAAATCCCTAGGCTCATAAGTAAAGCAGAAGCCCATAGTTAAGCAGTTAACAATAAAAATAGAAATCTGATCAGAAGCACAATGGATTGTGTTGGCAGAGCGCCTTCCCACACAGCAGAAACCCATTTCATCCTTGGCTATAATGGGCATCTTGAGGAGGGTCCCATTTTTGTCAAACTAATCTTAGAGTGTGTTTCTTAAAGACTCCTGTGGCCCATCAGCTGTGCTTGCAAAAATAGGAGACAGCTTCCCCTTCCCTCTCTTTCTTTTCACACACTGCTTCCAGCACCCATACAAAGAAGATGCCAGCAGAAAAGAAAAGCAGGAAAAGGAGATATACATTTAACAGATAATCTAGTCCCACATCACTGTGGGACCTGCTACTTAATACCTCTGACCCTCAACTTTGGTTTCAATCTAGTTAACCTCTTCCTGCTTCTTTATACCTTCACGCTGCATGCTCAGCTTCTTCTGTACATTTGTTAACAGTATTCCCTCTCTCTCCACCTCTCTCTCTCTCTTTCTGGTGTTCTCTGTTCTCCTCATCACCCATCCTTTAAGACCCTTCCCAAGCTTCATCTTCACTATGGAGCCTCTCCTGATGACCATGACCTGCATCTTATACTGTCTCCCTAAATTCCTGAACTCAGTTGATATACATACCTAGCAGTCAATGCCATAATCAAGCCAATATTGTTCTTTTATCATCCGTACTATGCCCTGGACTACCATTTCATAGTAAACCCGTTGTGGCTTATCCTGTTCTTGATGCTATTTGTGAACTTTAAGAAAAATAAATTCAATTTCAGCACATGCATAGGCACTCAGAAAACGATTGACTTTTCACTGATTGGAGAATCTTCTACCACCCACCTCTGAAGGATTAATAACAACTTAGACCTCACATGGATACATATATACTATATATCTACATAAATTTATCATTTGAAGAGCAAAGCACAAATTATAGAATACCTGTGTTTAAATCTACATTCTGTCATTTACTAGGTTTGTAGCCTTGAAAAATTATTATTGGCCTTGGATTTCCTGTCTTAAATGGGAAAATAATACCTGCAAAGAAGTCATTTCCATTACTGTAAAATGAAGATAATAATACTACCTATAAGTTTAAGGTGAGGACTTAATGAGAAAATGGAATAAAATAAAGATTTTAGGATTGCATTGGGCAAATAGTAGGTGTTCAATAATTTTGTTATTATCACTATTATTATGGTAAATAAGTGTATAATTTGACTAAACTACATAAACTACTACTTGGCACATGACAGACCCTTACTAAATGGTAATTCCCCATCTTCTGCTTTCTTTCTTATGGTGTGTCCTTTCTTCTAAAATTTGAGAACTCCTGCAGCTTTTCACAGTTAAGTTGTGAGTGATCTTACATTTAATCTTTTCACATCATTTTCTCAGCAGGAAAATAGCTGATGCATTGTGACCTTTCTTAATAAGCTGGAGACTAATTCTACAATGCTGGGGAAAGATGGCATACCAAATAAGGTCCATCCATTTGCTCTATAATGCTGATGGAAGAACTAACACCAGACATCATTCTAGTACTGGAAGCATAGCACAGAATGAGACAAACAAGCATCCTATGTGTATTAAGCTTACATTTTTGTAGGTGAGAAAGACAGTAATCAAATAATCAGAAGAAGAATTTCAGATATTGACAAACATAATGAAGAAGAGAAACAAGGGAATGTTGTGTCCTCGTGTGACTAGAGAAGGTAGGGTAAACAAGATATGGTGATCATAGAAGCCCTTCCTGGGAAGGCGACTCTGAACCTGAATGATGAGATGAATACATACATGCAAAAACATAAGGAAATAGTGGCTTAGAAGGAGGGAATAACAATGCAAAAACATGGAGGCAAGAAAAAGTGTTGAGCTCAACATTATTGGTATAATGATAAATTGACAAGGAACAAGTCAAAGACGACCGTGATTGCACTCCATGGATATGTAAGTTTGGGTTATTGTTTTCACCAAGCATTGAGTTCTGGCTATGAACCTACTCCTAACCAAGGAAATATATTAGCTCATGAATTGTAAGTTCACCATTTATGGAATGATACCAAATGATTTCTATTAGAGAGGTGAACATCAAGCGCTTCTTTTTACAGCCAATCTTTCTCCTCTAGGACAGAATGCTATAAGCCCTCATTTTCTTATTTAGCAAGATTCTCCACCCAAGACCTTATTTTCTGAATTACATCAATAATCACTTTTCTCTGATGGCTCATCATATTTGGAATCTAATTCAGTGATGTTTTTACAGCAGATTAAACTTTTCATTCTGCTGTATCTTAGCTATAATATGTCAACAGTTTTGTCTATATTAATAACCTCCAAAGCAGAGGTGCCATAATTAAGCATCTTGTTTTGACAGAATTGTTACAGTACTGCTACTTAGAAGGAGAAAAAAAAGTAAGGACTAAAAAAGCAATTTATTTTCCTAATGTTTAATGTTTATGTGTGGAGTAAGTGCTAAATACCTGTATATTTGATGCTCTGCAAATAAGTGGATTGGAATTGCCTGTTGTAATATTTTATGTTATCAGTACAAAGTGGCACTTATAAAATCATGATGCAATTAATTTTCCATCTGAAAAATAATAAAAAGCCTTGTTCAAAGCCAAGTTCTAAAAAAAATATTAGTGAAAACTAGCTATGTAACATTGATTGATTTGCTAGTACATGGATGAAGAATTCAGTTAAAACAAAAGTTATGGATACATACTATGGTAAAGGTATGCCATCAGATACTGTAAGGGATTAAGAAAAAAGAATTAAGGGGCGCCTGGGTGGCTTAGTCGGTTAAGCGTCCGACTTTCGCTTAGGTCATGACCTCGCGGTTCGTGGGTTCGAGCCCCGCATCGGGCTCTGTGCTGACTGCCAGCTCAGAGCCTGGAGCCTGTTTCAGTCTGTGACTCCCTCTCTCTCTGACCCTCCCCTGCTCACACTGTCTCTCTCTCTCCTAGAAATAAATAAAACATTAAAAAAAATTAAAAAAAAAAAAGAGAAAAAAGAATTAACTATCCTTCTTGCTCTGGAGCCCCGTGTATAGAAGATGTAAGATACAAACCTGAAGACTATCAACTATTGACCAGAAAGTGATTTCTTATAATAAAGGTTAAAATAAAATATGATAGCTTAGAGTCAAGATTGATTAGGTTTCCTAGAAAAGATGGCATTGGAACAGAACATTTATTGTAAAACTTATCTGGTTCATCATAAACAGAAGTATAGAGGTAGAAAGATAAAAAGAAGAATGGAGTACTTGAAGTAATTCTTTAGTACTATGCTGAACAATTCATTTGTAGGATAATGTGAAATAAGTGTGGGAAAGAGGGTGAAATTTTTAGATGATGATCTGTTAGATAAACAAGGAGAGAGATGTGTATCCAGCCTCTTGGTTTGCAGTCTACAAACCTCACCAGGTGGTGGCATTATTCTGACAAACTGCTTCCCTCCCTCCCTCCCTCCCTCCCTCCCCTCCTTCCTTCCTTCCATAGATTCATTCCTTTCATATAAACCTTTTGTTCCACCTAGGGGCTGGTGTTAAGTAATATATGAGACAAGGATCCTCCTTGGTGATGGTGTTTCATGGTGCTTATTATTATTTATATCCTATTGACAAATAGAGAAAAATACTTAATCATAAAATAATTAAATCTATAGCATTGTAAGTTGTGATAAACATTATTAAGAAAACAAAAAGGAGGGATATTAGTAAGTGTTACTGCCTTAGAAGGGATAGTTGAGAAAAGATTTTCATGTCTTATGTGGCATTTAAGCTAAGACTTTTTAAAAATAAGATGCTAGCTTTTTAAAGAGAAGCAAGGGAATTTCTAAGAAGAGAGAATACAGTCCCTGAGCAAGGAAAGAATGTAGACTGTTCAGGCTATGGAAGAAAACAGAAATGGCTGGAAGGAAGTCAACAGGGAAAGAGGAAGGAAGGGGCCATTTTATGTGATACTTTAAATTAGGTTCTAATGCAATGGTAAATCAGTCACTGGAGAATTATTACATGGACTGTTCTGCTGCTATAAGATTAGTTCAGTATGAGTGAGGTTAAGAGTGAAATTAGGGACACCTAAAATATTCTAGTCCAAACAAGAGATGATAGTGTAAGAGAAGATAGTGTACTGCTAGTATCTTTAGTGTACGATTTTCAGCAGTGATGGCAAAGTTGATTGAGAGAAATGGAAAGATATGAAATATTTTGGAAATAAAGTCAGCACATGATGATAGATTGCTGTTGGGAGAAAATAAAAGGGAAGATCAAGCAGTTTTGCTGGGTTGTCTATTTGTCATCTTATCTCAAAGCTATGTAATTTCAATTAATTAAATGCTTTTGTTTTAATTATATGAGTAAGAACAAAAAAAGTATTATGAGATATCTAGAAGAGTCCATTATTTTTATTTCTGTATATAGTTTGCCAAAACTTCCTACTATTTTAGATTTGCAATCACACATATAATATGAAAATAGTATTAATGCATTTATTCCACTAACTACAAAAAAAGAACACCTATAAAACAATTTTAAATAAAGTTACTTCATGCTTAAATTGTATTTCAGGAGGGATTGGTTCCAAAACTCTAAAGAGTTCTTAAATGAATTTGTTACAGAAACACAGGTTTTATCATGATTTAGTCTAGAAAAGTTGGCACATTGGGCTGACTCTCATGCCTTTGATCAAATATCAGAATGTCCAATGAATTAGCATTAGAGATATTTTTAGATTGCTTATTGGGAATAGCCATCTTTATAGGGAAAATGGATAGTCTGGGTAAACATAATTAGAAAGCAGAGAGTGAGCTTTTCCAAAGTCATTAAACTCTGAGGACATGAAAAAAATGAAGAGGACAGGAGACTTAAACTGTTTAAGAATAAGGAGTGTCCCATGTAGCTATTAATAGAAACCCTGAGAGCAATTGTGAAAAGAGACGCATCAGGAAAATGAAATGACTGCTGAAAATCACACCCAAGGCCGCCTGGGTGGCTCAGTGGGTTTAGTGTCTGACTTCGGCTCAGGTCATGATCTCACAGTGGGTGGGTTTGAGCCCCGCATTGGGCTCTCTGCTGACAGCCAGCTCAGAGCCTGGACCTTGTTTCCAGTTCTGTGTCTCCCTCTCTCTCTCTGACCTTCCCCTGTTCACAGTGTCTCTCTCTCTCTCTCTCAGAAATAAACAAGACATTAAAAAAAAATTTTTTTAAGAAAAAAAAAAAATCACACCCAGACTATAATTGCAGCTTGTATAAACTGGTCAGTGCTGTGGATTTAGTATTGATATTGGAATCGTGAAATCAAAACATTCACAAATAATTGTGATGATCAATTCTTAAAATTCAAATTTTAGAGTTTGAAAATTTCCAATAATTTTTATTTACTGATTGATTTATTATTATTTATTTTATTTATATTTTTTAACATAATTTATTGTCAAGTTAGCTAAAATATGGTGTATACAGTATGCTCTTGGATTGGGAGTAGATTCTTCTGATTCATCACTTACATCCAACTCCCAGTGATCATCCCAACAAATGCCCTCCTCCATGTCCATCACCCATTTTCCTCTTTCCCCTGCTCCTCCCCATCAACCCTTAGTTTGTTCTCTGTATGTAAGAGTCTTTTATGTTTTGCCTCTCCCCCTCTCTGTTTGAAACTACTTTTCTCCTTCCATTCCTCCATGGTCTTCTGTTAAGCTTCTCAAGTTCCGCATATGGAAAATCTTCAATAATTTTAAACATCCATGCTATGTGAATCTGTGAGTGCCTCTTAGTTTTACATATTTTCATATCTATCATCCCAAATAAAATGTGTACCGCCAATATCTACCTGTGAGAAGTCTACAAAAAGAGAAGGCAGATTTCATCCTCAGATTTCCATATTTGAAGAGGTAGTATAGAAATATTGAGCACTACTAATTATATAGCATGGTAGAAATTAAGGAATATTGATAAGTATGATTCAATCATAGGACAGCAATAACAAAATGAAATCTATAAATGACTTTGAAATATGAAGCTGAAATCTGGCCATGTGTAGCAACATGGATGGACCTTGAGGGTATTATGCTGAGCGAAATAAGTCAGGCAGAGAAGGACAAATATCATATGTTTGCACGTATAGGAGGATTAGGAGGAACTTAACAGGGGACCAATGGGGAGAAGAAGGGGGGAAATGGTGGGGAAAGGGAGAGAGGCAAACCATGAGAGACTCTTGAATGCTGACAAAAACTGAAGACTGATGGATGTGGGGAGGAGGGGGGATGGGCATGGAGGAGGACACTTGTGGGGATGAGCACTGAGTGTTATGTGGAAACTAATTTGACAATAAACTATTTGTAAAAAAAAAAAATATGAAGCTGAAAAACATCTAATTTCCAACAAAATTGTATATCAAATCATGTGTTGAGTGCTAGAACAAGTTATTTTTAATCTCTGAGTGAAGAAGTTCAACACAGAAAAGTTTATCACAACTTTAGGGATTGATTTTGAGAAACTATGGTCCTGTGATTTAGAAAAAAGAAACCAGTATTAAAAGAAATGGACCATGTTGCTCTGAATAATATCAAGCTAGAGGCCAAAGTAAACAATAATCAATACAGGGAGGAAGCACCAGTCAGAATACACTCATAAAATCATATTTACCAGGCATTATTTATGCACATTATCTAGATAAATATAGAATTCTGATTTTAAAAGTAAAGACTTGATGAACAGTGAATCCAAGTCATTTGGGAATAGCTTATTATAATCCACACCTAGTTAACACAGAAGTTGGCCACAGTCTGAATTTTACGTGTAACATACTTTTTAAGATACATACTTTCAAAAGTATAAACCCAAAATGATAGATACCACACAAGTACAAGTAAAATTTGATCTCATATGATATCCTATTTTCAGAGTCAGATATTCTCTGCACAATTGGCAGGCTCCTTGTGTTTTGTTATTCATCCACTGATGAAGGCAGGGTCAAGTTTCTAAACTCTCCAATTATTGTTTGTTGCCTGGAAACCCTGAGTACAAGACATTTGCGTCCCTCTGATGGCAATCAAACAAACTACCAACTTGTGGAGGGTCACCACACAGACACCTGTGTCACCTTCAGACCATGTACAGGTGCATAAAGAGACGCCACTTCTGAGTTACTACTTTTTCATTTCCACTCACACTTTTACAAGATCAGTCCTGTGACACAGCATTTGGAGTGGAATATTTATCAATAACACTATCAATGCAATTATTAATAAAATGAAAGAGAACAATCATTGCACCAAGAGAAAGACCACCTTCCCTGGCCTCAGCTATGGCATGACTTAGGCCTCAGTATCCGGGCTAAAACCATGACCTCTAGCCCAACTCCAACCTTCTTACATTCTAAATGGCAATCTGAATTCAATGCCCTCAGTTTCTTCTTAGAAAATATCACAACAGAACCTTTCAAATAAGTGATGTTATTTCTAAACCTTGTAGTCACGAGCACTCTCTTCTCAAGGATGGAGTAGCCAAGGGCTGAGGCTTCTGCTTACATTGCCTTTAGAGGCAACTGTCCTGAGAAAGTAAAAGTTTTTTTATTTCCATCCAGGCTCCCAAAACTCCCTTCTTATCAGCCTCCAGACAATTCTTGTCATCATTTCTCAAAATGTGAGAGTAGGTGCACAGCATAATCTCATACAATCGTCTTTAGAAAGGAAACAAATAAACCAAAAAGGATTCTTCTAAGATTCAATAAGATCGAAAAATGCTCCATACTATAGTTCCTACCTCCTACTCTGGAAATCCTTTATATATTTAAGCCTACCAGAGTTATGTGAAATTCTACAGTAGAAAAACTTTGACCTTGACATACTCCATCTTTTCCAAAATCACTCAAGTAAGAAATCTCTTTGTTTTTGGAATACCCACCAACATCCTTATGGATCTAGAATTCTGGTAAGTATGCTTTGAAAAGTGTTGTTATATCATTTGTTACAATTTAAGTTTTTATCTGTCTAATTAATTTTTAAATCACTATGGTATACATGAAGGCTGCTCACCAATACTTCCCATTATCCTTCTAGGTCCACGTGAGGATTTTACTTTCCCTTCCATTTTAAGCATTGTCATATGACTGCTAAAATTTGTGAAATATGATCAGATATGTGTCATTTTCAGGCAGAAGCATTTAATTCCTGGTATGAGTCCATCCAGAGTGCTCCCAACCATGCTATGAAGACGTCATTATCATTCTTATATTGTGAATGACAAAACTAATTTTCAGAGAAGGCTAGGACAGGATTCTAATTTGTGTATCACAAATCCCATGCTTTTTCTGCCACACCTTGCTGCCTGAAGTTGACATTCATATCACACTAAGTAACACACCTATCATCTTCCAAAATGAAATGTTATTCCTTTAATGAATTTATTTTTGCATCCATTATTCATGAGGAATTCAGCACACTACTCCACCTAAAGTTATGGTTTTATTAGTATAAGTGGCTCAAGTTGAAAGCAATGTTGCTTATTTTCCCATGAAAATTGATATCTATGCATTTCTTCCTTTCAGTTAAAGGAAATATGATAAAATCTAATATTCTACAATATTGTTAAAGTTGCTCAAACCATGCTAATTAATAGGGTCGGAACCATCAAGATGTCTCCTTTCTCTTTTAGAGCATTATATAAATAGGCAGGAGATTTGGATTCCTGTTTTTCCTTCTAGTTTCCTTTCAGTGATTGGGAAAGTCATTAAACTCTTTAAGTTGTAATATCCTCATTTCTAAGATAAGGATAGTAACATCTGCTTTACAAGCCTCACAGTTATTTATTTTTTTTACTTATACACTCATGAAAATTAAATGAGATTACAAAACTTTTTTTTTAATATTTTATTTATTTCTAGGAGAGAGAGAGAGAGAGAGACAGCATGAGCAGGGGAGGGTCAGAGAGAGAGAGGGAGTCACAGACTGAAACAGGCTCCAGGCTCTGAGCTGGCAGTCAGCACAGAGCCTGACGCGGGGCCCGAACCCACGAACAGCGAGATCATGACCTAAGCGAAAGTCGGACGCTTAACCGACTAAGCTACCCAGGCGCCCCACAAAAAATTTTTTAAAGCCACCACCATTTGACATCAAGAAAGACATTGGAAATACTCAATATTGTTATTATTCTCTTCCAACTAACTTTGTTCCTTTATATTATTTTCATGCAAAGACACTTATCATAAGCATTTTCCTTCTCTTCTACAAAATGACCAAAAAAATTTTAAATTGCCCACCATTTCCAATAACATTTTACTCATATCCTAAATTCTGAACGCTAGATAAACTCCACTGCTCATTTCTCATTCCTTAATTCGAGTAACCAGGCACTGTTGAAGCTCATGTCACAAAATAGATTTGAGTCATAAAATGTGTAAACATCACTCTCAGTTAAGTCTTTAACACCATACTCCAAACCTACCATTTCTCTTACATTCTCCCCAAACATTTTAAACATTACCATTTTTCCTAAAACCCTGCTATCCCTACTGAAACCATCCAACTACACATACATATATGCCTGTGCCCGGCAGATAACCTCATTTTCACTTTCCAGAGGAAATTTTTTCAGCGTGTGTTGAGTGCCTATTAAACACCAGGCATTGCTCTAGGTACTGGGAATGTAGTGATTGAATAGACATATAACATCCCTAGTTTCCTACTCCTAGGACATAAAGGAAAAGACAGACTAAACATGTGAGCAGATTTCAAATAGATAAAAATATGAATGACTAGCTTAAGTAAAAGAAGAATAGACAGATATAGACTGAAGTATGATAAATTCAGGTAGTGATATTATAAAGACAATAAAACAAGGTAATAAGATTGTGACATTTTGTATTTATCATAAAAAATGATCAATAAAAGCCCTTCTGAGGAGCCAATTGAGCAATGAGGCAGAGGATACTGGTTATGTACCCCAGCATCAGTTCTCTCTTCTTAGCTACATACAGAGCTCCAACTTTTTGTGGCCACCAAGGAAAAATAATGCATTTTCTGTACTCTCCTACAGCTGGGTGTCACTATATGACCAAGTTGCAGTCAGTGAGAGCTAAGAAGTGCCTTCTGTTACTAGTTCTTACAAGAGGGGTAGGGATGAGACCTTCTTTTCTGCCTCCTCTATTCTACCTCCTAGGTTTTGCTGTAACTGTAGTGGAAAGATATTGGTGATGTAGGGGGGAAAGTCTGGGAATCTGCCCAGAGTTGCACTTTAGAAAGAACATTGGCTACTCTCTGGAGAATGGACTGTGGGGAACAGTTTGGAACCAAGGTAACTGGCAAGGACACAATTACAATTACACAAGGGCAGGAAGATGGTAGATAGAATAGCTACAGAGGAGATGGTAAAAGTGGTCATATTTTGAACATCTTTTTTTTTTTTAATTTATTTCTAGGAGAGAGAGAGAGAGAGAGAGCGTGAGCAGGGGAGGGTCAGAGAGAGAGGGAGTCACAGACTGAAACAGACTCCAGGCTCTGAGCTGGCAGTCAGCACAGAGCCCGACGTGGGGCTTGAACCCACGAACCGCGAGATCATGACCCAAGCGAAAGTCGGACGCTTAACCGACTAAGCCACCCAGGCGCCCCTTGAACATCTTTTTTGAGAGAAGCCAACAAGATTTGCTATTTGCTGATGTGGATAGTAGCAAATGACAAAAGAGATGCATTAAGGATAACTCCTAAATTGCTGGTCAGGCCAATTGGGTGAGTCATGGTGCCATTTACTGAAACAATAAAGACTGGAAGCAAAGCCGGTCAAAGGGAAAGTGAGGAGGGAAGGATGTGCACATTAAGCCTGGTGTGTCTATTAGGCATCCAAATAGGGATGTTGAGAAGATATGTGAACATATGAATCTGGAGTTATGGGGGTAAAATGAGACCAGAAATGGATATCAGGTAGTTCTCAATGTACAAGTGATAGTTAAGATCAGTTTACATGAAATTATTTAAAGAAAGAATACAGACTGAGAAGGACAGGAGATTGTAGACCATGTGACAGTGTATGGTCTTTTAGAGTCCAAGGAGAGTAAGGTAAGCTAACAAAGAAACTTGAGAAGAAAGAATCTATCAAGTATAGGAGGGAAATCAGGAAGAAGTAGAATCACAGAGTTAGGGAAGAAAGGATACCAAATGCTGCTGGGAGGTTGAATAGAAGAAAAAAAGAGAATTCATCAGAGGTTTAGAAACATGGAGATCATAACCTTGGTATAAGCTATTCCAGTTAAAAGGTGGGAATAAAAACATTCTTGGAGTGGAGAACTGAGGGGAGAAGTAGATAGGTCTTCTGTAAAGAGGGCAAGGAAGTTCAGCAGTAGAATCAGAGATGTGGGTTCTAAATGGATAATTGTCTTTTGTTTGTGTTTTGTATATTCTTGTATTTTTTAAGATAGGGAGATATTTTTTAAAATGTCTATGATCTGGTTGCAATAATCCATCCAATAATGCACATGAATATAGTCTAGAATATGTTAGAGAAGAAGTCATCTAACGCACAAATGTCAAGTTGGCCTTAGACCCATGAGGTTAGGTTAGGCAAGATCATCTTTGTTATTGTTAACCACTGTATTCTCAGTGCCTAGTATAGTACTCATGACATTGTGGGTGCTTAATAATTATTTGCTAAATGAATGAATGAATGAATGAATGAATGAATGTTACATTCAACAGTTTTAGTCAGCATATTTCATCACAAAAATCTTTAAATAAGCTCACTGCATTCCCTGTTTAAAATACTTTGGAGGTGCCAACAGCCTCTTAAAGTAAAGAAAAATGGGGCACCATTGGGGCACCTGGGTGGCTCAGTCGGTTAACCGTCCGACTTCAGCTCAGGTCATGATCTCATGGTTCATGGGTTCGAGCCCCACATCAGGCTCTGTGCTGACAGCTCAGAGCCTGGAGCCTGCTTCAGATTCTGTGTCTCCCTCTCTCTCTGACCCCTCCCCTGCTCATGCTGTCTCTCTCTCTCTCTCTCTCAAAAATAAATAAAATATTAAAAAAAAAAAAGAAAAGAAAAGAAAAGAAAAATGGGGTACCTGGGTAGCTCAGTGAGTTTAGTGTCTGACCCTTGGTTTCAGCTCAGGTCATGATCTCATGGTTTCATTAACTGGAGCCCTGCATTGGGATTCTCTGTCTCCTTTCTCTGCCACTTCTCTGCTCCCACCGTCTCTGTCTCTCTCAAAATAAATGAATAAACTTAACACAATTTTTTGGAAGTTAAAAAAAAATCCTGAAATTGGCACACGGGCACATAATGGCTGGTCTCTGTTGTTTCTGTAGCCTCAGTTCTCTGACACCTGCTTGCATCCAACATCTACACTGCGGTGAACAGCTAGTTCTACAGGTACAGCACATTGTTTCCTGCCTTGGTGCCTTCACCACATGTGCTCTTTGTACTCACAAAAACTTCCCCTCATTAACTCCCTGTGTTTTGCTACCTCCTATTTATTCTTTAAGACTATACTTATTTCTGAGCTAGAGCTTCTCAGTGCTCCCAAAGTAACTGTGCAAAACTCTTATAAATAATTATCATGTTAAATTGAATTTGTTTATTAACTTGTTTGTTTCCATCATTAAAATTAAGCTATAAAGTAAATATGCTTTTTATCTCTGAATAACCAGAACCTAGCTCAGCACATTTAGTTAATGCTATTAAATGAATAAGTGATATCTATGGTATCCTAGTGATGGCCATGCATTTTAATCAACCAAAGATGTTTATTCCCTAAACATCATCAACAATTGGAAGTGTCTATATTGAAATCCTCCTTGATTTTGTTGCTATCTAATGAAAATTTTAGACACTAAATGGACCCTCAGTCTTAAAAGAACTTGCAATGTAAGTGAGCAAGGTAATATAAAATAGCATGGCACCATCATGAATTAGTGTAGAGACTGCATATATCAGGGTTTCCACTTGCCTTATCTTTATTCTTTGGTAAATATCCTTAATCTATCACAGTAGTGCAACTGAGACCAGATGTGGTCTTACAAGCTTTTGCAACACGGGTTTTTTAGGCAGTAAGTATGAGAGTTGGCTTAAGAAATTTTGTTACCTACCTATTAATTAGTACAATGAATTAGATTAGAGTAATGCCCTCAATATATGAAACAAGGTCAAAGGCTATTTTGATGATGGAGGGAGATTAATACACTAAGGACAATTGAGAGCATGGTGGGTACTCTAGGAAAAAAGCAGCTAGCTTCATGGCACCAGGTAGCTTCTAAAAGGAAGTAGCTTTGAAGATGGGAGAGAACCCAAGGATAAATTTAGGATTTTTAAAAAATAGTTTAGTATGGTTCAGTAGTTTCTTATAGAGACAAGGAATTTTCTCCAACCCACCATCAATCTTCTGTATGTTAATGCAACTTTTACCCATACTGTGGACTATAGAGTAGCTCATGTACAAAAGACCAGAGTCATTGTAAAGGATCTGAAATCTGGTGTTCATAAATATAGGTAAAAATCTATCTGGACAAGAGAATGCTTGAGCATAACTGAGATTTTAATGTCAGATAGTACTATTGTATTCTAAAGGCTGTGAATTTCTTGAAGGCAAGAACCTCGGTTTAAATATCTCTCATTTGCTTGGCCCATGGGTCTGACACATGATTGGCACCTAATATGCACTGATTCTAGGACTTCCTAGAAAAGTATAGTTTCTTAATCTCCATAGAACTCCTCCTGACCACTTGGGGAATATTGGTCCTATGCAAACTCCCAAAAGAACAAGTTTGTCCAAGAACAATTGGACAAACTACAGTGTAAAGTCCAGGAGTGAACTTTCAAATAAGTAGAGAAGATAAGAGTGGTAAAATAGTTTGTAAATGTCATATGTTCTGGCAATACAGATGTAACATAATTAACAAAAATGGAAGAAGGTGAAAGTGCAAACTAGAAAATGTTTGCTGATGGCCTCATTGGTATTAACTCATAAGACAAATGAAATAGCAAAAGTTTAGGCATCTGTAAGAGTGCAAGGATAACTTTAACATAATACTTGTTTTTAAAATTGGTAATGGAAGAGAGGGAGGGGAAGAGAGGAGAAAATCTTTATTATTTATTATATGTACCTGATAATTTCTAAGAGAGGCATCATCAAAGATAGTATATATAGAAAGGTATTGGTCTAATAGAAACCACTAGAACAAAAGAATAAACTATCCTAAAAAACAAAATAATACCAACAAAGACATTTTTGAAAATGAAAATGTTTTGAAAATGAAATGTTTAGTGTGTATATGTATATTAATAAATGACATAAAACCACATAACAGAAATTAGAATTTCTATTTTATCAATCAATATCTGTACTTGACTTATTATGAGAAAGAAAAAAGATGTTTAGACTGGCTAACAAATCCATATTCAACTGTTTCTTGAATATAAGACACACTCAATACTAAGTGACTCAAAAGAGGTAATGGGATAGATAAAGATGGGCCAGGCAGATGCAAAGCAAAAGAAAAAAAAGTTCTAATTTTAATATTAGAAAAGGTAGAATTTAACCAAACAATGGCACTGTATGATCTAAAGGTTACCACCAAAAACAAAGGTAAACAATTAATTGTGGGCTATCAAAAAGCACAGCAGCAAATTTGAATGAGACATAGTATAATAAATTTTCATTATTGTTTTCCCCAAAATGTATGTTTCCTAACTCTCACAACAGAAAGAGTTTAAAAATAAAGAAAGTTCAGGAACAAAGTGCTCATCTTATGCCCAGATTGTAAAGCCCAGAGCTCCAGAGGTGATGGCTGTTTCCAGATTTGGGGAAGCATATAAATACTTGGTAAGTCTGTGATATCTGCTGTGCCAGAAAGGTAGGAAATGATCCAAGACTCAGGAGTTATGTCAAAGGACCCACTATCCAACATGAAGGGAACAGAGATGCACAGAGACACAATTTAAGCATCAGAAAGAATAATTTGATTCAAATTCATTGTGTACATAAAAACCTGTAAATTCACGATGATATGTGGGAGAGAGACAGACTACCATATCTCTTCCAATGAACTAGTTATATTAGAAATAACAGGCCCCAAATCCCTTCTCCAAAAATTTAACAATTATGCTTTTCCTACAGGAATTTTATTTCAGGTTATCTAAACCACCTTATTACGTAAAAGTGTATTTTTATTTACTTAAAAAAAAATTCAACTTCGAATGCAATCATTCGTTCTCTCAATGATTACTGGGGGCAGGAACCATCACATGAAATTCTGACAAAGAAAAGAACAAAAGGAGAGTGAGATGATCACAACCCAAATGCATGGGTAAATCAGCATCAATGGAAAGGAGATGGTCAAGTATTCTGTGTCTCTTGCTGTGATGACTATAAGACGCACAACAGTATCTATGAAACATTCTTACCAAAATGATTGCACCTGATTTCTAATGGAAGGTCAGTCTCTAGAGCTCACTTTTGGTTTATAAGGAATAATGATAGAAGAAGCAAAAGACCCAGATAGTTGTAGAACATTCTTCAGATCAGCTAACATGGGTTTTGTTTGCTTGCTTATTTGTTTAAACAAATCAATAGCATGAAAAAATAACTAAAATACAAAGGAGACCTACTATTCCAGCATTCAAGAGGCTCAGTTTCCTAACAATCATATGTAATAGTAGACCCATGTTGGGTCATAGTTTATCCATTCTACCAGTAAGAAAACAAGAAAGAAACTTTGATTATGGGCAGTGACAGAAGGTAACAAAGATAAACATTAATTTTGTTTGGTGTGATAATAGCACTATGGTTATGTAAGAAAATGCCCATGGGTTTTAGAGAGATATATTGAAGTCTGTAGATCGAAATAACATGATGTCTGGGACCTGTTCTAAAATGCTTCAAGAAGAAAAAGAGAATGGAAAGAGACAGATGAACCAAGTGGGACAAAATCTAGATGAATTGGTGGGTTTGGAAAGGTCTCTGTGGGCTTCTCACACTGTTAGCTCTATTTTGTGAATATTTGAAAAATTTTCAAATAGTTCTTACGAAAGGAAAAGGACAAAAAGGAAGAAGTACCCATTGTTCAATAAATACGAAAATAAGAAAAGATGTAGGGTTTCCCTGGAAACATAAAGATCCAATTAGAGCAGAAAACGATGGCTAATTTGTTTTCAAAAATAAAACAAGTACATAGCGCATCAAGTCATTTTTTGATAATTTGAACCTTACTCAAATTGTATTGCAACTGTTAACCTTTGTGAATGGGATTTTTCTTTAAATGTGCCCTGAGGCAATTTGTATTTTTTATCATATTTAAGGCTAAAACCAAGGAAACCAAATTCTAGTGGGAAAAAAATGCATTTCCTTTCCACCTGAGCCTAGCATAAGGGAGACTGGTAGCTTTCCTTTTCTCTGCATTTTTCCTTTTGTAATAAAGCATTTAAGTTTATTTGTTAGCAAGGCCTGTTCTGTGGTCCAAAAGGCTCTCAGGAGATTTGGGCATATAATGCCAGCCAATGGATGGATGGTGAAGTTGATCTTACATTTGGCTCATAAGAAATACTGAGCCAAAAATCCCACAACATTCTAGAGAAGTCTGGTGGTGTGGTGTATCTTTCTGTCTATTCACAGTGAAACATAAATCACAGGATTAGCTTACCTAGCAACAAGCATTAGGGTGGAGAGTTTCATTCAAAGAAATTAGAAAGACCATCTAAGCAAGCCAATGCCACTCACCTCTGCAGTTCTGTTACAACCAGTAGGACAGGACAAAGGACTTGTCCCTAAGTGAAATTGCATTAGCTCCTTGGTTCCTCTCTTTCCACTTTGATGCTGCCCTCTTCCTTTCTGGCCAAATTTATGCTTTCTCGGGCATTTTGGTTGACAGTAGCAATAAAGTGATTAAGTATATTCACTATAAGGAAACATAACTTTATAGACAAACTTTCCCAGGACTTTTGACACTTAAAAAGCACTAATACTTGATCCAAAAAGGTATGTAAATCTATTAGAGGGATCTCAGCAACTAGCACATAATAGAAGTAGAACAAAGGAAAATGGGCAACCCCCACCCAGTGATGGTAATAATTAATAGTGATTGAGCACAGGCTATGTGGCAGTTATTTACATGCACAATTTATTTCAGCCTCACAACAAACCAGTGAGATAGGTGCTATTATTATCACTGAATTATAGGAAACTGAGGCACAGGGAAGTAAAACAATATGCATAGTCCCATAGCAAGTCAATGATAGAGTAATGTCTGTCATTGAAGATGTCAGACTCAGTCTGACTCCAAACTAGTGATTGATGTAAGCCAGACAACGGGCTAGGCACTTTGCATTACATACACGTTCCCCTGGTCTCTGTGACTTGTTGTTTGTTTGTTCATTTCTTTATTTATTTAGTCACTTGGCTGAATTAATTTTGTGACAGCTGTTTCCCCGCAGGGTGAAGAAGCCTCTGATGTTTCTACTTAGAATTGTTTTCCTTGTTTGTTATCTCTTAGCCTGGCTTCCTGGGGTTTGCTCCTGGGTCAGCATAAGCCACACACTGGTCAAAGGTTATGCTGAAGCCTTACTGGTCAGTTAAATTTTTCTTCATTACCTTTGAATGTGTGCTTGTGGCTTGATGATCACTTTTGCAATTTAGAACATTTACAGTGCTGCCTCATATTCAGCCAGGGACTAAGAAGTTTTCTCTGCAGTCACTCCAGGCTCAGCCTGGACCTGCAGTTGGTCTTCCAGATCACTGGGGTTGAGGGTGACTTTTTTTTTTTAAATGTTTATTTATTTTTGTAGGAGAGAGAGCGAGGCAAAGCATAAGCAGGGGAGGGAGAGAGAGAGGGAGACACAGAATCTGAAGCAGGCTCCAGGCTCTGAGCTGTCAGCATAGATCCCGACATGGGTCTCAAACTCACCAGCTGTAAGATCATGGCTTGAGTTGAAGTCGAACGCTTAACCAACTGAGCCACCCAGGCACCCCAAAAGTGACTACTTTTAAGCCTGGCTTCCTAGACATTGCCCCTGTTTGAGTATCATAATGTTCAGTGTTAGGTCAGATATTTTATTTAAGCCCCTTGAGCCAGGAAGTCTTCTCCTCATTAGCTGATCATTCTGTGTGTTGCCTATGGAATTCTTTCATATCTGCCCCCATCCCACTCTGACTGTTCTTGAGTGGGAGCAGCTTAGTGCATGCTCACACCCTCTCAGACCTCAGGGATAAGTGTGATCTCAGTGGGGGGTGCTCTTCTTGGCTCTTTCCTGCAGTTAAACTATGGCTGATCTTCCATTTCCACATGCTGTACTAGGATTGTGGAATTACCAGCTGCTTCTTAAGTGCTTGGCAACAAAATCTGCATTGCTTTCAGTAATGTCTTTAGGCATGACCCCCTCCCCATCCCCCATGCTTTATCCCAAATGATGTCGATCCCTCCATCAGAGCTGGGAACTCAAAGCTGGGAGAGGCAGTCTGCATCTCCTAGAATGTCACCCTTGCTTTACCAGTGTCAGGGAACATAAAAGTCCCTGCTCTTTTGTTTGCTCTTCCCGGCATGAAGCATTCTGGCTGGATATTCCCCCAAGAGGGGAAGATCTGTAAATCAAGTTCAAAGATAAGGTAAGACTTAAGGTCACCAGTCTTAAAGGTCTCTATTGATGTTCCCCACCTAAGTTAATGGAGGAAGTTGTACAGGCTAAGTTAGCTTAACACAAAACAAGATGCCCTACATAATCCAGAGCAAGAAATGCAAGCAAATTGTGAGATTTTCTCTACTGCCTGCAGATAAATCAGACCTGACATCTAGTAGGTATGACTGATACTGTGATTTTTTTAATCAAGGAACCATATTTCAAGAGATCATAGTGTATAGTGGGATGGGCACATTCAAGCCAAAGCCAGAAGGCCCAAATTCTAAAATCCATTTACTTTTGTTAGGTCTTTTAAAACCTTCATGTGTGACAAGACAAGAATCATGTAACCAACAGTCACTAGTTGGGTTGCTTGTATATCTGGCTTGAAAAAAGAGGAGATACCAAACTTGGGTTATTGGGTTTGTTTGTTAGCTTCCTTGCTCATTTGACATCATACTGCCCTTTGGGTTGCTTCACACAGACCAAAAGAAAAGAGAGTAAGTCCATGTCCTGTTATGTGGCACAGCAAAAGAGAATGAAGGGAGAGCCAGAGGACTGACACTGGAGGGAAATGCAGCTAGGCTTTCCCAGAGCATCTCCAGCAGACTTTGCATGCATCCCGTAAGAAGTCTCCAGGGCTCTACAGCTGATAATAGCAGGCTGGCTTTGCTGGGAACCCAGAGTGTGGTATAGAGGCAGCATACTCTAGATCAACCTAGCGGCCAAAGGCAGAGCTGCAGAGGGACTCCGGGAACCACTATTTAGGGCAGTAGGTAGTCTACCAGGTAGTATTGGTCAAAAGTTTACATTACAACCTTAGTTGGGAAAGTGTAAAAAGAAGACATTTTTTTTCAACCCTGTATTTTCTTTACTAGGAAGAAAAAGTAAAAAAAATCCCAGCAGATGCAGGGAATTTACAAATAGGCTAGGTAGGGACTTAACATAGAAAGAGAGGTCGCAAGTTCTCAAAGGAAAAAGGAAAAATAAAATAAAAGCCAGTCATGGTCTCCATTTTCACAGCTCAAATGAAATCATTGACAGGCTAATAAACAAATAGACAATGACTGGACTATATATAAAAGCAGAATGCTCCCCCATGACCTGCCACAATCAGCCTGAGAGGTCAACATACTTTCTGCAGTGACCAGCTCAGGAAGCCAGGCTGTTATCTCTAGCAACCAGTTCAAGAAGCCAGACAACAATCTCTAAAACTCAGCCCAAGTTGATTAATAACTCACAGCCTCCCAATTTTTTGCCCCCAGTTCCAACTTCAGACCAACTGGAGAAAGCCAAAATGCACCCTAACCAATCACATAGGATGCCCTGCTTCTTCTTAGCTTGCCTGCAGCCGCCCCTTGCCAACAGCTTCCTGCTGGGCACACCTAGCCCTTTCCCTTTCTGCGACTATAAAGCTTTCCCTCTCTTCTGCCCACATTGGAGTCTCTGTCGAACATGGGTGGTGGTGACTGACTCCTTGCTCGGGCAAGCTCTGAATAACTGTTGCTCGTTCTAATTTGAGTGGTCTTCATTCATTTTATATCATGTATTTAAATGCTTTATAAACTCAGCAAATGATATTAACAAATGTTATTATAGTCATCACTGTGGTTCTAACTTCTCAAATTGGGAAATACAGAACTAGAAAGGACATTTAAAAATGTCTCAGTCTTGGTTATTTCCTCAAATGAACACACGATAGGTTCTGTAAAGCCCAAACCATCTGTCCCTTTCTTGCCCTTTAATTCAGGCCTTCACACGTCCCCCTTAAAATTACTGATCTAGACTAATTCTCCTATTATTCAAATGAGAAAAAATGAGATTCAGAAAGAAATACCTTGCCCAGAGTCACAGAGCCTGTCAGTAGTCAGAACACTTCTGTCTTCTAGTTCCCTATCAAAGAGAACCATATCAATGCATTTCAATCATGAGCAACCTGTATTTCCTGCCTGGTTAACAGAACTGCAGAGGTTCACAAGTTCTCCAGTATGACATTAGACAGAAAGAGAAAGGAATGGAACAAAAGTATGGCATTATGAAAAAAAATTTTAAATGCATCCACTCATTTTTTGTCCGATTAAAAAAAAGTATTAACAGTAGGTGGGCAGAGCTCACCTATTGCTTCTTTTCCCCTGAAGAGTAATAAGTACTCAGTTTTCCTGCAATTAAAAAGAGGAGAAGAGGGGCACCTGGGTGGCTTAGTCGGTTAAGCGTCCGACTTTCGCTTAGGTCATGATCTCGAGGTTCGTGGGTTCGAGCCCCGCGTCGGGCTCTGTGCTGACTACCAGCTCGGAGCCTGGAGCCTGTTTCAGTCTGTGACTCCCTCTCTCTGACCCTCCCCTGCTCACGCTGTCTCTCTCTCTCTCTCCTAGAAATAAACAAAAAAAAAAAAAAGGGAAAGGGTGGGGGAAGACAAATCATGGGAAAGGTGAGAAAATCTGTGGAGAAAGCTTGTCAAGAAGTAGCCTTGTCTGAGGGATGGTAGAAACGTCAACCTGTTGATGTGCTGATGTGTGCGTGGTACTTGAGGGGCTACGAGGGAGGGAAAGCTGCAGGATGGCCCTGAGCAGCAGTGTCCATTAAGTAGTGTTGATGGATTCGAGCATAAATTGACTGAAGAGAAGTGGTTGCATAGACAGCTCATGCAGAGGCTCGAACGGATTTCTAATTGGATTAAGGGGATATGACCAGGCAACTCACATTATGTTGGTCATTATGCTCCTCATCACAGTCCATATTTCCCCAGAGGGAAAAAGGAATCAGGTGGCAAATTGTGGAAAATACAAGTCAAAGCAGAATCTGCTCTTGTTGGATATGCTCCTAGTTCCCTTTGTGACACTTTGTGTAGCTTTAAGACACAGTTACGATTTTGATGAGAGAGTTATTTCATTGGGCTATAGAGTTCATATTTTATGTTTATCCTTTAAATGATGTATCTTTTCTAAATGATGGGTTATGAATGAGAACCAGATGTATTCACACTATGCCAGGCTGGGTCTTCTAAGGCAATTACCCATTATTGTTGGGATGCTTCATAGTTAATAACTCTCAAAGAGTAGCCTATAATTGAGCCTCTGGATGGCAGTAAGTCACATGCATCTTTTCAGTGAGATTTATAGATTTCTTTTCCCTTCTTGACTTAAAAAACCTATAAGGCTTAATCCTTTTTTCCCCTACTCCTCTGATGAGACAGTTATGGTTTCATTTTATAGGTTCTTTTTAATCTAGATTCCTCCAGCTCCCAGTGTTATGGGAACTCATAGAATTCTATCAGGGTAAAACTGGAAAGAAAAAACAAAAAAAACCCAAAACAAAATAAATCTACTTTGATCTCTTATTTCATTTTATAAGAAAATTCATGTCCAAAAAATAGTTTGTGTCATTTCATGAAC
This sequence comes from Proteles cristata cristata, assembly GCA_017311185.1. Taxonomy (NCBI): domain Eukaryota; kingdom Metazoa; phylum Chordata; class Mammalia; order Carnivora; family Hyaenidae; genus Proteles; species Proteles cristata. The sequence continues at coordinate 253,649 of JAESUZ010005434.1, forward strand.
TAAGCTTCATGTAACCAATATAAACCTTATTCTATTTGTCTAAGAGATCTAGTTATCCCCCTAATGGAAAATGACATTAAAAGTTAACTGGCAAAAATACGTGTTTGTTGTGGCTAGGAATTTCATTTGGTGTCAATCTGGCAAACATAGTGTGGAAATTGTGACAAAATTAAAACAAACACGGGAAAATCAGCCCTATGAGAAAAAAAGAAAAATTGATTTCCTAATCAGGTTAGGCACATATAATTTAGGTGGTAATTGACCAATAAATGGTAGGCATTGTTTTTAAGCCAATTATAGAAGTCATTTGTAAGGTAAGAAAATAGCTGAGTCTTTCACTTGCAAAGATGACCCATAATTCTACTTATGTGTCTGCATGTACCATACCCATTTTAAATTATGAACATATATTTTCCCAGAGAAATGCACTTGTGTACACATGTGTGCAAGTGCTTCCTTGTAAGTTGTTTTAGAAATAGAATAACAAATGTCAATTTGGTTTTGACCAAAGACGTTGTTTACCCAATCATGTGTTTAGTCCTTGGCTGAGAATATTTACTAAGCACCTATAATATGTAAAGTGGCACTAGATTAGTCATAGAACAATCTGTGTTTAGAAAACACAATGGAGAGCCTGGGTGGCTCAGTTGGTTAAGCGTCCAACTCTTGATTTGGGCTCAGGGCATGATCTCACGGTGTGTGAGATTGAGCTCTGCTTCGGGCTCCGGGCTGACAGTGCAGAGCCTATTTGGGATGCTCTCTCCTCTCTCTGTGACCCTCCCCTGCTCACACTGATGCTCGCTTGCTCTCTCTCTCTCTCTCTCTCTCTCTCCCTCCCTGTCTCAAAATAAATAAACAAAAACCAGTAATCTCATGACAGAGCCTCCAGAAATACTGGATATTATTATTTAAGGAAACTTCATTCACAAACACACGCACACACATACCAAAACAACAACAACAAAAAATACAAAAATTCAGTGTTCCTAAAGGGGGCTGCATGATGGAATAGGGGGCTACAGAGAAAGACTGAGATTCCCAGGCTCCTCCTTCAGAGATTTTAACTCAGTAGGTTTTGGGTGAAATGCGAGAATCTATATTTTTCCAGGTCCCTTTGATGACTCTCATGCAGTTAATCCACATTTCCATGATATGGAACAGCCACGTAAAATAATATTCTACTTCTGAGAGTCAAATGTAATACAGCAAGAGATTATAATTAGTACCTATTAAGCATATTTTATAGCATTTAATATGAGAGTGGGGACTTTTTAATATTATTTCCTTTAATTGCCTTAAATAGTACTGATAAATGGGTATTATTATCTGAATTTTCTTAAGGAAGGAACTAAACCTCAAAGAAGTTAAATAAATGTTTCCATATCTTAAGCTTAAGACTCCGCATCCCCTATTCTTTATACTGTGTCATTCTCCTTCCTCCTACAAATCTCTTTGAGGTCTACTCTTGGCCTATTTATTCAACTAACATTTACAGGATATCTGTTTAGGGTTGGCCACTGGAACTTAGCTATACGTATGGACTTTGTTCTTTGAGAGTTCTTTTGCTAAAATAAAAATAAAAAGGCAATTGCCCATTTTAAATTTTAACTTAGTGATTCTCCCAATGAAGAACTAGACCTGCATTTAAGCAAAGAGGGCTTGCTCAATGACAGTTGAGGAGCACGTAACACCCTCACATCTCCTCAATGATATTTAATCTCTGTTTCATTCAATTTGGCATTAAGAATCAGATTATCTACGTGAGGTGATGTTTAGATATTGCATTAATAACCAATAGGAAAGGAATATGGAGCAAACAACTGGGCTCAGAATCAGAACCTGGTTCTGCCAATAACTGGCTCTCACTTAAACTCTGCGTATGATGTTCTTCATATAGAACACAAGACAATTGAGCATATGTTCTAATGCTAATAATCTATGAATCATGTGACCTAGAAAATATTTCTACCACTCCATACCTCCCCTATTCTTTCCTATAAAACCGCACGCAGACACACAGCTCAAGAAAGAGAGTGTTGGCTATCTGACACCTCATTTGAAATGTCTGCCAGCATGTTATCTGGCAAATTCTGTAGATGGAATAATCGATGACATTATGTTTTTACTCCAGAAGCAATTGCATTTCAGCAACATAAGAGCACCTTGCTGGCGGTAGGCCCCTTGGAACAAATGAATAGTAAAAAGTTAACAGTTGGAATCTTCGATGGTAGACATTTGAGGGGTCAGTTGGGCTAAACTCTGGAAATAGTTTTTAGAAAGCTTATTCACCTGGTTAGTTGCTGAATCTGTTCTTTTTGTCAAGGTTTTGATGACTGTGTGCTCCATGGACATGAAACTCTGTAGGCAGCTGAGTGAGCTTTGAAGGAAAATGGACAAGGCCACACATTTATTCAGATGAAAAGACGAAGCATTTGAATTTCAGGTAGCTGACAATGACCCACAGCTGCTACTGCCTTACAGCTACTGGCAGCCATTTCAAAACTTCCAAAGACCCAAATTCTAGAATACCTTCTGACACAAACCAACTGTGTGACCTAGAGCAACACACTCCCCCATTCGTAGCCTTTATTTCCCCACTGGTTGACTGTGTATTATGAGTGAAAACAGAGGTCATGTTATTCCTGCTCAGCATTAAATCTAACAATGATAGATAGATAGGTGATAGATAGATAGATAGATAGATAGATAGATAGATAGATAGACAGAAAGAAATATAGATATAGATATGTATCAACATCTAACCTATAGTAGAAACTACATTTGTATTTGCTGACTTAACGAAGGGGGCTAGATTTGATATTCTCTAAGGCCTAATTAGTTCCAACAATCTATTAATCTATGGCTGTATACTTTCTGGCACAAACTCACCTACACTTAGGTCCTTGCTCTAGGCCACTTCATCTATGATCTATATGGATAGCTCAGGCAAGAGCTACCCTCATGGGTCAATCCTTTCCTCCCTTTCCTGATTTCTCATTACTATACCTGTGGCCATCTCTAGCTTAAATCCATTCCAATAACAACCCACCTCCTTTTAAACCTGACCCTGTGCACTCTCATGCGTCTTTCAAATTTGTGTTTCGCCTATATCTTCATTTCCATTCTCCTGATGCTTTCTCTTTATATAGATCACTACAGAGTAAATTTGAACTGACTTAAAAAGTCAGTACTAAGCCTGACACCAAAGAAAAAATGATATTGCTTCTATATGTGCTATGAAGCTCCGGAGAAGAGAGAGATTAACAGCAAAAAAAACACTATTTCTAGAAATTTGGAGGAGATGTTGAACACACAGGTATACAAAATTAAATAGCAATTTCTTCTTAAGGTATGAGGGTAGATGAGGTAACAACGTTTTGATAAAAACTTCACATTCAGCATACCACCAAGTCTAACATCTGGAAAAAAATCTCAGTGATTTTGCCCAGCCTGTTTACTCTGCTGATGAGATACTGATTCAAATATTTTGTCTTGTCCTTCTCTCAAGGAGTGTAAGAGGTGGTGGGTTACTTATTTATTTATTGGTGTTTCAGTGGCCTAACCCTTTGAGATCAGGCCATTTTTCTCAGGACTTTCATCTGATCTAAATATAAGATTTTATTTTAATGTATTCCATTGCCCTTTAAGGAACTAGTCTAACACCGAAAATGTAATTGCTTCAGGGAATTGACAACTGATTATCCCAAAGTGAAAAGAAAGCTAGGCATTTAGATAATGAAATGTCAATCAGTGTAATAGAAGTGTCACTTACTTACTACTTGACTGTGTTTGAAAAAAATGCACGTTATTCCCAGACACATTCATGTATCCCTGCAGCCAGAGACACTGTGGGTGCACACATACTGTGGCTCTCTTCATGCTTAAAGATACTGCACCAATAACATCGCTACAACGACTGGGGTGAAAATGTGTGTGTGTGTGTGTGTGTGTGTGTGTGTGTGTGTGTGTGTGTGCGCGCACGTGCGCAAGCATAAGGGGGTATCTGTGTGTGTCTGTGTGTCTGTCTGTCAACTTGCAGGATTCTGTCAAATGCTGGCCTACGAGATCTAACACTGGGAAGTCTGTACCTACAGCTGCATTTCTGCAGATAGCTGGGATGCTTTTTTTCAGATGAAGCTGCAGTGCCCTTGACATTGAACAGTGCCAAAAATCTAACACCAGACCATCAAGCAAGGATTTTGAATGCGTGAAAGGAAAATTTTTCCATGAATATTTATGGGAAACCCTGCTCTGCGTGAGTGAAAATGATAAGGATGTGCTGCTGATAATCAAGTTGGGTTGTTATTTATACGGAATAATTTAGAAATGGGGGAGGGAAGGAGGAAGCCCTACATTTTATTAAATAATCCAGACATTGGATTATTTCAATGCTGTGTTTTGTATGCCGTGGCTCCTTCCATTTTCCATCATGCTGGGATCAGATTTTCACTTCTTTATAACCCTGTGTCTGACTGGCTTCACTTTCTAGAGCAAAGACAAACTTTCTTTGTTGGCTGTAGACCACATTTCAGAAGTAATTTCTTAAAACTAAGTGTCATTGGGGCCCCTGCGTGGCCCAGTTGGTTAAGCAACCGAGTCTTGGCTTCAGCTCAGGTCGTGATCTCATGGTTCATGGGTTCAGGCCCCATGTTGGGCTCTGTGCTGACAATGTGGAACCTGCTTGGAATTCTCTCTCTCTTCCTCTCTCTCTGCCCCTCCCCCACTCATGTGCACGCACAGATGTGCTCTCTCTCTCTCAAAATAAATAAGTAAACTTAAAAAAAAAAAACTATTAAAAAACCTACGTGTCCTAATTAACATAATCTAGTATCATTTAGCTTCAATTTGCCTTTTAAGGTTCCCTTTCTGATATTCAGGTGATAATGACCAAATTGGCAGTTTTGATCATGATAAAATACATATAAAGATGTTTATTAGCCTCCTGGGGCTGCTGTAACAAACTGTGGCAAACCAGTGGCTTAAAACAATAGAAATATCTTGGAGCACCTGGGTGTCTCAGTTGGTTGGGCATCTGACTTTGGTTCAGGTCATGATCTCACCATTTCATGAGTTCAAGGCGCACATCAGACTCTGTGCCGACAGAGTCTAGAGCCTGCTTCAGATTCTATGACTCCTTCTCACTCTGCTCCTCCCCTGCTCTCAGTCTGACTCTCTCTCTCCAAAATAAATAAACATTTAAAAATTTTTAAAAATTAAAAAAAACAACAACAAAGAAACCCAGAAATTTCTTTCCTTGCATTTCTGGAGGCAAGAAGTACAAAATCAAGGGTTGGCAACCCACACTCTCTCTGGAGGCTGTTGGGGATAATCTTTCCTCCTCACTTATAGCTTCTGGTGACTCTAGGAATTCCTTGGCTGTGACTGCAAAACTCCAATCTGTGGCTTTATTTTCACAAAGCTTTCTCCCGTGTATCTGTGTCCTCTCCTCATCTGTCTCTCATAAGGACAGGAGTCATTGGATTTAAGTCCTGCCTGGGTACACTAGGAGGATGTCATCTCCATTCCTCATTTAATCGTATCTGCAAAAAATGTTTTTCTAAATAGTTCCACACTCATGGGCTCTGGAAATTATGACATGGAGTTACCTTCTCAGTGAAGACCACCATTCAATCCACTATAGGGCATCACAGCTATTGCCTTTCATGACTAAACTGCTGTATTGCCCAATACCAAGACAGGCAGGTTGATCAACAGCTATGAAATCTTAGTCTATTGAGTCTTGAGGTCCTCCTTCAGATAACTTGTAGACTTTAAAAGCAATGCCCAAGCCCTCACTCTACAGACCTATAGGTAACTTTTGTATGAAGTTATGTGAAGCCATTAAAATATTTGCAACTATTATTAATATATTGAAATAGCGTAAATGGGGTGAAAACAGAATTAATATTATCTGACTGCCACATGGGGAAGAAACAAAAAACAAATGGGTACCAAAGAAGTGGAAGAAAAATACAATAGTTAGCAGTGCTACATACAGTGTATTTTCATGAACTTCTGTGTGGTATAGGTCATGCATTGCACAATGAACTAAGGATAAATTTGTATATTTCTACTTTTTCTGTATTTACACTAAAATAATAGAGAGATAGACACATTTAAAAGAAAAGCTCAAAAGGCATACAAATAGCACAAAAAACATGGAACTGTAGAGTGAGTCAGGGCAAAGCTCAGATAATTTCTAGCTCTGGTTCTCACCTTTTTTTTTTTCTTTTTTTAAAAATTATTAAATGTTTTTTTAAATTTATTTTTGAGAGACAGAGAGAGACAGAGTGAGCAAGGGAGGGACGGAGACAGAGGGAGACACGGAATTGGAAGCCGGCTCTAGGTTCTGAGCTATCAGGACAGAGCCCGATGCAGGGCTCAAACTCATGAACCGCAAGATGGTAACCCGAGCCAGATGCTCAACCACCTAAACCATGCAGGCATCCTATGTTTCCCTCCTTCCTATAACATCCCTTGCAGAAGGACAATCTACACCTACATCCACCTGGAAACATCTGGTGACAAAGACCTTCTTCCTTTACAATCTAACTCATCCTGGTGTTGAATGTCACTAATAGTGTAAAAATTCTCCTGAATTGTGCTGAACTGATAAGTGCATTGGAAAGTCTTACAACTTTTCCATTTGTTATGGATGAAACATTTGTGGGACTGAGACCCAGGAAAGAAATTAAGGCTAAGCTTCACCACTAAGCAGTAACATGATCTTGGATTTGCCTCTCTGTCTCACCAGCTATGAAACAAAGGAGTTAGACTAAATGGTCTCTGTGGTTCTTTTTGTTTCACACATCCCCTAAAATTCCTGGGTACTGAGGAAATGGTTCTCTATTTATATGACTTTGATCAAATTATAGAATCATTCTAAGTTTCAGCTCAGAGTCATCTGCATAATAATATGATTTAAATTGAAAAAGAACCACATACCTTAATATGAAGAATATAGGGTTTAACTGCAGAGATTCTAAGGCCAGATTGCCTGCGTTCAAGTTCCAGCCCCACCATATCCTGGCTGTGTGATATTAGGAAAAACACTCAACCTATCTGTGCTTTTGTTTCTTCCTCTGGAGAAAAAAACAAAGATACAGTAGCAGTTCTTGTCTCACAGAGTTTTGAGAATTAAATGAGTTAATACATGGAAAGCTCTGAGAAGAGTCCTTGCTCCCTAGAGAGTGGGCAGTGTAAGTGCTGCATTATTTTTCATAAATTCTGAAACTGGTTGAAAATTATGTATTCACATATTGTTTTCCCTTTTTCTATCTAATTATGTGGCATTGGTAATTTGTTCCCTGCTTTGGAAAGTTTGATTCATAGCAAAGAAAACAAAATATCTGTCACTGACAATTTTTGTTATAGATTCATACTCTAACCATAATATCTTTCAAAATTGAGCGTTATTTCATTTTGCTTATATTAGTGGAAAATGTGAAAAAAAAACATTTTGTTTTTAATGTTTGTTTATTTTTGAGAGAGACACAGAGTGTGAGCAGGGGAGGGGCAGAGGGAGAGGAAGACAGAAGCCAAAGCAGGCTCCAGGCTCTAAACTGTCAGCACAGAGCCCGATGTGGGGCTAGAACTCACAAAACGGACAGATCATGACCTGAGCCAAACTGGGACCCTTAACCGACTGTGCAACCCAGGAATCCCTAAAAAAAAACCTTTTGATTGGGAAAGCCATCACATATATAAAGTCAGGCTTTTTATCGTACTGTTTTAATTGAGATGTATAGTAAGAGTTACATGTTTCTTAAAATTTTATATAGTCAAATTTAAATCTGCCAAAATATTTTACGTTTTGTTTCCTGTGTCTCATATCATTTTTTGCTTTTTCTATCTCTCTTTTGTTGCTTGTTTTTGCATTAAATGAATATTTTCTAGTGTAATGTTTATATTCTTTTAATGATATTTTTACAACATATATTTTAGTTATTTTCTTAGCGGTTGCTATAGAGCTTACCACATACATCTAAACTTACCAGACTGGAGTTATGCTAAATTAATTCCAGTGAGATATAGAAACATTATACCTTTATAGATCTACTCCCTCTTACCCTTTTCATGCTATTATTATTATTATATACATTGTATCCATGTTGCAAATTCAACAATACATTGCTATTGCTCTAATCATCACTTTATTTGAGTATGGTCTTCTAGAAAATCTAAGAGAAGAGAGAAAAAGCATATATTTGCAGCATTTCTATACTACTCTTCCTACCTATCATTTCTATTCATTTATTTCTGCAGATCTGAATTTTCTTAATTCAGTAGAGCTTTGCTCCCATCCACCTGCTCTGTGCTATGAATCATAACTTGAGTTACTTCTTTAAGTAGTTTTTAAAAGTTATTTGAACACATTTATAATGGCTGTTTTGAAATCTGTTCAGTTCAACATCTGGAACATCAAAGGTTTCTGTTACCTGATTTTCCCCCCAATGTATGCATCACTTCTCTGCTTCTTTGTATGCCCTGTAATTTTTTTTTGAAAATTGGACATTTTGGATAATATATTGTAGCAACTCTGGATATTGATTCTCATCCAACACTCAGTTTCCCTACCCCTGACTCTGAAGCTTGTCATTGCTGTTTCCTAGCTTATTTGTGTAGTGACAGGCTAGACTGTTTTAGTTTAGTCTATTTTGTTCCCAACGTTAGCCCTCCCTTCTTCCTCAGAGGGTACAGTTTTGCATGTGTTATTTCCTTTGAGCTATCCTTGGCTGCCATTTCCCTGATCATAGGCAGCTGCTAGGCTCCAATTGCTGGCTGATTCTTTATTGTTTTTGACAATTCTCTGGGTCATAAATTACTGTTCAGTCTGATTCAATTAAATGCGGGCTCCTTTGGAAGGGTTGAGGCCATTGAAGTTTACTTTGAACCCTTGAGGGCTTGTTTCAGCTGCCTCTTTCCCTGGCTCTCTTTAGAAAACTAGTTGGCCTATGGTTTAGCTTACACTTCTCATTGAACTGTGGGCCTTCTCTTAATTGCTTGCCACCCAAGTCTGCATTTTTCCAATTTCTTTGAGGCTTGAATTTGAGAAGAGCTTTTTGGAGCTCTCTATTCTAAGGCCTAGCTGTACTCCTGGGCAGAGTCTCTGAGCCCTGATTTGGGAGATGGGGGTAGAGACACTGACCTGCTTCTCTCTAAATGACATTCCTGCTTTAGGAGCAGTGTTCATCTCAAACATCCCAGAAGTAGCAGTTCTCAGATATCCTGTTTTTTTTTTTATTTTAATTTATTTTTATTTTTTGAGGGCGAGAGGGAGAGCACAAGTGTGGGAGGAGCAAAGTGAGAGGGAGAGAGAGAATCCCACACTTTCAGCATAGAGCCCAGCCCAACATGGGGCTCCATCCCACAATTGTGAGATCATGACCTGAGCCGAAATCAAGAGTCAGATACTTAACCCATGGAGCCACCCAGGAACCCCCTACATATGCTATTTTAAGTAGAATGTAGTGGGTATTCCATTGGTTGCTCAACATCTGAACACAAGTCCTTGAACTATGGAATCTTCCATTTCTAGATTCTTGGTGAGAAGCAAAGGCCCACTGCTCACTTATAGTAGTTGAAAGCTATGGCCTGGGCATGTGACTTGGTCTTATTTAATTGGATACCTGGAATAAATGGCACACAGAGGAAAAGTTGAAAATTTAGTTCACTGCTGGTGGTATCATGGGTCCAGTGGTACCAGTCAGCGCCAGCTCTGGCACTCAGTGCTGACACTCAATCTCCAATGGAACGTGCAGTGGCACTTTAAGTAGGTGGCTACAGTGATGATACTTTTGTTGGTGTTCTGGCCACCTACTTAGTCTTTGACCATACCATCAAGGCTCATCTTGTCTCCTTCCCTTAGATTTTGTGATCTCCATCATATTTTTCCTATTAATTCCCTCCCTTTTTCCACTAACCAAAGATGGTTTCTATTGTTTGTAACCAAGAACCAAAATGTGTACAACAGGGACTGTGAATGTCCCTCCAGGAAAACCCTTTGCAATGGCTACAAATTGTGTGTATTTATTTCCTTTCAAAGTTTGACACTTGAAATACTACTGATGGAAGACGAACTAAACAAGAAATGTGTCTTGCAGCTAAAGAGGATGGTGCTTGTTATGTAGACACAGTAGACACTGAGAAAGTAAAGAGAAAGAGAAAACTCAGATGGAAGAGAGGAGCATCACTTCCAGCATCCAGTGAACCCTTAATTTAGCCTTTGCTCTTTTCTAGGATAAGTAACACACATTCTGCTCAAAGAAGTCTCTTTTGCTTCCATCAGTTACTCTTCCAAAACATGGGAGAAAAAAAGGTCCAGGAAATTATTTAAGAATGACTTTTTCCTGCTCTAAATATATATACTTGCAAAAAGCAAATATGCAAGAAAATAGTGTCATGGTGATTTTTGCAAGCAGTAACTCATAAATGTCTTTAAAATATTCAAGAGAGGGTATAAATTCAATGCTCTAGCTACACATTGAGACTGCTTATGTGCCTTAAGTCCAACCCCCAAGTATGAAAAGTAAATGACTAAATATCACTGAGAGCCCAGGAAACATGATGGGTTCAAACATAAAACAGAATCTCACAGCATAGCCAGAAACCAAGTGGTTCCTTTACAGGAAAATTCCTTTCAACAAAAAGCCTAGGCCTGATTAAAATGTTTCCCAAGTTCAAAGACAGAAAAGATAGATGGGGCTGCACACTGTAGATATGGACAACTTATCAGAACCATTACCATTTTGTTTGGAAGCATTAGGCCAAGTGCAGAAAAACTCCACCTCATCTCTCATGATGATTTGCTATATTTATCTGGTAGGCAAATGTTCTTTGGATTTAAGTTGCTTCACAACCAGAAGATTTATCTTAAATGCCATTTCAGAGAAGGCAATTTTTAACTTTCCCAATGTTTCAGATAAATAAAAATGATTTCTAATTCTTGTAAAATGCACTTTAACTTCTTGACATGTTTTTACATCCATTACATCATTCCAGCCTCAAATAACCTGTGAAGTATTTAAGGACAGGAAGGAGAAGATAATGTATTCACTGAGCACCCTACGACATAACCAGATAATATATTTTGTGTAATTTCATCCTCATAGCAGCTCTTTTATTACCTTTAATTTATATATGTAGACTGAGAGAGGTCAATTGGTTACTCTAGTTCAATCAGATCACCTGACTCCCAAGTCTACGAAACTTTTCTCAGATTGTTGTGTCACTTCCTGGTCTACCTAAGAGAACAAGAAAGTTTTGTGCCCCATATGTTTCTGTGTTCCCATGGGAAAAATGGCTTTGCCTCTGAGTGGATATCTATAGAAAATGGATTTCACCCACAGAATAAGCAAATACACTAGGATATCAAAGGGACAAAGTCTGAGTGACAATGATAATGGAAGACATTACATGGAGGATATTTCAACTCCCATTAAAGGAGGTGTGATACGCCAGTCAGAGTGGCCAAAATGAACAAATCAGGAGACTCTACATGCTGGCGAGGATGTGGAGAAACGGGCACCCTCCTACACTGTTGGTGGGAATGCAGTCCCTCTGGAAAACAGTGTGGAGGTTCCTCAAAAAATTCACCATAGAACTCCCCTATGACCCAGCAATAGCACTGCTAGGAATTTACCCAAGGGATACAGGAGTGCTGATGCATAGGGGCACATGTACCCCAATGTTCATAGGAGCATTTTCAACAATAGCCAAATCATGGAAAGAACCTAAATATCCATTGACTGATGAATGGATCAAGAAGATGTAGTTTATCTATATAATGGAATACTACATGGCAAGGATAAAGAATGAAACCTGGCCATGTGTAGCAACATGGATGGAACTTGAGGGTGTTCTGCTGAGTGAAATAAGTCAGGCAGAGAAGGACAGATACCATATGTTTGCACGTATAGGAGGATTAGGAGGAACTTAACTGAGGACCATGGGGGAGGAGAAGGGGAAAAATAGTAGGGAAGAGGGAGGGAGGCAAACCATGAGAGGCTCTTGAATGCTGAGACCATGGGGGAGGGCATTTGTTGGGATGAGCACTGGGTGTTATATGTAAACCAACCTGACAATAAACTATTTAAGAAAAAAAATAAGCAAGTAAAGGAGTGTGATAAGGCCAAGTCCAATGAGGCCACTGGGCTTTTCCTGGTACCCCATAAACGGGAGACACTCTAGAACCACATTGACAAATACTCCTGATGAGTGACCTGGGGGGAGTTACTTAGACTATCTAGGCGTCAGTTTCTTTATCTGGAAAATCTTCCTCAGATTAACTCACTGATTTGCAGTCTGAGGTATAGGAGGACTTGAGAGGGTTAGAAGGCCTGGAAATTAGAAGTATGGGTAGTGCACAAACTGACAAGAATGTGAAATCTCTGAAGCTCTCTCACCTGTCTGCTTGGAGCCCATTTCTTGCCATGTAATTTTCTTTTTACTCTCTATTCTAGGTGTCCATCCTGTTCCTTTCTCACTAATCCCAGGTATGGATTATGGATGCCCACCGAAACCCACTAAGACTTTTGCTGGGAAGATTCCAGAGATTGGAACACCTAGGGAGTTTAGGGGAGGGTAGAGGAATTATTTGTCTATGTGAATTTGAGGTGCAGATCTTCCCACTGATATCTGAGTTTTATCAAGGTACTCTTAGTGAATAATAAGACTAGAATTAAATGATTGTTGCTCTCTGTATATTCCTTGCCACTGCCTCACTAATTCCCCAAGGGAAGCCTAACCATTTGGCCGTCTGTTGTGATTTCTATCTGAGAAACCCATACATATAATGCAATATAGACTGTAAATATAATTTTTAATTTCTAATTCAAGGTCACTGGATAATGCCTAGAAATTACAAAAACCAAGAAAGAGTTATCAAAAAGTCTGATACACATAGAAAACTTAATGTGGAGATATATAAGTATGTATGTGTATGCATGTGTGCGTGTGTGTGCGTGTATGTGTGTGTGTGGATATATATATATATATCCATAATATACCAAACTGAGAAAGCACCTCTCCACCAAACAACTTGATCCAGGTTGATAAATCATTGCATGCACACCGTATGTTGCTGCAAAATATCTAAACATACAGACTCATTCCAGCTCTGTGACTAGATTTTGCTGTGATCTTGGGCAAATCATATCACCTTCCAGGTGTCACATTCCTTAGCTACAAAATGAAGAGCTTGAACTAATTTATTTCTGAAATAGTTGGTAGCTCCTCAAATCTGAAAATAACGTCCTCTCTGATAAATGAAGCCCATATTATTTCCAAATGAAAACTCAATGGCTGTCCTTTCCCTCATTACTAAACAAATTATCTTTATATTCATTAAGCGACAGAAGTGGAAAATACATAAATATAGGACTGTGTGGTTTTTTTAAACTATCCAAAAGAGTCTTAAGTTATATTCACTGAACTTCACAATTTAGAAATAAATAGTTTATATTTTTGTATAAGATAAATACCTCCACTTCAGAGGTTTATTCTCCCCAGATTTCCCAGGTCATAGGATCTGAAGACTGAACAAAGTATACTCTCTGGAACAATTCTTTACATGGAAGTTCAATTCCAGGCCATCAAGGCTTGAACTCAGGCTTCTATATTCAGATCTGTTACAAAAGAGTCGCTCTCAGAAAGTGTAGCACTTCAGGCTGTCAGACTTGATTCTGAAAAAAGAGCACTAAGTAATTGTCCACAGTAAAGTGTGAACTTGAAAAAATGTCTCCATCACTGTTGTCCTTATTTAACTTTCTTTATATATAATTCTACATATCATAAGCACCCTGTAAGTGTTTGGTTTTGTTGCTATATTTATAACAAGCTTTTTTAAGGCCCAAGGATGGGACCTCACTGACCCTTCCAATAATACAACTATCTTGTGATCTTTGAATCTCCTTTTTGCTCTACAGGAAGTCACCGGTGATAAATTGTAGGAGAGGATGTAAGAGTTTCTCCTCTAATCCTTCCTTGGCCGAGCTGTGCATTTTTCACATGAGAAGAATGAGAAATCTCTCTTGACCCTAACACAACCCACCTGTTCATGATAAAATCTCAGGGGCATTAGAAACTGTTCATTTTTTGGTTCAAAATATTTCCAGTACTTGAATCATCTCCATTTCAAACAGTGTTCCAAGCAAATTCCACACTACTTGTATAAGTACACATTTCCAAGGGAAATACCTAGAAAACTTGTTTCAATGTATAAACTCTGATATTAAAACATTCCTAAAAAGACAAACAATGTTCTAAGCAAATTCCACATTACTTCATCTGTGACTTGTTTCAGTGTATGAACTCTGATATTAAAAAATCATTTAGGGGTACCTTGGTGGCTCAGTCTGTTAAGCATCCAACTTCAGCTGAGGTCATGATCTCAAGGCTCACAAGTTCAATCCCCACATTGGGCTCTGTGCTGAAAGCTCAGAGCCCGGAGCCTTCTTCAGATTCTGTGACTCCCTCTCTCTCTGCCCCCTTTTCTCTCTGTCTCTTTCAAAAATAAATAAACATTTAAAAAACCACTTAAAGGTATATTGCCTTCTCATTACATATTGTTTACTGTTGATAAAAGAAACAATGTCTTAATGTTTTTACCCTATTATGACAATATAAAGTTCAAAGAAATGAACTTTAATAGAATGTGTGCTTGTTGTGCAGATTAAGAACCAAACTCAGAAAAACACAGGATTTGGAAAATTTGGGTTCAAGAATTTGTTTTGCAACTAACGCATTAGTTGCCATTCACCAAATCACCCAGTCCCCCTGGAACACTGTTGCCTCACGCATAAAAAGAAAGGAATTTGGCAATTCTAAGTACTCTTCAGTTCAGCCCCACCAGGATTTTTCTTCTCATCCATTGGCCTATTCATGTGACAGGTTCAGTGTTCTGGACAGTTTTCTTTTTCTTTCTTTTTTTTTATCTTTTTTTTTTAATATTTTTATTTATTTTTAGGAGAGAGAGAGAGAGACAGTGTGAGCAGGGGAGGGTCAGAGAGAGAGGGAGTCACAGACTGAAACAGGCTCCAGGCTCTGAGCTGGCAGTCAGCACATGGCCCGACGCGGGGCTCAAACCCACGAACCGCGAGATCATGACCTAAGCGAAAGCCAGACGCTTAACCGACTAAGCCACCCAGGCGCCCCTGTTCTGGACAGTTTTCAAAGGGAAAAAGAAATACATTGAAAGATTCTAACATAAGAGAAAGAATAAAACTGTAACACGGGACACTACAAAATGATAGCAAAAGAGACAGAGGCAATTTACTCACTTTGGGAAAATAGCGAAAGAAGTGAAGTAGAAATGAAGTAGGGGGGTTGGCAGTAGTTGTGAAAACTAAGCAACAGAATTCTGATTCGAGGGTGGGTGACATTCTGGGACAAATGACATAGTAGAGGGAAATGTTCAAAATATATAAGATCTTGATTTGAGGTGACTTGAGGACCTTGAACCAATGAGTCAAATGTACAGTAGTGTGTGCTACATACAGAGGACGGCCGTTTTGCATTTATAGAAAAATGCACTTCAACACCAATTTTCTTCCCCTTTCTCCAACACACCCAGCTTGGAGATCCTAATATTTTCTATTAACAAAGAATAACCCCTGAGATCAGAAGCATTGTAAGCCCCAGGAAGTTTATCATGAAGTCTCTCTAGCCTTGACAAAACTCACGTGGATTCAAGAATTCACTTCACAGAAGGTTGGTCAATGAGTCAAAGTAGAATAATCAGAAGTTAAGATTTTTCTTCCTTAAAGACCCACATAACCACAGTGGCTCTCTAAAAGGCTCTCTGAGCTCTACTGGGATTGTCTCTGGAAAGACAATCCCAATTGTCTCTGGGATTGTGTACTACCATCCTTGGTTTTCCATTTTAGCTTGTAACTTCCAAACAAGGTTTAATAGCTAAATCCCAACTGTTGTTAATGGAGAGGGATTCCAATTGCAACGTTATGGAATGGATCAAGCATAGAAAATGTTTCAAAATACAGGGGTCTGGATGGAATTTTAATTTATATTTGGCAATCCCAACTTTAATTCTAAGTTTTCTCCAAGCCACTTATCTCTACTACATGAAACTTCTAAAATGAAGACCTATGGAAACTTTCTGCTAGGACATATTAGAAAGAGAAATGACATCATGAAGATTTAAATATGGAGAAGACATTTTAAAGCTTGCTGCTATTAGACCAACCAGCTATCATCATCTGTTACGGTGCTGAGAGTTGTAGCATTCTAGAGGAGGAGAAATAGAATGAGACAAATAGAAGCCTTTGTTCCAATTCCACCTGTTTTTACCTCACTGAGCTCTTACCGACAAGTTGAGCTGGTTTCAGCCATTATTTTTATAGTTTTATTATTAAAAGAATTTGTTGACTTCTAGCTTCACAGGAGACATACATGGAATAAGTAAATGTTTAAAAAGTATATGGAAAATATGTGATATTCCTTTGTTTTAAAAGTTATGGTAACATAATGTATTTCAATCTTAGGAATTTACAAATCTTTACAATTACTTACCTTGGAGGCTTAAAATCTCCCTTCCTGTCAGAAGACAGGAATGAAGTATATACCTCATGTTCTTAGATGAGGTAGCTAATTGTAATTTGGATTTACTGTTGTTTAAGCAAGCTCTATCCATACTCTGGGTCAAAAATTCAGAAAATGTAGGAAACAAATTCCAGAAGACAGAGTTAGATTTATTTTAAAAGAAAGAAAAGCAAACATCAACTCCAAATCTTCCATAAAATCACACTATTTCAAGAGACCCATTCATCCTAAGAATATTTTGGGTAGTAATCACAGGTAATCTTATTCTCTAGTAATTTCTACCTGTATCACAGAGTTGAAGAAACCTGTTAGACCAGAACAAATCTTATTCAGCCACTTCCACATGGCATGTATTCCTCCAAAGAAACACACTTCACTAGCCCAAACCGTCCAATCCAGGATAACAAGTCATGTGTGCATGCAGGTCACATTCATTTATGTAGAAAAATATATCTAGAAATAAATCTTAACTTCTCAAGACTTCTGGGAAAAACAAAATGCCTCTTGCTTGGATTATTCTACCTCCTCTGTACAGAACTTGAACCATTAAGACCCCTTCTACCACTGCATCCCAATGTCAAGTTTATGTTCCCTTTGATGGATAGAGGGCAGTTCAATAAATAGAGATACAACAAGACTAGGGAGAGTAATCATTCTATCTAGAAAATTGTTGAATTGGACAAGACTCCCTGAAATTCCAATGGGAAACAACTAATTTTCCTCCTTGCACTGTATGCTTGTATTCATTCACTCTTTCATTTAATAAATGTTTACTGAAAACCTACTATGTATTAGACTCTGTGTTAGGCTTTAGTGGTACAACATTGGTAAAGATAGTTCCCTCACTTAATGGAGTTCATGGTGGTCCAGCTTGGCAAAAAGAAAACTAAATAGCTGCCAGCTCAGAGCCTGACGTGGGGCTTGAACCCACAAACTGTAAGATCATGACCTGAGCCAAAGTCAGATGCTTAACTGACTGAGCCACCCAGTGCCCCCCTTCAATTCTCAGTTTTTTGAGAGTTTTTATCACAAATATTGTATTTTGTCAGATTTTGTTTTGCATCTATTAAGATGGTCATACAAATTTTCCTCCACTTTAATAATGTGGTATATCACATTTATCAACTGGAATAGTTGAACCATGTTTGCATAAGGAATAAATCCCACTTGATCATGATATGTGATCATTTAAGATACTGTTGAATTTGTGCTTTGTTTCTATGTTCCTTAATAATATGATTCAAAATTTTCTTGTCTTAGAGTGTCCTTATCTGGCTTTCGTATCAAGGCAATGCTGGCCTTGTAAAATTAACTGGGACGTGTTCCCACTTCTTTTTTTTTTTTTTTTTTAAGGTTTATTTATTTAGAAGGAAACAGCATGCAATAAGGGGAGGGTCCAAGAGAGAGGGAGAGAGAGATTCCCAAGCAAGGTCTGCAGTATCAGCACAGAGCCTAATGCAGGGATCTATCCTATGAACTGTGAAATCATGACCTGAGCTGATATCAAGAGTTGGATGCTTAACTGAGTGAGCCACCCAGGAGTCCACCCTTGTCTATTTTTAAAATTAGTTTAGTAAAGATTGATATAAATTTTTCTTGAAATGCTTGGTAGAATTCATCAATGAAGCTATTTGATCCTGGTTTTTTGTTTATTAGGGGGTTTTGATTACTGCTTCAATGTCCCAATATGTAGAAGCCATTCAGGTGGTCTCTTGCTTTGTCTAAAAGGATTTTGCTCCATGTGTAGATGTCCATTCACTGTATACACGGGAGGAAGGAAGTTCAGGGGGCTCCTATGTTGATATTTTGGTCCCTACTCACTCCATTCTCTACATGACCTCAATCCTTTAGGACAGTGTAAGAAATGTTAAGTTTGGGTCAGTTCTAAGAGAGTATATACATTTTAGTGAATGCCAGAATTCAAAATCATTAAAACCAGACAAGCATATCTAGACAGCAAATTACAGGCATGCTGGGTCACTTGACATGCACTCAGGGAGAGCTAGATGCTTGCCCTAACTTGACTGTTATTTTGACAAATGACTACCCATTCTTTACATAAGGATTAAGGTCTCTTCTATTCCTAATCTTTTTTGAATTTTCAGATATTATACTTTCAAATACAAATAACTTTATTTATTGCCTACCAGTTTTATTTATTTTTTTTGTTTTTTTTTTGTTTTTGTTTTTTTTTTTACAAATAGTTTATTGTCAATTTAGTTTCCACATAACACCCAGTGCTCATCCCCACAAGTGCCCTCCTCCATGCCCACCCCTCCTCCCCCCCACATCCACCAGTCCTCAGTTTTTGTCAGCATTCAAGAGTCTCTCATGGTTTGCCTCTCCCCTTTCCCCCACCATTTCCGCCCTTCTTCTCCCCCTTGGTCCTCTGTTAAGCTCCTCCTAATCCTCCTATACGTGCACACATATGATATTTGTCTTTCTCTGCCTGACTTATTTCGCTCAGCATAACACCCTCAAGGTCCATCCATGTTGCTACACATGGCCAGATTTCATTGTTTCTCATGGCCATGTAGTATTCCATGGTATAGATAAACCACATCTTCTTGATCCATTCATCTGTTGATGGACACTTAGGCTCTTTCCAGGTTTTAGCTATTGTGGAGAGTGCTGCTATGAACATTGGGGTACATGTGCTCCTATGCATCAACATTTCTGTATCCCTTGGGTAAATTCCTAGCAGTGCTATTGCTGGGTCATAGGGGAGTTCTATTGTTAGTTTCCTTAGGAACCTCCACACTGTTTTCCAGAGGGGCTGTACCAGTTTACATTCCCACCAACAGTGTAGGAGGGTGCCCGTTTCTCCACATCCTCGCCAGCATCTAGAGTTCTCTGATTGGCTCATTTTAGCCACTCTGTATTGCCTACCAGTTTTAGAAATGTTCAAATAGTGGAAAAATCTTGCTTTGTTTGGTTGAAAGTCAGCCAATGTAGTATATAGGTCAGCCTGAAATCTTTCTGCATGAACTTTAAGATTTCAAATTGCTCCGTGGCACTGCAGGTGTATTTATGGGTACAGAGCTACTCCTAGCCAAATGCCTAAGCAGTTTCTACAGGGGCCTTCATCTACTTCCTGTATCTATTCTCCATCTGTTTCCACCTCATTATTCTCCTGTAGATACCGCGGGTCTAGGGGGAGAGTGCTCAGAAACCTACATATAAGTCTCCTAGCCTCTCAGCAGACCTCATCTGATCTGGGTGAACTTTACATGAATCTTAAATCACTGCACAAGGGTTAAAAGGATTTTTATTATTTATTTATTTATTTATTTATTTATTATTGTTTGTTTTAGTTGTTTTTTTTTTTACTGAAGTATAGTTGACCCACAATGTGACATTATACACACTGTGTTCAGGTGTTCAACACTGTAACTCAACATCTCTATATCTTATGCTCTGCTCACCACAAGTTAGCTGCCATCTGTCACTATACAAAGCTATTACTATACCCAGGATTATATCCCTTATGCTGTATCTTTTATTCCTGTGACTTATTCATTCCATAACTGGAAGCCTATATCTCCCACTCCCTATTAAGGACTTTTAAAATCACTTTTTCTACTCTAGTCACAATTTTTTTTAATTTGTTATACTAATGACCCCAGGGCTTGAGTGCTAATGTTTACTGAGCAGTTACTATGGGCCTTTCATCTTCCCAGGTACTTTACATGTTAACCCATGTGATTTAACATAACTCTATAACCATTTTTATTAACTTCCTATTATCTATCTAACACATGAAGAAAATAGTTGGGGTAGAGAGGCATTAGGTTACTGACCCAAAATGACATACCCAGAAACTATAGAGTCAGAATTCAAACCTAAAGTATCTGATTCTACCAACTTGAAGCTAAACCACTATACATATTGTCTCTTCAGTGTGAAGTTACAGCCATTCCAATCTTCAGCCTCATTATGCCGAAGATACGTCACGCTTCGGGAAGCGATTTTGTGTTTACAAAGCATTCTCATGTTTTACCTTCTTTGGAACTGACAAAAACTGTTTGAGCTTATTGGGACATGTATTCAGTTCTACATTTCAGAGAAATAACTGGGTCTTGGAAGGACTGACTTACTCAAAGTCTGGAGAGCAAGAACACTGTATGTCAACTACCTTATTTACTAATAAGAAGTCCTTTCTCAGCTACACAGCATATTTTTACTACCTAAGTAAATGAGAATAAAAATACTTCCCAAGGGCCTATGGTTTGCTTGAAGAGATGACTGGGTGTTAGCACTTTGATGTGGGGAAATGCAACTCAGAACTGTACAGAACTATTGAGAATCCAGAAGAGCAAATACTATCAATGGCAAATGTGGACTCTAAACTTGGGTTAATTACATCATTTAAGCCCTAAATAAGAAGTCATACTCATGAAATCAAGGAGCTGACACTATAACAAATCAGGACATACAACAGCATAAACAAGAGGCAGGAGGCTGTGCACCGAACATATTAAATGTGCACCAACCCAGGCTAGGTCATCAGTCATATAATTGCAAATGCTTGTCAGAAAGGGGTTATAAGGCTTGAACCACTCCAGACTGGGTCTTCTGTGTAGCTAAGTAAGAATCATAAACCTCTAAAAGCTAACTTCCTCAGGTAACTCAATGAGGGAAATGCTGTTTCTCAGAAGCATCTGAATATTCCAAGAAAGGAAGCTGACATAGTATGGGAGGAGATGACTAAGGCTAGCCATCAGGGGGACTTGGATTCCAATTTATGCTTTAGCAATTGATCTGTGATGACACCTTCTGCAAGCCAGTTTCCCCCCCTCTAGGATTACTTGACCACCTGGAGAATATACATGCCCTGCTTAATGTGAGAGTCATATGAGAAAAGTATGAAAGAAATTAAAAGCACAGATTTGAGTTGTGAATAAATGGGGTTAAGCAATCTAAGCAATAAAAGGACTTGCCTTTAGATGGACCAACGGTGTAGCATATGTCTGGGAAGAAACATTAACTAACGATGTATAACAGATTAGGCACTTCTCACAGTCCCCAGAGAGTATGTTACTTATTAGTTTACTAATGAGAAAATTCAGGCTCCAGCAGGTTCAATATCTATCTCAGAATCACACAGCTGGTAAATTGTAACACAGGAATTCACATCTAGGTGTGTCTGCCACAAAAGGCAGTGGAAAAGCAGATATCAGAGATAAAGGACAACTTGAAAATTCCAGGATCGTGATAGACAAGGAGGAAAGGTAAGCTTTCAAGGAGGAAAGAATTTGGTGTTTGAGGCTGTTAAAGTCGCTTGAAATCTTGAAGACACATCGCTATGGGTGTTAGGTTGTTATAGAATTCATATTTCAAGGCAGCTGAGGCCATCTGTTCATTCTCTAAATAAACCATTTTGCTTTTGTTCCTTCACAGTGAGAAGCTGTGTTCTTCTCCCTAAAGCTCACCTCCTTTATTATAATAGGGACCTTTGAAAAGATCAGATGGGTAGATCAGGGTGAATTTTTGACCATTCTCAGGAAAACCATCTCCAAAAAGTTGTGCAGTGGAAAAAGGATGAGTCACTCCAAGTGCATTTTTCTTTTCCTCCTCCTCCTTCACCCCATTCTTCCTCCTCCTCTTTATTCTTCTCCCTCATCATCACCATCATCATCACCATCACCTTTATCACATGAAAGCTGTAAAAGCCCCTCGGTCCTTAAATAAGTCGGTTGGGCTTTGTCACTTCAGGGCCCCATATATAAAACAAGACTGTGAGATCAGGTGTCTCTGATTTCCTTCCAAAACTTAGCAGCTCTAAATTTTGAGAATTGTCAGATAAATCATTATGAGCTCACGCAACGTAGACAGAGAGCAAAGAATGTAACATAAATCACAATCCTTGCCCTCCAGGAGCTTAGAAAGTAGAGAATATTGGAAAAGCTAGGATTCACAACAAAAATTAATTGAAAAATATCACTGGGAAATACTGAAATCTTATTGTTATATATAATATTTAATAATGTTTACCTCTGGAAGGTTAACTAGGGCTATTTGCCTCTTCCTTTTTTTTTTTTTTTAATTTTTTTTTATTTATTTCTAGGAGAGAGAGAGAGAGAGACAGCGCAAGCAGGGGAGGGTCAGAGAGAGAGGGAGACACAGACTCTGAAACAGGCTCCAGGCTCTGAACTGGCAGTCAGCACAGAGCCCGACGCGGGGCCCGAACCCACGAACCGCGAGCTCATGACCTAAGCGAAAGTCGGATGCTTAACCGACTCAGCCACCCAGGTGCCCCTGCCTCTTCCTTTTATCAGACTACCCTTTACTCCCTTACCTCTACTCCAAATACTTCTTTTGCATTTTCCAAAATTATAGCCATGATTCAAACCTCAAATCTCAAACACTACTTCCATCAAAAGGCCTTCTTCCCTCTACTAGAGAGAATCTCACCCTCCTTCCTTTTTTAAGAGTTTATTAATTTTGAGAAAGAGGGAGAGAGAAAGAGAGAGAGGCAGCATGCTAGCAGGGGGAGGGGCAGAGAGAATCGAAAGCAGGCTCTTCACCCTCAGCCAGAGGCCAAGTCAGGGCTCCAACCCACGAACCACGAGATCATGACCTAAGCCAAAATGCTTAACCAACTGAGCCACCCAGGCACTCCTCACCCTCCTTCTAATTCCAGCTCTGCTTCCCCATTCACCTGTGCAACATCTAGCCTAGAGGCACCTTAGATGCCTTCTATCAGGGGGAATCCTGATTTTGAAGTCTGGCTCAACCAGTGATCAGCTAGCCGACCTCCTTAAGCCTTGGTTTCCTCTCCGGTAAAGTAAGTCTGATGATAATCTCTTCTACACACAGCTGTTGTGCAGATTAAATGCATTAACCTGTGAATGCGCTTAGCAGAGATTCTGTGAATGTGTCTGAATCCTCCCCCGGCAATTACTTTATTCAGCTTTCTACTCCAGTCATTTGTGAATCTGTTTTATCTCTTCGGGGAGAGTAAAAGCTGAGCACAGGAAACTCTTCTCCCCCCTGCCCCTTCCCTCAACCCAGTACCTAGCACAGATTCTCAGAGTTCATGTGTATACTTATTAAATTGGCGTCAGTCTGTACAAGCTGTCTCCTAGAGCCTGCTACAAATGTTCAGCACGTATACTTCAACATTAACAGTGGCAGCGTGGAAACCTGTCTTTTGTTTTCTTCCCACTCCCCAACCCTCACTTCTACCCTCCATGGCTTTGGAGAGGAGGCTACAGCTAGAATCACTTCACCGTAAGAAAATCACCAATTTTCTAATGAAAGCCCTTGTCATTAAATATCCAGCCTCTGGCACAATCCCTAAGGGAGAGGATACATTCCCATGCTGCACTGGGCCAATTTGCAAGCCCTGCCTTGGTGAGCACAGACTCTCCCGTGACACTGGAAGTCAATCAGCAGGGGCCCTGAATTATGAAGCATGACTGCTCACCACTTCAGTGGCTCTAGCTGACACACTGGCTCCTGTCATTGAAGGTCACCCCGCTACAGAGCCTTACAGAGAATCAGTTACCTTCATCTCCCTCCTCTCCCTCTTCCACACTGAGCTCCCACCTAACCCTTTCCCTTTCATCAGACCCTTGCCACTTCCTGAGGATTTGGCACATTCAACGGCATCCCACCTACCAGGCTGTAAATACCTGACTAAAATGCAAAATGTGTTTATAGGAGTTCTGATGGCTCCTCATCTAATCATAAGTATGAAATGCATTTTGACACTTTTCAGAAAACACACCATCTCCCAGGTTCAATTGGCAGCACAAATTCACTCTCCACAAGACAGCACCAAAAATCTCAACTTTGCAGTTTTCAATCAAGCCCACACATGCAGCTGCATTATGCCAATAAAAATGGGACCTTACGAAGTCACATACCCTGAGTGGCCATACCTTAAAATGCTTATTTCCAAGATATAATACATTTGGTGGTATCTGAGGTCATAAACAGCAAAAATGATAGCATTTGAGACTCCGATGTTCAAGACTCTGTCCAGCCATTGCCATAGTAAAAGTAGGCAGCAGCGATTGTACATACGATCACAGATTCAGAATTCATGCAGATTTATGCTACCTATATGATATGTGTCACTTGGGAAGTTAATGTTTCTCAGCCTCAGGTTCCTCAGAAAAGTAAATAAGCAAGAAATACTAAATCTACTGAATTATTTGTTATATTAACACGAATAATATGTGTTATGTGCGTAGGTATGTATATATTACTTAGCCTAATACTTGGCATTTATTAGACACTCAATGAAGGATGTCAATTTTTTAAAAACTTCCTATATCCATTACTGGATATAAATACTAAAGTCAAAATGTTACCAAGCTCTTGGAAATATTGTCTTATTCTAATTGAACTACCTGGACATAGAGCAACATCTAAAAAGATATGATTTCACTTTCCAGATTACTCATCCTTTTCATTTTGTTCATTTTGATTGTCCTCCTTCCCCTAGGTGCTGTGCTCAGGCCGGGATTAACCAGTGTTCTCTAGCAACAGTGCTTTAAGCATCTAGGAATAACTGTGTAACTTAACTGTTTAGATGTCTCTCTTTGCTGGAAGGGAAGCTCTCAAGGGCAGGGCCTATGTCATTTTTTTCTTTATTCTCATTACTTATTTGTGTTGAACAGGAGAAGGCCTCAGACTAATTGTCAGTGTCAGGCTAGTGCCCAGCTGAAACCTCTTGGAGGCTGCTTTTTTCTTCCTAGAGGTGCTAACCGCTGTTTATCTCATAGATGGAAAAGATGATGAAGGCTCTTGGCTTCTTGCCAGGTGCCTTGTTTATATGCTTTGTCTCATTTAATTTTCACAATTATTATGAGGTAGACACCTGTTATTCTTAATTCTTTTTAAGTTTATTTATTTTGAGAGAGAGAGAGAGAGAATGAACTCACAAACTGTGAGATCATGAACTGAGCTGAGATCAGGAGCCAAACGCTTAACTGACTGAGCCACCCAGGCACCCTGACACTCCTGTTATTCTGATAGCACAGAGAAGATAATTTAGGCTTACAGGAATTAAGTACACCTCTCCAGTAAGTGACTGAGCCTGGATCCCAAACCAGATCTTACTGAGCACAAAGTACACTGACTAACTACGGTTCACAATAAGTATTGACTGATATAACAAGGGTGAACCATCACCATTGTAGAGTTGTCAGTGGATTTTATTAGGTATTTCAAGTTTTTGTAGACATCTTATCTCAGCTGAGACCAACTGACTCCCCTTGAAAGTTGGAGAGCTCAAAACCATTTATATTTACCACTACAACCATCTCATATGACCAAAGATTTATAGAGTCAAGGCTGATCCTTTTATTCTCAGAGATCAAGTCTCAGCATTAAAATTTATATCAGCATAACTGCCCTGAATACAGCTTTTGGATATGTGACAGGACATGCTCCCACGTCACACATCCTTACAGGCCAGAGGTTTCCAGAGGCAGGGCTCCTATGCAAAGTGTTGGTATATCATTTCTCCATTTTTCTGTGGCTTAGCTAAAAGAAGATATTGAAGTCCAGGACATAGACATGCCAGCTTAGAAATGGGACAAGCAACTCTCAGTGGATAGGAACATATGACCTTAGCTGGGGGGTAAATGCCAGCTATCACCTAGAACACATCCAGGGGGCCCCACCTCCAATGCAAGTCCCTTCCAACTTCAAGGAACTCCAAGAGATCTCCAGAGATGGGTCTAAGACTTCTTCTGTACTTGGTCCTGCCAAAGGCCAAGTTTATATAAATACCCAGATGGAAAACACATGAAGCAGGTTTAACTTATTTTTAGATAACCCAGAAATCTGAGTCAGTGGGGAACAAAGAAAGGTTTGAGGACAGCAGTCATTTACTTTGTACTGCCGGAAGAGGATCTTTTCTGGAATCTCTACTTGGAAGTTGACAGACAGTCTTTCTAACAGAAAGAAATCCTGTCCCTTCGGCCCCTCTTCTTCACATGCCCCCACAGTCAGTGCATATCTTCTGTCATCAAATGAGCCTGGCTAATTGATTCTCTGAACATTAGAAGTGACTTTCTCAGAAGGTTCCCTCCTAACCTTTCTGGCTGTTTCTAATCCTATTACCAGCTTCCCATCACACAACATTAATGCAGTTGTATCTCATTTCATCTTTTGCCAATACTTGACAAAATGCAGCAGCTTATTAGGGACTTTTATGTCATATGGTTTTAGCAAAATCGAATGCTAATGAGATGTGATTGGGTGGAAAATTATAGCAATAGGGTGCCTGCTTTCTATAATTGCAGCATAGGCTTTAGTTTGCAGCAATGGGGGTACCAGGATTTCTTTTACTTAATAGTGATTTTCAAGGCACAGAAAGGTACAGTGTATTTACAATTATGCAGCAGATGATTAAGTGGCTTTCACTCATAGGCTGGTGCACAGCCTTGCAAATGATAGAGATGGTTATGGAAAGCAGCAGAAAGATTACAGTTGCATTGTCTTGTCTGAAGCCTCATTTATTATCACACCCCCACCTCTGAAAGGAGTGGAAATGCAGGATAGGATAGGCTATACAAATAGGATGCAGCATCATAGCAACGATGTTAGTCTTATCTAAAACAAACTTATTAAACGAGACAGATTCTTCATTAACTAGTCAGGAACCAAATGATTAAACAGCATTACTTGCCATTGAATCCCAAGCAGAAATCAATGTACATTATACAGTTGCAGCAGCTGAATTGCAACAGCCCCAAGGACACCACATAGACTGTGATTTACTGTAATATTTCATCACTGTAATGGTCACGAGATGGAGTGCAGGTTGTCCATGGAGTATAACTTATATCTTGTTCATTTTTGTACGTGTAGAAAAGCTGCTTGCAAACACGCCCCAGTTGTAGTATACCTGTTTCAAAATCTAAAGTGTCCAACTGGAAAGGATTGTCTCTACATTCAGAAACATTTTAAGAATGAGACATTGCTTTATGGAGACTTAAACACTGTCATGTTACTGTAGATGGTGCTACCCAGTGAGTATGGTGCATTTGTGACAAAACCATGACTAGGGGTATCAAATGCAGTGCTGGGTATTCCCTGTGCCTCTAGCACAACAAGTGTAGACAAGAGACTGTCCCTTATGCTTTCACACTATTCAAACAACTTACTTATTCTTGTATGCAAACTTGGTGAATTTATATAACTAATTCTCCTTCTAATCTAAGAGTTAGAGAAAGAGGGCCACCTGAGTGGCTCAGTTGATTAAGCGTCCGACTCTTGATCTCAGCTCAGTTCTTGACCCTGGGGTTGTGAATTCAAGCCCCATGTTAGGACTGAGGTGGGCATGAAGTCTATGCAAGAATTAAGATAAAATTCAGGGAAGATATAAAATTTTAAAAGACGGAAAAATATAAACTTAAACTGTAATGTTCAGCACCCAAAGGATTTCCTTCTCCTGATTATCAGTAAGTACATATGATTTAATTACTTGCAAAACGTCTACTTCCACAAAGATTTTAAGTGGCTACCAATAAAAGGCATACACAATCAAAGTTTTGGTTATCTATCATTAGGTATCAAGCTACCCCAAGATTTAATGGCACAAAGTACAATCCTTTTATTCACAATTGTATGTCTCGAGATCTTGGGAATAAAACCACACAATGGCTTGTCTCTGCTCCCAAATGATGGGACCATGTGTCTAGAAATTTGGGTTGTCTACGGTTGTCTTGAGTCTTCTCCATAACACATGGGCTCAGGAAGGAACGACCAAAGTCGTTTCTTCATTCACATGTCTGGCTCTGCTGCTATGACTAGAACAGCTGAAGTTGGCTCAGTCTCTCTAATCTCTTCATGGATTCTCCCCAGGCAGTTTCCTTACAGCATACCAGGCTTTGGGTAGCTAGACTTCTTACATGGTGCTAGCTTTTCTCTGTCATCCAAGAGGCCTGGGCAGAAGCTGGGAAATGTCAAGTCCCAGAGAATGACTTCCATCACATTCTAGTGGTCAAATGAGTCTCTATGCTGAGTCTTGACTCAAAAGAAGAGAAATTTGACAATATTTCCCAATAGAAGGAGTAGCCCAGAATACACAGCCATCTAGATGACATGAGAAGCATGGGGTAAGTGCAATGATGATCATTTTAAACTGGGAATAGCTGCACAGTTCAGGGATCAGGTAATTATACTTAAAAAACTAGGTTAGGGGTGCCTGGGTAGTGCAGTCGGTTGAACGCCTGCCCCTTGATTTTGGCTCAGGTCATGATCTCATGGTTGTTGAGTGTGAGCCCTGCATCGGGCTCTGCACAGAGGCTGGTTGAGATTCTCTCCCCTCTTTCTCTGTCCCTAGCTCACACACACACTCTCTCTAGAAATAAATAAATAAACTTAGAAAAGTTTTTTAATAAAAAATGAAACTAAGAACACATCCAGCCATGACCATAGAATTGAATGCCAAGCTTCCTAGTGGTCAAGGTAAAAAGGACAAAAAGAATCAGAAGTATAGTGTTCATTAACTATTGCAAAAGACCATGCTCAGTTTTTTAAATTATTTTTCAAAGAATAAAATAATAACCAACAAACGTACAAAATGTAATGAGTTTCTTTCCACCTAACCCTCCTTTTCTGGCTCAATAAAACAGTTCACTCTCATGGTGATAGTCATTCTGATAGGAAACTAACTGATTCAAATGAGGCCTGAGATCAAGAAGGATAGAAGAAGGGCCACCTGGGTGGCTCAGTCAGTTAAGCGTCTGTCTTCAGCTCAGGTCATGATCTCACAGTTCGTGGGTTCAAGCCCCACGTCGGGCTCTGTGCTGACAGCTAGCTCAGAGCCTGGAGCCTGTTTCAGATTCTGTGTCTCCCTCTGTCTCTGACCCTCCCTTGCTCACGCTGTCTCTCTCTCTCTCTCTCTCTCAGAAATAAATCTAATTTTTTTTAGTTTACAAAAAAAGAAGGGTAGAATAAGAAAGAAGAGAAAGGAGGTGAATTGAGACAAACACAAAGTAAAGGAAGAACAGGAGAAAAAGAGAGGGAGGGGATTCATATTTTGTCTTGCTCTGTCTCATGAAGAGTTTCACTGGGTCACAAACTCCAATACATACTAGGTCTAGCAAGTACCTAAAATATCCGAATCATGTGAAATATAAGAAAGCAGAAAGAAGTGGAGCCCCTGTCAAATGGAAAGCGCATGCCAATTCTAAGAGCATCAAATTATTTTTTATTAAGTGGATTATATGCACGGTGCTGCCAAACATACCTTTGTCCGTGACAGACTTCAGCCTGCTGCTGACTGCCAGGTTTCACCTCCTGACTTTGCTTCCCTGGAGAAATTCTAAGTTCACAGGCTGAAAAGTCAGACTGCTGGGTGTCCTGTGCCCTTCCTTGTAGAGATCCTGCAGTATGACACTGAAGAACTGATCACAGGTATTTGCAGAAGTGATCTCTCTCAGTCTTGGTTTTCTATGATCCAGGACCTATCACCTCCAGAAGCACTGAGGAAGAAATGAGAGGAGAGACTTTTATTGCTCATTCAGGAGAAACATAATAAACTAAGTCAGGCTATTGCCAAATACCGACTCTTGCTCAAATTCTTAGAACTGAGAAATACATTGGTATATTCTGCAAGGTAAGCCACTACTCTGCCACTTACCTCGGATTGCTACTTTTTAGACATCTAATGTTCTAAAAGCCAAGAAAAGAGTCCAGCTATTCTTTATTATAGATTTATAGAGAATGTTAGCTCTCCTCAAGTTCTGACCAAAAGTTTTCTTTCCTTGCCTCCCTCCACCTTTTAATGGGCTGCCACTGAAACCAGTGAGTAATAAAAAAGTTAGTCCTCTTCCCTTTTAACCAAACATATTTTCCTCTAAAAGGTACAATTCTTAATAAATAAAAACATGTTGCTTTCTATACTCCTGATTACTAATTTCTATTTTTTTAAGAATTATTTGGTAGAGGCTTGATAGTGTTTCCAGTTCTGTGACCTCCCCTTAGACTAATAAAATCTTTGATTTTTAGCTGAGCATATGTCTAACCCATTTTGCTTTTGCAAGTCTCTTCACATTCCATCACCCTATCTTTTCCAGTTGTGAGAGTCAAGCCTAAGTACTTATATCTCTGTCCCCATAGCTCTCCTTTCAATGTGTCACATCACCATGCAGTGTGCTTTTTCCACTAACATGTGTCACATTCATTTAGGTCTTACTTTGTGTCCCAAACAGATTTCTTCGAAAGTTGATCAATAGTAATAGATAATAATATAAGAATATTAAGTCTCCCAGAAAAGAAAGCTATAGTTCAATGGGATCCTTTGATACCCATATCCAAAGTTAACCAATGGTGGATCTTTCAGACACCATTCAGACCAAGTAGATTTGTGAAAGAGTCCACACACCTAGTGAGTTATTTTGAAACACCGAACTCAAATGTCACTAGAAGTCAGGCTTTGCTGAGATAGAAAAAGCTCAGTTGAGTTAGAAAATGATGTAGATTTTCAGGGACACCTGGGTGGCTCCGTTGGTTAAGTGTCTGACTTCAGCTCAGGTCATGATCTCAAGGTTTGTGGGTTCGAGCCCCACGTCAGGCTCTGTGCTGACAGCCAGCTCAGATCCTGGAGCCTGCTTCAGATTCCGTGTCTCCCTCTCTTTGGCTCTCTCCTGCTCATGCTGCCTCTCTCTCTCATAAATAAATAAAACATATAAAAATTTTTTAAGAAAAAGAAAATGATATAGATTTTCAATACTTTGGACCCTTAATGTGTTCTTCGATGGCCAGTTTGCTCTAACTCATTGATTGGAGAAAATCAGGTGAGATAGAAGAAATAGAAATTGTTACTCCCTTTAGATTCAGGGTGATTATCATGAATAATGAGGTGAACTTTCTAGCAAAATGGCCCTGATATTTTCCATTCATCTATATACCCATCAGCTCCTATACTTCATGGAAAAAAGATCTTAATTCCTCTATTAACACATTTCATCATTTACCGTAATTGCAGACACAGATATTTGTAGATTAACGTAACTGAACAAAAGATACATTTGATACAAAGATACACAAACATACAAAAGACGGCATGAAAAAAATAGTTTTAAGAGAAAATGAGGAATTCATTTTAGTGTAGAATAAAGAAAATGTATTATAGGCAGGGGCATTCCAAATCCTTAAATTTCATGAGTACTCCATCTTCATGATAATAGCTGTGCTCTTACAAACTTCTAAGAATCATCTAACTTTAGTCAGAGCTGGAATTATTAAAGGTAGAGAACAGAGAAAACAGACTCTCTACTTCACAGTGGGCACTTTCAGTATAGAATTACAGCAAGCTTTCTCATCAACCCTTAAACTGACATTCACATTAATGGAATTTATCAT
Source organism: Proteles cristata cristata (assembly GCA_017311185.1). Lineage (NCBI taxonomy): Eukaryota > Metazoa > Chordata > Mammalia > Carnivora > Hyaenidae > Proteles > Proteles cristata. The sequence continues at coordinate 285,539 of JAESUZ010005434.1, forward strand.
CTTTTACTCCTTGCCACAAAGAGCCCAGAATTAATAAGGCCTGTCCTTCATTGTTAAGGACTGCACAATTTTCTCCTTTCAGGATCTTACATGAAGATTCTGCCATTCCTATCGATATTAATTTTCTTCTAATAGAAAATGTCTTTCCTCTGCGATTCATTTTAAAGAGACTCCAACATGTACCCAATGGGCAATACCTATGGATGACCAGAGAGGATGGAGCAAATTAGAGGTCTTTTTAATGAAGGTTCCAGGTATAAATAAATACAGGGACCACAAGCAATTGTGTGTCTCTTGGAAACATGGGATTATATAGCCACTTAAAACTGAAGCTTAATGGGGACTCACAGGAATCACCAAAGCCTTCCATTCTTTTTGGGTAAAAGAAAGAAGCCAAGGGTGTATGTTAAGACAATGTTGGCAAAGGCCCAGAAGCCAACTGGGGTTTCAGGTTGCCATGTAAGAAAGGAAATGGAACTGCAGCCCCAACTTTATAAGACCTTGGTGAGACTTCATAAAGGTCTGTAACTTTTCTCTTTGCTATTTTCATTACCACCCTGGCTATTTCTGGAAATTTGTTAAAGGAGCAGGACTTGGGTAGCCTGTATCTACTTACAGCTAGACTTATGAGGATTAGATCTGCAAAGGACAGAGTGGGGGTGGCCACTGAAAGAAAGAAAAAAGAACGTAAAGTAGCTGCATCTCTTCAGCTCACAAGGAAGAGGCAGTGGAAATGGCCTGAGCATCGTTGCAACAGGTTTAGTATTCACAAGGTCCTTATGGCCTTTCTGTATTCATAACTTTCTAATATAATTGCAAGCACAGTGTCAACTGTAATGGAAAAAAATTATGACCATTAGAATAGCAACTTCACAGAATTAATATTTTACATTATTAATTAAATATTATTCTATCCTTAAGCTCAAGGTCTCAAAGCATTGGTCTCATGAGAAAGAACGAATGAGATGTCACCTGTATTTATTATTTTTGAAATGTCTATTTTGCAAAGTTTTAAGAGTGAGGCATTATTTTACAAGGGAAAAATGCTTTGCTTAACAGTTTTAGTTTTCTGACTCTGTTTATAACAAGATTATTTTGAGAGGGTCAAACAAACAAAGATTAGACAAAAAAGGCTATTTCTGAAAGTAGGCATTGATTAGTGCTGCAGGTTCTTCTTTGTACACAACCCAAAACAGAGCTCTGAACATCACTGGAAATAAGTATATTTAGAATAGGGAAGAATTGATATATAAATATATTTTTATCAGGAGAAATACACAATTATAGATTTATTAATCCAAGGAAAAGAGCAAAAATAGTTTTTACTTATGAAAGAGTGGGAATAATCAAGAGAATATAAAGAGAATGAGAAAGACAGGGAGATGGAACAAAGAAGGGAGAGAGAGACAATGATATTGAGAAAAGCACTAAAACTCAACCACTAAATTACTAGGTATCAGATGCACCAATATGATGATTAGATTTATCATAAGACAATAAAACACCTTCCTGGTAATTCTTGTGGTAGTTCACCTTCTATCATTAAAAATCTTTTACTGGGACAACTGCTGGCTCAGTTGGTTAATCATCTGACTGAATATGCACAACACATGGTCTGATGCATCCAAAGAAATATGCACACCACGTGGACCTTGGCTCAGGTTATGATCTCTGGTTCATTAGTTCTAGCTCTGTATCAGGTTCTGCACTGGTGGCATGGAGCCTGATTGGGATTTTCTCTGTCTTTCCCTCTTTCTCTGCCTCTCACCTACTCGCACTGTCTCTATCTCTCTCAAATAATAAATAAATAAATTTTTAAAAAATCTCTTACTTGGCACTCTTTAAGCTCCTGATGGTTACATACTATGTTAAAACCATTCTAGAGGGCATTTGGGAATATATAATGAATGTCTTAAAACCAAACAAATTTCATTCATTCTAGGAATTTTTTTCCTTAAGGAAATATGCACACCACATAAGGATGTTTTATAAAATGAACAGATGGAAATGGCCTGAAGTTCTGATAATAGGAAATTGGCTAAGTAAACTATCATATATCCCCGGGATTGAATACTCCATACGCATTTAATATGGGTTATAGAAGTTGATTTAATCATATGAAAATAGCCACAATAAATTGAATAAATGGCATGGCTATTCCGTAACACTAGAGGTCCTGTAAAAAACATGAAGAGTCTAGAAGGCATATAGCAGCACAATGGAAGGAGGAAATACAACTGTGCTGAAGGAAACCTGAAACTATTGGCAGTGTGTTGCAATGATTTCTACCAGGTCACAAGGCAACGATTTACTAAAAGAAGGCCAAAGGGATGAAAACATGCTAAAATGTGACTTGTTCATTCATTATTCAGTAATTTATTCACCTCTTCACTTGGCCGTCATTTCTTAAATGCCTACCACATGCTGAGCATGGGGCTAGGTACTGAGGTATGAGTGTGAGAGATGAGGCTGGACAAGCATGCCGAAAACGACTCAAGAAGAACCCTTGCATTTGCATGCCTTGAGGAGGGTGCTGTGTAATCTTGTTGGCGATAGGAAGTCACCTGTGAATCTTGAGGAGGGAAATGACAAAGCCACATGTTAACATTAGGCCATTTTGGCAGCAGTGGGGAGATAGATCACAGTAGGATGGGACTAAAGTATGGACCTGGTGACTAGACTTCAGGAGCAGTCCAGTGAAAGCCACGGAAAATCGGAACCAAGGCGGTTGTCCATAAAATGGAAAAAAGGGAATGGATATAAGAAGAATTAGGGAATTAAAATTGAGCATAGAGACTGAATGTATATACAAGAAAAAGAAATGGACACAATTTGGGTTAAATCCCAAGTTTTTGGCTTGAGTAGAGGATAATGCCATCTAGCAAAATAGGTTGGCTAGCACTCTATGGCACCTTGTACTTTTTTAATGTGCCAAAATATAGAAATATATTCACATGCTCCCATGACAAAACTTATATATGTTTTGTGTATATATTGCATGTATATAAGCATTTTCATAGGAGCTTTATTAATACTGATAAACTGATTCCAGTCCTCTCCATGGACATTTTTGGCATTCATTAAACTTTGAATGGTTTCCCAGATTCAGCCATTCTGGAAAACAATATGGAGTTTCCTCAAAAAGTTAAAAATAGAACTACTCTACAATCCAGCAGTTGCACTACTAGATATTTACCCAAAGGACACAAAAATAGAGATTCGAAAGGATACATGCACCCTGATGTTTATAGCAGCATTATCAACAATAGCCTTTGTTGCTGCTATATATACCCATATAATGCCGCTATAACTATGGAAAGAGCCCAAGTGTCCATCGACTGATGAATGAATAAAGAAGATACAGTATATGTATACATAATGGAATATTACTCAGCCATGAATGAAATCTTCCCATTTGCAATGACACGGATGGAGCTAGAGTGCATTATGCTAAGCAAAGTAAATTAGTCAGAGAAAGACAAATACGGTGTGATTTCACTTATATGTGGGATTTAGGAAAGAAAACAGATAAACATATGAAAAAGTGTTGGGGGGAAGATAGAGAAGCAAACCATAAGAAACTCTAAATGACAGAGAACAAATTCAGGGTTGATGGAGGGAAGGGGGTGAGGGATGGGCTAACAGGGAATCGGTATTAAGAAGGGCATTTGTTGCGATGAGCACTGGGTGTTGTATGTAAGTGATGAATCACTAAATTCTACTCCTGAAATCAATGTTACACTATATGTTAAGTACTAGAATTTAAATAAAAATTTTGGGGAAAAAAACCAACTATGGTTTCCTTTAGTAAAGTGAGTATTTGAAGTCTGAAAGACTTTGAAGCTTGAAATTCTGAAATTTCTGAAGAAACTATAAATGTTGATAATAAAAAATGAAAATGTGTGGAGCACTGATAATGTATTTAGCTTTGGGCTAAGAATTTTATACATACTACATTCACTTATCAAGGCCAACACTATTAGGTAGGCATTTCACTTTACAAATGGTAAAATAAAGTTCTGGGAGATTGTCACTTGCCCCAAATTATACAACTAACATAGCCAGAATTCAAATCAAGGCTATCAATGTTTTTTTTTATGTTTTATTTATTTTTTTTGAGAGAGACAGACAGATAGTATGAGCAGGGAGGGTCAGAGAGAGAGGGAGACACAGAATAAGAAGCATGAACCCATGAACCGTGAGATCACGACCTGAGCCCAAGTCGGACACTCAACCAACTGAGCCACCCAGGAGCCCCATCAATGGTTTAACATATATATCTCAAACATTGATTACTTTCTGAAATTTCAAATATTCTGAGAAAAAATATATTTCTTAAAACATTATACATGAGCTTTAGAGATCCAAGTGGCAACATGGCCTGACAGAAAGATTACTGGACTGAGGATTGGGAGTCTAAATTCCTTGTTTGGACTTGCTGTGTGACTCTGATCAAGTCCCTTTACAGCTCTGGATTTCACTTTCTTTGTTCGAAAAATAAGTAAATAGAATTGAAATAGAACTCACTTAAGATGTTTTTATTTATGACTTAAGAAATTTGAAATTTTTTCATTCACAATGGATAAGATTACAAAGTATAAAATGGCTCTATATACACATGGATTTTGCTGATTTCAGACATTGCTACATGCTTTGGGCATAGGAAGGAAAGAGAATGGCCTTGGCTATGCATGTTTGTGAGTTGGCCAACACATATTAAATACTTAGATGTACTCTCAGCCTTCTCAGAATCCCTTCCTGGGTTCATTACTCCATCTTCATTACTTCCGACCTTAGGTTAAAATAAAGCCGGTGGAAAAATAAATAAATAATAAAATAAAACAAAATAACATAATATAAAATAAAAGCAGGGGACTCTGAGAAATTGCTCTGACATCAGAGCTAAACATGATCTCACCCTTATCAAAAGAATTTAGTGATCTGGTGAATTAGATATGATTTGACTTTATAAAACACCTCTGGTTAATAAAACTATAGAAAGCACCCCTGGGACATCTACCTGGAAGTCTATTTGCCTGTAACAATTTGGACTAGTCCCCCATCAGAAGGAAGAGAGATTGACTGGCTTACAACATATTTTAGTATTTCAAATCTTAATGTTGAAATAATTTTTCAAAGATATTGACTCCCAAGCTTTCTAAACGATGATCCATAGATAGATACTCAAGCATGATGAATTTGTCATTGGTCCAAAGCAAAATGAGGAAAGTAAGAACATTGCAGTAAATTTTTAATAAAGCTATATTTATTCCATTTAAGGAAATGCCTTTTTTCCTAAGATTATGTACTTCAAACTTAATTTGAATTTTTTTCTTGTATTAAGTGGTAATTACAGGTAAAATTAATTGTTATTGTTTTATTCCTATATATACTTACTTGGTAAAATAATACTTTTTAAAAACTTTTCCTACTTGGCAAAATCAAATTTTCAGGGAACTAGTGATCTAATCTAATCAACAGTCTCTTCCATTCAGTGTCTGAAACCGTCTCCAGTCCTTTGATCAGTCACCTAACTCAACTTGAACTCTACTAGAGATGAGAAAGTCAATACTCCACTCCATTTTTGGTTGTCTCCAGGTGTTTGGTAGGCCTTTGGTATATAGTGCTAAAATATGTTTTCAGTAGTCTCACCAAATAGCAATACTCTTCTAAGACATATTGTATAAATAATAAAATGAAGAGTTATCTTACTTGTACTAACTAGTGAGTAAGAAAGCTGAGGCTAATCTTAGTTCCAATGTACTTCAAAGCCCACACTCCTAACAGTGCTTTTTGAGTACTCCCTATTGACATCACAAAGAACAAGTCCTCTCTTTTCTATGTGATTATCGTTTACAAATTAATTTTTTAATGTTTACTTTTGAGAGAGAGAGAGACAGAGATAGGATGTGAGCAGAAGATGGATAGAGAAAGAGAGACACAGAATCTGAAACAGGCTCCAGGCTCTGAGCTGTTAGCACAGAGCCCAACGCACACAAGTTCATGGCCTGAGCTGAAACCAAGAGTTGGATGCTTAACTGACTGAGACACCCAGTCACCCCCATCTTTCACAAATTTAAAAATCTTTGTTTCTCTGGGTTTTCTTAGCTGGGATGAATATGGACAATCTCTTAAGTTGTTCCTAATATGACATGGTTTCTTCATATCATTTTACCATGAGCATCTCTTAGTAGACTGCTTACTCTTCATTATTTGTAAGTTGCATGGGAGTCAATGTAGAGTTGTAAAAAAATATATGGGCTTTGAAGACAAGATGCACCTGGGTTTGAGTCCTGGCTCTACTATTGACTAGTTCTTGACCTATTAACAGCTATTTATTTTATTAGAGTTGGGTATTAATTTCCTTATCTGCAAGATGGGAATAATAGGTCATAGTGGTACTGTGGAAATTAAATAGAAAAATTTAAACCCAAATGGTCTTTGCTAATTCAGGCAGCAGAAAACGAAAACAATGAAAGTGTGTGTGTGTGTGTGTGTGTGTGTGCACGTGTGTGTGTGCACGTGTGTGTTTGTGTGTTTCTGAACTATAGAAGATAAAAATTATATAAGAATTAACTTGATATGATTTGTCATTTTCCCTAGATCTCTAAGATATCAAATAATGAGAGAAGATAAATAAAGTTGAAATTCTCCTCCTGTTCTGATTTACATCAGGATTCATGGATTACTTACAATTAACTTTCTATACTTGTCTCCCATTGATCACTTGCTGCATATGCTTTCCTGGAATTGGATTGTTATCCAAGCATGGCAAATTAAACTTCCGATTTCACAATTAAAACCATCAGGCTGATGAATGAGACTCTGAGGTTGATTTATTCCGGCTGAGGTTCTGGCTCCCAGGCATAAGTTAGACTCTCTTTGTTTTTAAGGGTTGCCTGGCAGGCTGGTTCAGGCGGCACAGCCTGGGATAGCAATCACCAGGCATCTCCACTCAAGGGACGATGGCCCGTTAGGTACTTAGGAGTGAGTCATTCATTTATGACTGTGATGTCATTCTCTCTTCATGGCCATGAAGGACTGGTTATCACCCAGATAAAGTATTTTCTTGAAAAAGCCTTCAACTGGCCCCTTATCATTTAACATAGAATAAATGATAGATGGATGATACATAAATAGATAAATGGATGGATAAATAGATTTTATAAACTGGTTTTCAGGTGTTCTCCTTGGACTAATCACACTAAGTGAAACTTTCTATTAAACTAACATATGTGGTGTCCTAATCACATGAAAGCCTTAGCTACAATGCACTTACCTTTGGAGTCAAATGTAGGATTAAGTTTTAGCTTCAACTTTCATTAGTAGTTATAGCTTATACCTTGGATATATAACCTAATGATTCTGAGTTTCAATTTTATCACTTGGAAAGTGAAAAGTACGTATTCTGCAGGATTGTTTTGAAGATAGGTGTAATTAATAAAGTGCTCAGCTGGTCCTCCGGCCCATAAGAAAAATACAGAGAACTGAGGATTGCTGGAGGGTAGGTGGATGGGGGGAGGAGGGGCTAAAGGGGTGATGGGCAGTAGGAAGGCAGTTGTTGGGATGAGCACTGGGTATTACGCGTAAGTGATACATCACTGGGTTCTAATCCGGAAACCAATTCTACACTATATGTTAACTAATTTGAATTTAAAAAAAAAATAAAGATAAGAAACACATAGTAAATGGTAGCTTTCGTGGAAACTGTTTCTGGGACAATAAGATATACACAAATGGTCACTTCATAGTCACTGGGGACATTTTATTAATTTTATGAAGTCATGCAACTACCTGGGAAAGAGAAATATGGTACCTCAAACTCTTCTAGTGATTCAGTATTTATCACATCAAAAGCCCCAGTCCTCACTGTGTATCTATAGCGGTCAGACTTGAATCTTACTTTTCTGGAATTATATATTATGTATAATATCCATAGGAAACAGAAATAGCACCTGTGGATAATTTCTAACCACCTTAGCCTTCTAGAAACCTGGCTGAGATCTCAGTTTTTAAAATTATGGCTTGTTTAACTCACACCAGGAAGAAACAAAGAATAAGAAAAGGTGGTCCAAAAAACCAAACCAGCTTAACAGAAAGAACTTATTTAAAGAAAGTCTTTTGGCCAAAGTCAGAGCATTTAAGCTACTCTACCTTTAGCTAACTGTTAAATCCCTAGAGAGAGAAGGCAGATGAATTGTTAAATGTTCCCGCTTGCCTGCACAATTGGCTTCATTGTTTTAAAATTAAGCCTCATGATCTTTAAGTATGTTCAGAAATAGCCCCCCAACCCTATTCCCTACTAAATGCCCTCAGCAGCCACAAATAACAAGGCCCAATTATTCATATGCAACAGCATGCTTTGAGCACCGCCGAATTATAAACAAGCACACATACAGAAAGATGCCATAATTCATTTCCAATAATTGAATGCCTTTCATCCCCAGGATTCCTGATCTTTTGTTCCAGAATCATATTTCTGTGTTCGTCAGAGGGTCTTAAGTACTGAAAACAGGCACATCCCTGCTTTGATGGCTGGATGTATTTTGGGAAGAGAGGAGAGGTGAGAAAAGAGAATGTTATTCTCAGATTATTAAACCTCTTTTATTTTTCCTTTTTCTTAGTTGCAAGTGTTTTCACTTCCACAAAAGCACTCCCTATGTATTTGCCAGAACTGTACAAAAGGGAATCTTCTGAGACATTTCCTAGAGGGTAAATAAAACTGTCAGGGAGATTCCTAATGCTAAAAGATTAATATTATCATAATTACTTTGTAAAAAAATAAATTAAGAAAGTGCCAAAACAGCCTCTTGCTGGCTTTACATCTCTGTAAAATGCAGCTAACCTGACATCTACTGCCTGTCTATGGGGTAATCTGCTTTATTTGCTCCCAGGCTGCAGGATTTAAGGACTTAATGTGTCAGCAATTCCTTTATCAGCTCTTAAATTCCAAAGATTACTAACTTTTCACAGTGCAATCATAAATATTCACTGGAGGCTGAAATTGGGCAAACTGAACCCCAGCAGAGTACTGTACCAGTGTATATAGCTAAGACTTTGCAATCAAGACTCTCTAAAATGTTGAAAAAGAAACTGTGCACTGTAGCAAAAGCTAAACAATAAAACTCTAACCTACAGGCATGGAGTCCTGGTCAGCTGGTTGGAGGATCTGAATTCAGGCATTGCCTCCTCTGTGAATACTGCCCTTAGGCAAGTCACTTCCTCTCTCCAAGCCTGCTTCTTCTTGTCTACAAGGGAATAAGGTTTTTGGAGTTTAAATATGGGAACTAGTGACTTAACCCCTCAGAAATCTAGTCTCTTAATCTGTAAAGTGGGATCATGATTCTTGTTTTACTCATCCTATCAAAATTGTTGGAAGAGTGATATATTTAGTGTACTTTAAACAAAGGTTCAGGGCGCCTGGATGGCTCATTGGGTTAAGTTTCTCATTCTTGATTTCGGCTCAGGTCATGATCTCATGGTTCGTGAGCTCGAGCCCTGCTGTCAAATGCAGATCCTGATGGCACTCTTGCTCCCTCTCTCTCTCAAAATAAATAAAGAAATAAATAAACATCTAAAAAAGGAAAAGATTCTACCTAAAAAGATGTGTTGTTTACACCTGAGCTCAGGTTGGCCTTAAAGACACAGGAGGGTTTTCTTCAAGTTGTCTTTTTGGTGTTTCCGTAGGACTAACTCCACATCCAGAAATAAGCCATTTCCTTTTTTTTAATGTTTTTATTTCTTTCTGAGAGAGAGAGAGAGAGAGAGAGAGAGAGAACAGCATAAGGTCAGAGAGAGAGGGAGACACAGAATCTGAAGTAGGCTACAGGCTCTGAGCTAGCTGTCAGCACAGAGCCCAGTGCAGGGCTCAAACCCACAAACCATGAGATCATGACCTGAGCCAAAGTTGGACACTTAACCGACTGAGCCACCCAGGGGCTCCCAGAACTAAGCCACTTCCTAATCACGAAATAGGAACACACCAGACAACACTGTTGTAACAAGACGTGATCAATTATCCAGAGTTAGTTCTGTGGACGTCCCTGCCTCCTCCATAAAGTGTGTATTTTATATACACAAAACTCCTAAGAGCTTAGCTTTTAGAAAAAATGATGTCTATTTTCTTAAAACTTATTTTAAACTGGTGTGGTTCTCACTATCAGTGAAATTGTCACAGGGCATATGTGGCCAGGAGTTGGGACATTCATGGGTGTCAGGCCTGAACTTCTCCTTTCACTTCTGCTTTCTTCCTCTCAGGCCACTTCTGACAGGTGAGTTTTAACATAGATTCTGATTTATTTCCAAGAGCGTTCCTTCTCTTAACCTGCAATTGTTCAAAGTTCAGCCATCTAGGCTTGTGGATTTTCCTTGGCTACAATGAAACTTACAAATGAAGTTCCTATTAGCTATTGCAGAAATTCACAAACTGAAGGATTGCCAAAAAGGATTATTGCTCTGTGAGATATTTATGGTGACACACTTTTCCTGCTCTGGAAAGATTGCTTTTATAGGCATTTCCAGTTTTAAAACTGGGAAAGAAATATGTTTCAGGTAAATGCTCCCTGGAAGGATCTTCCCTATTAACTCAAAAAGCTTGTGCCTAAGGTTTGCACAGTCTAAGATAAAAGTTCTCCATTTGGGATATAAGGTTTTCCCTGACCCAGGGTTACAAATGAGCTTTTTAAACAACTAAGTAGTGCACAGAATTGTTAGAAAAAAATCTCACCAAAATGTAGGAGCTCTGCTTCTTATCTAAGCAAGAAGAGACTCGAGATGCTCTTTCCAGAAACATCTCCCCTCCTCTTGGCTCCCATTCTCTTTATTTCTATTCTTCCCTCATCATATCTTGATTGTTTGCTCGCTGTTTCCCCTACCAGCCGAAAGCTCTTGGGGAAGTGATGGTGCCTTATTTTTCAGGTACGTTTGGTGCTTAGCACGGTGAGTATCACACAGCGGGCGCTCACTAAATGCTTACTGATTATTTCACAAGCACTGATTCTAATACCTGCAGAAGGTCTGAATGAGGTACTGACCCTAATGCATACCCTGTTCATTGTTTTTAAGAATTCAGTTCCTGATATACGTGTGTCTTTGGTTTGGGTGCTGACTCCTTTCTGAAATGCAGTGCAGAATTACACATTCTGCTTGAGATTTTACTGTATATGATTTTCCAGCGTATCAGAGTAGTAAATGTACTCTGGAATGCAAATCTAGTAATTAAGTCGGGCATGCTGCAAAGCTGGCAATGTCTTTGAAAACATATTTTCTAGAAAATAGGCCTATTTTAGGTTTTTCTTGCTAATTTCCATTCCATCCAGACAGACTTCATGTATAGTAACTTTCTCTCCATTATGGGTGCTTTGTTTATTTTTTCCTATTCTTCCCCTAAGAGGGGTCATTACTAACCATTCAAAGAGCTATTCTTTACATAAGATTTATATGGAAGCAGCCCCGAGTATGTTCTATTAGGATTCACTGAAGAATATATGCCCCTAATAAAAATGACCTGGGGAGGGGGGAGGCGCCTGGGTGACTCAGTCGGTTTGAGTGGCCAACCAGCTCAGGTCATGATCTCACAGCTTGTGAGTTCGAGCCCTGCATCAGGCTCTGTGGAGTCTGCTTCAGATTCTGTACCTCCCTCTCTCTCTGCCCCTACCTGCTCACATCTGTCTGTCTCTCTCAAAAATGAAATTTAAAAAACATAAAAAAAGAAAAATGACCTGAGGAGCACCTGGGTGACTCAGTTGGTTAAGCATCTGGCTCTTGGTTCTGGCTCAGGTAATGATCACACAGGTCGTGGGTTCGAGGCCCACATCAGGCTCTCCACAGTCAGTGTGGAGCCTGTTTGGAATTCTCTCTCTCCCTCTCTCTCTCTCTCTGCCCCTCCCCCACATGCTCACGCGCTCTCTCTCTCTCTCTCTCTCTCTCTCTCTTTCTCTCAAAATAAATAAATAACTGTAACAATATGACTTTATATAATAAAAGGGGGAAACAGCCTTGGAAAGGAATAGTACCTAAGATATGGTGGACGTTCTCATAAAGCAGACATGAGTTGTGGTATTGAAAACTGATCTCTCCCTCGGACCTGTTCCATTCGGCCCAGCCTGTCGCACACAGCATAGGTGTCCTGTGTGTACGAGGACAGTGCGTGTGGCTTTGGAGTCACAATCCACCACACGAATGAGAAGGCAAACAGTGTCCTTACATAATTAACAGCTGTATTAGGTCTGCAGATGTTTCCGTCTCACACATGCAGGCGCGCTTGCACGGCACACAGCAGCGATGTCTGCAGGAAACTGTTCACTACCAGGGAAGCAGGACATAATTGATTAAAATAATCTTTAGAATGAGCACTGAGTGTTATGTGGAAACTAATTTGACAATAAACTATTTGTAAAAAAAAAATAGTAATAATAATCTTTAGAAGCTGGCAGAGCACTGCACTCTGCTTTTGCCAAAGGAGGAGCCAGCGATTTTGAAAACAAAGAAATCTGGTTTTGTTTGAATTAATTACCAAATATCCATTTGAATACTTACTCTCTCAGTCACTGTCAGACCTTAGTGTGCATATGAATTAGCTGACATCTTGTCAGCCATTCAAATGTATGACCTTCTCTTCCAGAAATTCAGAGTCAGTAGGTTTGGTGGGGCCTGGAAGTCTGCATTTTCAATAATGCCAACAAGTGATCTTTTTCTGAGCAGTAGTCCTCAGATCCCCACCTGAAAACTGCAGTAGTTTGAATGTGTCTCCCCAAAAGTCGTGCTGAAACCTAACCCCGAATGTGGTGTTTGTAGAAGCGGGGGTCTTTCAGAGGTGATTAGGTCATGACAATGGAGCTCTCATGAATGGGATTCCTGTTCTTACTAAAGGAACTCCGAGAGCTCCCTCATTACTCTCAACCTGTGAGGACACAGCAAAAGGATGCCCTTCTACGAACCAAGGAGCAGATTCTCCCCCAGGCCACCAGCTACTGATGACTACCAAGTCTCACTTTATGGAACTGCTAATTAGGTATTGGGTGCTGACAGAAACTCAACGGGCAATGACTATCAATAGAGTAAGTGCTATGAAAAGACCTTTGGGAGGGGCACCTAACCCAGATTCAGAAAAGTCAAAGAATTCTAAGAAAAACTGGTCAAGTCAGAAGGAGGAGTACAAACGGAGTTGAATAGAGAAGGAATTGGGAGAGAGACTGGCAAGAGGTTAGACCTGAAGACACCTAAGACAAAGCGTGTCTAGAAATGGAGCTGAAAATACCTGGATGATGAAGGGGTGAAAAGAGTTGGAGCTGGTAAGACGTGAGAAGTGAACCTTGCACAAACTGTGCAGGGCCCTGGTTGTCTCATTAAGCAGTTTGTGCTTAAATACAAGAAGAGTGTGGGACCATCTACCAGGCTTACAAAAACACCCCTGCTTGCAGTGTGAAGAACGGATTGTGGTAGGAGACACCAGCATTGTATTTGCAAGGCACTTCCCATCCTTTACAAACTAGCAACAGTGTAGTCATGATTCACTAAAGTCCATGTTCTCTCCATATTATATATAGTGTTACCTCCTGATCATTCTAGAATATAATTATAGCACAGTAGTACATCCTTAATGATGAATTTACAACCTAATCTCTTAACCAAAGGAATAGTTGTTTGGTTTTTTTGTTTTAATTTTCTTACAGTTTACTTATTTAGTTTGAGAGAGACAGAGCAGGAAAGGAGAGAATCCCAAGCAGGCTCCACACAGTCAACACAGCGCCCAATTCGGGGCTTGGTCCCACAACCCATGAGATCATGAACTGAGCCAGTCGGGCACTCAACTGACTGAGCCACCCAGGAGTCCCTCCAAAGAAATAGTTTTAATTCTCATAGGAAGTTGGTGACCCATGGGTGAATGGGTCAGCATTTGAATGGCAATGAGGTGATCACCCCTCATTGCCTCCTTGGTTTCTGCAGGTCATAGGGTAAGGAGAAGGATGCTTTTATTAAGAGAAGTTCTAAGGGGAAAATGAGGTTGTGATAAGCACTGTCTTAAGAGAACAGGGAGATTTTTCTCCTTGGCAGAGTGTCTGCTCAGCCTAGGAACTAAAGACCAGCCTGTGTTGCTCTTGCCTCTCGTGGCTCAAAGTAGCAAAAAGCTTGGAATAAATAAATAGACTTTGATCTGACAAGGCAGCAAAAGGGACAGCTCACTTTCAAGGTCTCCCCTGGTTCCACAACCCAGGGATAAGAAGACAGAACTAGGGACCATTTTCATACATCACATTGCAACCTTATCTAAGAGTGGTTTTCAAATATGTTGCTCATGGGGGTGTCATTTGTTAAAATACACAGTCTGAGCTGGTCTTCTGTTCAAGACTCCAGTTGTTCACAGAAGCTGCCTTTGAATCAAAGTGTTAGTTTTCAATTTTCGCAATTGCCTTCAGTTTCTGTGATGCTGACCAAGGGCCCAAGTTAATAATGTTGGCAGCTCCTAGTGTTTGATGACTTATTTATGGTATCTTAAAATAACTGCTAAGTGTTCGTTTCTTTGGCATAATCTCTGTAAGATTTGTTTGGGCTGTAACCTAAATTAAAATGTGCAACATAATTCATTAATAGTTACTGAAATTTTGCCATAGATTTAAAAATTTGAATTTAATAGAGGTTACCATAAATGGGGCTTGTATGTGTGTAGATGAGAAAAAATTTGGAAAATGTTTACATAATAATGATACCCATATAATTAGCTTCCTTTGGGCAGGAATTATCTTATTCATGTTCACACAAAGGAGATACTCAGTGGGTGTTAGCTGAACAAATGAACAACTGAGCTGTTAGTAGGAGCAATAATAATCCTTTTATATTTCAGTACTGCTTAATGACCTAGTTACTGAACTGGATAATCTCATTTGAATATTTCAAATAGCCTCTGAGGTAGACAGGATTTGTTTCATTATCTCTATCAGAGAAGATACTACATTTGCTGATGAATAAAAGGGGATTTGAATATAAGCAGGATCTCCAGCCTTTCCTTAAGAACAAGAACTAGAGTGGCGCTTGGGTGGCTCAGTTGGTTAGGTGTTCGACTTCGGCTCAGGTCATGATCTCACAGTTCGTATGTTCGAGCCCCTCATTGGCCTCTGTGCTGACGGCTCGCTCAGCGCCTGGAACCTGTTTCGGATTCTGTGTCTCCCTCTCTCTCTGACCCTCCCCTGCTTGAAGAACCAAACCAGCGCCATGAGAGGCTTCAGAAGGCCCCAGAAATTAAAAGGCCCATGTTTCTGAGGCATGACTCAGCAGGCTTAAGCAAATGCCCTTCCCCCTGCCCGAACCAATCACCGGAGGTTGGGAAAGTACCAGACGTTCCCACCACTTTTCTGGCCCGCTTAGTTTTATTTATTTTTTTTTTAACATTTTTTTTTAATATTTTTTATTTATTTCTAGGAGAGAGAGAGAGACAGTGTGAGCAGGGGAGGGTCAGAGAGAGAGGGGAGTCACAGACTGAAGTAGGCTCCAGGCTCTGAGCCGGCAGTCAGCACAGAGCCCGATGCGGGGCTCGAACCCACGAACCGCGAGATCATGACCTAAGCGAAAGTCGGACCCTTAACCGACTAAGCCACCTAGGCGCCCCAAGCCCTTAAACCTACCAATCCCTCCGCGCGCATCAACCCCTGCCGTCACCCTGTCCTATCACATTGTAGTCTCCGCCCATCACCCCTTTCTCCGCCCAAACTGTGATAAAAAAAAAACCCTACTCCTCCATTGTTCAGGGCTCTCAGCACAGATCCACTGCATTGGTGAGGTCTGGGAGCCCGAGCTTAAGACCGAATAAACGTCCTTTGCTTTTGCATACATGACTCGGACTCCTTGGTGGTCTTGGAATTTTGGGGAAACCGCAATCTGGGCATAACGTGCTCATGCTGTCTCTCTCTCTCCCAGCAATAAATAAAACATTAAAAATTTAGGGGCGCCTGGGTGGCTTAGTCGGTTAAGCGTCCGACTTTCGCTTGGGTCATGATCTCGTGGTTCGTGGGTTCGAGCCCGCGTCGGGCTCTGTGCTGACTGCCAGCTCAGAGCCTGGAGCCTGTTTCAGTCTGTGACTCCCTCTCTCTCTGACCCTCCCCTGCTCATGCTGTCTCTCTCTCTCTCTCTCTCTCTCTCCTAGAAATAAATAAAAAATATTTTAAAAAATATTAAAAATTAAAAAAAACAAAAAACAAAAGAACAAGCACTTGATTCAGGGAAAAATTGTGTAACAGATACAAGTCCTCTGTGCCTCCTTCCTCCTGCCCCCACCTTCACACACCCTTTCCCACCTCAGGAAGGGTGTCTGGTACAGCCTGTGCAAAGCCCTCAGAGTCCTCCTGACCCTCCCCTATCCTCTCTCCCACGTTCCTTCTCAGAAAGGATCTGAGAAATGCCATCATACCAAATCACAGATTAACAGTGACCCCTTTTGGGAGGTTTTGTTTCTAACAGGGTATATAACACAATCTGGGACTTGCCATCATCTTCCTGGCCCCCAAAGAGCAATTTGTTTGTCAAACGTCATAATGCAAGAAGCTCCAACGAGCCAGCTAGCTGTGGTCAACATTCTCAAGATTTGGCCCCCTGATGGCCGCCTGTTTTATAGTGCATCATCCTGTGGTAGCATAATCTAGATCCTGCTACAGACTCCGGTCTTTCTATTTTGTTTCGGCTCTTTGGAAATTCTTCTCCAGTTTCTCTCTGGCTAGTCCCACTGTCAGTGGATATCACCATTCTCACTCAGGCGAGTCCCCTATCAGTGGATGGCTATTAGATGTGGACCAACACCCATAACCAGAGGATTTCTGGCATCAGCAACCACTAAGAGGGTTTTAGGGAAATTTAGGGACAGTCTAGAGCTCTTGAAATCACATTCGTTCTGCCTCTGCTTAAGGCTTACTGCTACAACCTATTTATCATAGCTGATTTCTTCAGGGAAGGGGAGGATGTTAAAACCATGTTTAAATGTTTACTGGAGCCCTTTCAGAAGCTCTTGTGAGCCTGCTTTCTGTCCCTTCCTCCACACCCCTGCTTCTAGCTTCAAACTCGGAACACAAGTGGCAACCCCACTGGTTTTCTCACCTAACCTCAGGGTTGGGACTCCCCTGTCTGAGTCTATCACCCTTTTTAGGCCCTAATTGATCCAGGTCAGGGAGATCAGAAAACACCATATCCTTCTAATATTTTCTAACATTTGAACTCCTGACTCTCAGAAATGAGACATCAACATAACACTTTTGTTCCCTGCCAAAATCTCTGGAGACAAGTATCAACTCTATATAATTATTTTCACCCCTCTCTCACATGCTCTAGTAAATAACAGTGCTGATCCACATATTGATAATAACAATGAACAGGTGATAAACTAAGCTTTGAGATGTTAATTTATGGAAGATTTGAAGCTTACAACCAAAACTTAACAATCCACCATTTTCTTTCACAAACAAAGGAGCAATTGAGATGCAAAGGCAGTTCACAAAAATTATATGTTGGGGGAAAAGTGATTGAACAATGAGCGATGATAAAGAATTTACAAAATATGTATACCATCACACTTAAAACTCGAAAAAATTGCTACTGTTACTGAGACTAAGAACCGGGACCAAAAGACATGTGATAGGGACAAAATAATCATCTCTCCGCTAGAACTATCTGTTGATTCGTCTAGAGCAGTATCTGTCAGGATCCCATTTTAGAATATGACCTACGTCTTCCCCATCAGGCCACGTCATTTTGTTTCTCCTCCTGTGGGTTTGCTCTTCATCAACTCACCAGTTCTGACCACTTGTTAATTAAGTGAGAGGACAATCATTCTAACAGACAAAAAACACTAGTACACTAAATATACCACACTGTATGCAAGGACAATGATAGGTCCCAGCTTTTGTGGTTTCAGGTAATGGTCAGTGTCTCTCTTTGCTCATCTACTTTTTACCCTTTGTTGCCAAATCATCAATGGTCCATTATCTGTTCTATGAAATGCAGCCAAGAAAGAGAATTCAGGCTAGTTAGCGCTCTCATGATGAGAAAACATAGCCATAATTCATAACCCCACCTTGGCAATTTAGTTATTTTGTGTGGAGCAGTTTTATCAGAACTGAAAGGTTGTCACTTCCTATAACTTCTATCTTTCCACACATTCCTTGGCTGATCCAAGTCAGAGATATACATCTTCATTAGATGGCTACTGTAGTCCCTAAAAACTATAATGTTCTTGGGGTGCTTGGGTGGCTTACTCGGTTAAGCATTGGACTTCGGCTCAGGTCATAATCTGACGGTTCATGGGTTCGAGCCTCACGATGGGCTCTATGCTGACAGTTTGTAGCCTGGAGCCTGCTTCAGATTCTGTCTCCCTCTCTCTCTGTCCTTCCCCTACTCGTGTTCTGTCTCTCCCTCAAAAATAAATAGTTTTTTAGGAAAAATGCATATATATATATATATATATGCATATATATATAATGATATATAGAATTTTGCCTGGTAAAGATCCAACTAATTTTTTCTGCACAAGAGGTAAATCCAGAGGTTACTTTGTTTGGTCTGGAGGACAATAGTTTTGTAGCTAATCCAACAATCTTATCCTAGCAATTCTCTGTTAAGTTGTATGTATAAATGCACTCTGAACTGGTCTTAACATCTTACTGCTCCTTTCATGAATTGAATAAAATTTCTGATGGGTGTTTTTGAAGTTTGTATGAGGGTCATGGTTTTAACTTTTCAAAAATTACACTTCAGCAATTTTGGAGGCTATTGCATCAGGATACTAAGTGGACTGCTTTGACAGAGCCAATTAAACTGGGGGGTTGAGAAGTGCATCTGCTTCAAGTCAGGCATGCATCTCCTGGGTTTCCAGAGTGAATCTCAAGCAAAAGAACATGGTTCTTGCTGACTCTCCGTTTCTCCAGGTTTACTTGGTTTATTCTTTTCTGATTGGGAGCATTTGTTTTTGTTTCTGGTTTGCATATGACCTACAAGTTATTTTTTACTGGCAGCAATAATGATAGAGTATTTGGTTTAATGATGCCATTCGGGATCTTGGTTAGATAGATGATGGAGATTTATCTACTGTTTGATAAAAGGAAAAAAACTGATGTGGCACTCTTTTTGTTTCTTTCTTGATCAATTGTGAGCCCAAATCAAAATTGTGTGCCAAATGGGGAAAAATGGATCTTTATAATCTGGATTGGTAAATTTATATGTATCTCTGTCCAGTTAAACATAAACACTTAACTGCAGAACAGAAACTATAAGAGCTCTGTGTATCTACCCTCTCACTCTCATTATATACATATAAAATGTTTTCCTACCCCAAGGCAATCATAATAAATTTTAATATCTTTTAAATTAAAGAAACTATGGTTTATAAAGAGAAATGAGTATTTATAAAAATCTAATATTCCCCAAATTCTGGGAAAATAAAGCAACTGAACTGCTATTAGTTGCTTCTTGGTTAAGCTTAAGATCTAGACTTAAAAAAAAAAAAACTGCAGAGACTGCTAACTCAGATACATTTTTAATGTAATAAAATTCAGTTCACATAATTAAGGTGAATCTTTGGATATATTAGACCAATTTAACAATTTCGATGTTTTAAAAGAAATAGCTGTATGCCTTCTCCTTAACTTTATCAGAATGGAGTATAATACATGTATATATTTTTAAATAAGATTTGGTTTTGTTTTCTCATGAAAAGTTTAGTTACTTTGATCTACCTAAAATTCTTAAGCTGTTAACTTAAGCTCACATAAGCCAACATTAGTCCCATATAATGTAGGGATGTAGTACATGGGCCTTCAAACAGGATATTACATTTGTGTGTGTGTGTGTGTGTGTGTGTGTGTGTGTGTGTGTGTGTAGAATTTAAAAAGTGCTTACTATCAATTTTCATAAATAAAATACATCACTTGGAAGGTATAAACATGAAAGGTTTCCTTTGGGTAGAAAATAAAATTATTTTATTTAATCTCAATCACATGGGATAGGCATGGCAAGTATTATATCCATTTTATTGTGAAGGAGACCAAGAATCAGAAAGGTTAAGTGACTTACAAGAATGCACAAGTAATAAATGGTGAGTTGCGAAGAGTAGATCCAGAACCCATATTCCCAGCTTAGTATTTTCTACACTCTGCCATCGGACTCTATAATTTGAGGACTACAAACCCCTAACAATAACCATATTTTATATATGTATTCCCAATGTCTAAACATTATTCACTTATTATGTATATAATCATCTATTATATAATTCGTAAAAGAAAAACTATTCTAAATGATGAGATATAAACTATAAATAGAAGTTCTACTCTTTTCTTCCCACACCAAGTGTACCATCCTAGAAACCCTCAGAGGAATGTGCTAGACATTAATTTGCTACTTATAATTTGTATTAGCTCTTTTCTGAGACTTTTCATTTGAACACATGGCCAGACTGAGGCCCCAAAGATCAAGGGAGACATAAAGAACATAGAGAAAAAGGGATTCTCTCTTCTTGGCCCTATTTCCTCCACAGTTACCAACTCAGACATTTAGGTCTTATTTTTGCCCAGCAGCCTAGGAGCCAACACAATTCTCTCCCTGTCCCTTGGTTAATGTTCCAAATGGAAATATATCACCACATTCTGATGCTCATTGCCTCTGGAGAATCGGCTTTATAAATGATGAAGTTTTCACATGTGCTCAGGCTATGAGGACAACCATTGCATATGCAACCACAAAGGACCCTGACTGTGGAAATGAATCATCCCTTCTTCTGAACTAAATACGTGCATTTCTTACATTGATCCTCAAAATCTTCCTGTAAGGTATGCACACCAGATATTATGTCCCACTTAACAGACAAGAAACCTGAATCTAAAAGTTAAGTATTATCTACCTGGTACATTTTACATAGGAAGCTATTAACAAAGTTGAGTTGAATGAATGAATAAGTAAGTCCAAGTACTTGAAGGTGAATTATTACTAAAATCTAAATCTTCTAACTCCTAGTTCTGTGATCTTTTTCTTAAACCACATCTGTCCTAGGCAGATGGGTGACCAGGAGGGAAGGCAAGACTAAATCTGGAATAGGAAGGCCTGGATCAGGTTCTAAGTTCTTTGCTAGCCATCTGACTTGAACAGGTCACTCAACCTGAGTCCTGCATGCAGAAAAATGATGTATTTAAATGTCTGCTTAGCCCACTTCAGAAAGTTGTTCACAAGGTGAAATGAAACAATCCATGTAGAATTGCCTAAAATTATTCTTGTTATTCAAATCCACTAGATGACTGAGAGACAGTACTTCCCCCTCCCCCAAAATACCTGGATCAAGAAAGCCACAAGTGTGTAGCATATTTATCAGCTATTCTGATAAACATGTTTTTTAAGTTTATTTATTTATATTTTGTAATCTCTACATCCAACATGGAGCTTGAGCTCAAATGCTGAGATAAGGAGTTGTGTGCTCTTCTAACTGAGCCAGCCAGCCTTCTCTGATAAACACATTTATCAGAATTGGGTGCTTCATTTGCCGTCCAGTCACAAGATTACATTGTAAAGAATATAATTATTCAAGACGTACCATCAGCTAAGCACTAGAAATATAAAGAACTGCAAGAGGTTGGTGGTCCCGTCAAGGAAACTATAATCTAGTTAAGAAAGAAAGTGTATTCATTTTCTAGGGCTGTCAGAACAAAATACTACAGGTTGGGCAGCTTAAAGAATAGTTCTGAGGGCTAGAGTTCTGAGATTAAGGTTTGATTTCTTCTGAGGCCTTTCTCCTGGGCTGCCTTCTTACTTTGTCTTCTATATCAGCTTTCCTCTGCACATGCACATGCTGGTGCCTTTTGTATGCCCAAATTTTGTCTTCTTATAAGAACACCAGTCAGAAACATTTCTGGTCTACCCTAAGGACCTCATTTTAATTTAATCATGTCTTTAAAGGCCCTATCTCCAAATACAGTCACATTTTGAGATACTAGGTGTTAAGACTTCAACATATGTATTTCAGGAGGACACAATTCAGCCCCTAACAGAAAGATCATTTAAAAGAGCACATAACAAGAAAGTGGCAGAAAATTATGTTGTTTAAATTCTGTGAAAGGACAATCACCAAGGGCTGGCAAGTCTTTGAAAACCTGGAGAAACTGAGATCCATGTAGGCTTTGAAGTGGAGAGTAAGTAGAAGTTACCCATAGGAAGAACAATGTGGATACTTGATAGAAACAAGGAGGTAAGTGATGTGTTTACACCACATAGATTATCTTCCCCTACTGTGCCTCAAGGTAGTAATGGCATTCACTGCTGTAAGCAATGCTTATAAAATATTTTCATCAACATTCTCTCATTTGATCATGGTGTTAACCTCCTTGTGACCTATATTGCATAGATGTTTCATTGTAGGTGTACTGACTCCAAGACAAATTCTCACCACTACATGGCTTTTCCCTAGCATTATGACTTTCAAAAGAGCACTTGCTCTTCCATGTTTTGCCTTTGGACAATCAGAGCAGAAGAGATCCAGATATTAGACACCAGGAAAGAAAGGACCCAGGACAAGCTAAAGTGTTGGAGTGGAGGACCACACCAACACTGTGCTATGCAGATAAACCCTTTTTACTTAGTTGAAAACACAATGGGCTTCCAAATTATTATTATTGTATGTGTTAAGCTGTAATTGAGGAATTTTTTCCCTTTCTTTCTGTATATTTTTTTAAATGTTTTATTTATTTCTAGGAGAGAGAGAGAGAGACAGCGTGAGCAGGGGAGGGTCAGAGAGAGAGGGAGATACAGACTCTGAAACAGGCTCCAGGCTCTGAGCTGGCAGTCAGCACAGAGCCCGACGCGGGGCTCGAACCCACGAACCACGAGATCATGACCTAAGCGAAAGTCGGACGCTTAACCGACTAAGCCACCCAGGCGCCCCTCTTTCTGTATATTTAAATAGAGATAATAAAAGTTATTCTGAAAGAAGTCATTCCTGTCAGCTGCCAGCTGTTTTGGATAATGTTTAATCAACTGATTGAGCTGGGTGTGTATCTTAAGATATAAAGCCATTTTGGCTGATTTGAAGTTCCATATATTATCTATGTGTCATATACCATATTTGCATTCTCACCAAGAATGCTCTTACAAATTCTTTCCTCAGCAACAGCGGTGATTCTTCACAAACTCAACACTTGAAATATTTAACTAGCATTAAAAAGTCAAGGCATGATTAGATAGCTAGAACAAAATGTTACTTAAGGCATTATTAAAAATGTCATTGGTGTCCGAATATTGCATAAGTCTGTGGGCAGAAAAAGTCACAAAGATGGCATTGCACAGAATAACTTCATCAAAGAGTTCATTTGAAAATCCTTGCCAATTTGGGAATACATGCTAAAATGCACACTGAAATATGTACCCTTGAAAAGCCAATTATACTTCTAGTGATGTATTGAAAAATAAATAAATAAATAACCACTAGCACAAATATTTGTGTGCAAGGACGTTCATTAGAATGATATTTTCCAAGGATATAAAACTTATTAAATTATGGTATGGTCATAAGATAAAGCATTAAGCCACTATTAAAAATCATAGTCTAGGCAAGCGCTCTTCTTTGATCTGGATGTTCCTTCAACCTTTAGAGTCCTGGAGCTTTGTTATTTAAAGTATGATCTGTGGACCACCTGCATCAACATCAGCTGGAAGCTAATGGGAAATAGAGAATCCCAGATCCCATTCCAGACCTACTAAATCAGAATCTGCATTTTAGCAAACTTTCCACGGGATGTGTATGCCCATTTTAGTTTGAGAAGTTATACCCTAGAAGTTACATGAGTGTCACACACCCCTGCTTTGCAGATAATGACACTAAGTTACAAAGATATCCAACATGAGACAAAAGCTGAGATGGGGCTACATTTAACCATCTTTTTATAATAATGATTTGACTAAGATTATGCAAAACCATTTGTTGTTTTTGTTTTTGGTAGAATCATTCTAGGGGCTGATAAAAATTCACCTACTAGAGGTGCCTGGGTAGCTCATTTGGTTGAGCATCTGACTCTTGACATCTGCTCAGGTCATGATCTCACAGTTCCTGAAACTGAACTGATAGTGCAGAGCCCGTTTGGAATTCTCTCTCTCTCTCTCTCTGCCCCTCCCCAACACACATGTGCTTTCTCTCTCTCTCTCTCTCAAATTAAATAAACTCAAAAACTTTCCTACTAATACATAATAGGGGACTGGCTGCAAAAGTATGGGCAGGTGAGACCATTTATCAGCTCTGTCCTCAGAATCTCAACCTTCAACCTTCCAACTCCACTTGAGAAGTATTTGAGGTGCCACCAGGAAGTCATATACAATTCCTCTAGTCACAGTGTAACATCATAGTCACAAGTAAAGAGAGCTAGCTCTAAACACTCCTCAGGTATAAAAGATTTCTGAAGATAAGGCTGAGCTTAAGTTGATGGATCTTGTAACCACTCAGTATTCTGAAAGACGAAGCCACTTATTATAATAGTTAATCCTGTGACCACTTCAACATCATACTCATCTGGATTTCCAAAAAGGTTTTCTAGTGCCCCACCCAGGTAAGACCTTATATGCATTTCCTTTCAAATGTTTAATATCCAGAGGATCAAAACCAAATATTGTCTCGTATCTCTGAGAAGCATATGACTCTGCCATTTTATTCATGTCAGCCACGCAATTATTCACTCATTTTTGAGCACCAACTATGTGTCAAGTACTGTGGATTTATGACTGAATGCTGAATAATCTCTAGTCCTCCAAAATTCTCCCAATCTACGCAGATAAGTAGCAGAGTAACTAATTAAGTTCAATGTGTAATGTGCTGTAACAGGGACATGATCCAAATGCCTAGGGGGAATATTTATTTTCTTTGTGAGATAGGGAGAAGTCGAAAGTTATTCAGAGACAGGAACATTCTAATCTGGCTTCCATTTCCACCACTTTGTTAATACTCTCCTTGGCAAGAATACCAAAGCCATAGGATTTAATCTAACCCTATACCTAACATAAAATAATTAGTAGCTACGATTCTGAATGAAGGAGCCCAACCTTCTTCTGGGTGCTTTCCTTTTTTTTATTTGCATGCTTTTCTCCCAGTCTCCCACCATCAGTTGATGAGGCCAATGTCTACCTCACTGATGAAGCCAAAAACTCAAGAACCATCCTTGAATCCTTTTCTTACCCTTACCCCCACATTGAGCCCATTAGCAAGTTGTCTTGGTTCTACCACCAACATGTATCCCCCATTCCCCACTTCTTCCCTTTCCATTGCCACTTCCCTGGTCTAAGCCTCCATTACCTCTCACGTAAACCAATACAATGGCCTCCTAAATGAGCTGCCTTCTCTTGCTCCCCACCAAACCATTTTTCCTCATAGTAGCCAGAGAGACTCTTACATAATGCAGATCAAATCATGTGACTCACTGGCTTAAAGCCAGTGGATGTCTTCCCCTTTGTCCTTAGAATAAACAGAATACTTATCACCACAGACTGTAAGAACTCTTGTGATCTGCAACTGCATCCCTAAAACTAAACCCCATATAATCTCCCCTCATTCTGCACTGGTCACATTTCTGTTCCTGCAGAACTTCTTCACTTCTGAGCTTTTGCATGCTCTGGTCCCTGTGCCTGGCACTCTCTTCCTTCATCTTGCTGCTTGAACAACTAACTCCTCCCCATCCTTCTTGCCTCAGCTCAAAAGATAGCATCTTAGGGAGACTGTCCTAAAATTACATCCCCCAAAGTATTGATCACACCATCTTGATTATTTCCTTTATAGAACTTATCATTTCCTTTATAGAACTTATCAAAGGTATCAAATGTAATAGTTTAGAGAAGAGGATTTGTGGTCTCTATAATCTCTATCAGCACTCTCAGAGCCAAGTCAAATCACATAAAACGTATGTTATAAACAATGTGACTGTCACAACAAACACAATCTCAGGATAGCTTTCCTAGTTACCTTACAACTTCCAAACAGGTTACAATGCTTAATACCTCTGTAAAATTCTGGACAGGTCTCTGATCATCCTCGAATATTATTCTTTAACTCAGTTATTTATTGTTTATGGTCTGACCCACTAGAATGTGA
This sequence comes from Proteles cristata cristata, assembly GCA_017311185.1. Taxonomy (NCBI): domain Eukaryota; kingdom Metazoa; phylum Chordata; class Mammalia; order Carnivora; family Hyaenidae; genus Proteles; species Proteles cristata. The sequence continues at coordinate 311,628 of JAESUZ010005434.1, forward strand.
GCTTCCTGAGGTTTCTGACACCTAACCATGCATGGCTCAACAAATATTAATTTAGTAAATAACCAAATCAACTCTCCAGGCACAGATAAAACTATAGTATCAATAAAATGTGAAGTTCAGGATCTTTCCATTGTCTTTTGTCCCCTCACCCTTTCAGCTATTCATTCAGTCCCTGATTCATTTACTCAACAAATATTCAATGAAAAATTATGTTTTATGATCTGAGGATATAGAAGTGATTAAAACAAACAAAAAGCCCTGCCATTAAGGATCTTATATTTTAGTTGGAGGAGACCAACAACTAAATATAACAAGTATGTAAACTCTATGGTAAGTTAAATGTACCATGGGGGGAAGAAATAAACATATTATGGGAAAAAAAGAAATCAGGTGGGGAAATAGGATGTACCAAGGGAAAGGTGGCAAATTTACATGGGACAGTCATCATGGGTGACACCTGACAGGGAGCCAAAGGCTTTAAACTTCAAGTGCAATTTGTGAGGATAGGTTGCAATAAGTTCACTAAAGTGCTTAGATCTTGATCACAGAATGTTAGACCAGGAAAGGGTCTAAGAGATCTCTGTAAAGTGGGAGCTCCCAGCTGGAAACCAAACAACACCTTCCCCAGTGGATTTAAATACAACCGATGGTATCTGCATGAACCTGAATGTGTCTGTGTCAATTCACGTGTACTCTTTCCTTGTTTAATTAGTTTCTTTGTTGGGGCGCCCGGGTGGCTTAGTCGGTTAAGCGTCCGACTTTCGCTTGGGTCATGATCTCGCGGTTCGTGGGTTCGAGCCCCGCGTCGGGCTCTGTGCTGACTGCCAGCTCAGAGCCTGGAGCCTGTTTCAGATTTGTGTCTCCCTCTCTCTCTGACCCTCCCCTGCTCACGCTGTCTCTCTCTCTCTCCTAGAAATAAATAAAACATTTTAAAAAAATTAGTTTCTTTGCTGTATGTTGTTTGACTTCATTTCACTGTGTTTTATTTTGTATGCAGTCACAATAAGTACACAGTAAAGATGAAGCTGTGTTAAATGAATTTCCTGACCCAAAGTCTTAAATACATGTTTTAGTCTCATGGAATGAATTTAAACTGTCCTCTATCCTGACACACTAGCTGGTCCAAAGTGAGCATTTCGAAGTTGTTAGCTATCAGTATCCCTTTTATCATTGTCATCATCTCATTCAATCCTCAGCAGCATTTACAGAGGTCCTACTATTATTTCTATTTAATAGATGAGAAAACTGAGGGTAGAGAGATTGAATCAAGCTAAGCTCTCAAGAGAATTGAAACTAAACCAAAACTCAAGTTATACTGACCAATTCAGTTACCACTTGAGAGAATAGGAACTTGGAGAAGACACTGTACTTCAAGACTCATCTCCTCTACCCTCATTTATATTTTCAACAGAGGGAAATAAACAAATCCACTTGCCTCTGCCCCAGACTCGTCCATAAGGACCACAAAGATCTCCCTGCCCCGGTTTATCCTCACCTTACCCTAGGCAAGCAATCAAAATGGTTCAGAAATGCTTTGTACATGTGGTACTAGCTCTCCTCTGGCCCAGAATCTATGAGATTTAAAAAAAAATTTTTTTTCTAAAGAAAAAGAAACTCCAGAAATTTTGGAAATATTAATACATTTTTAAACAAAGATAAATGAAGTTCACAAATCCAAAGGTAACCACTGTGACTTCTTGCTTTCAGAAGCATATTTGGCCACTGATTTAATAACAGAAGACTCAGAGATGCTCCAGCAAGCTAAAAGGCAGCTAGCAAATGTGCCATAGGTACCAATTTGGAATTTCCTATTCTGTCTTCCCTGAAGATAAGTTTAAACATTTACATGTTTTAAAGTTCCCTAATCTGACTTACCTAAATAATTCTATCCTTCTCACACTTTCTGATTTGTAATCATTATAAGTCAATCTCTCTCCCAAGGGCAAAATCTGCAGAAATATGTATATATATACATAAACATTTATATATATTCATTCCAAGGCAGCCTACAGCATACACGGTTTTTCTCTCCCGTTTTTATGTTGCACAGAGAAAAGCAGCAAATCAATGAAGTGCCTCTTTGCCACCTAGTGGGTAACTTAATTTTGCTATTTCTTCCCCATCTCTTGTTTGCCAAGAGATGATGGAAGCCTAAGCAAACCAAAGCAGAAAAAGAGAAAGCTATGTTTGTGCTTTTAGCATGGAATATCAGAAGTAAAATGTGTGGGGTGCCTGGGTGGCTCAGTCAGTTAAGTGTCAGACTTTGACTTAGATCATGATCTCACAGCCACAGGTTCGAGCCCCCAGCTGGGCTCTGTGTTGACAGCTCAGAACCTGGAATCTGCTTCTGATTCTGTGTCTCCCTAGCTCTCTGCCCCACTGCCACTTGTGCCCTGTCTCTCTCACTCTCTCAAAAATAAACATTAAAATTTTAAAAAAAGAAAGGAAAGAAAAATTAACATAAAAAAAAAAGAAAGAAATACAATGAGTGTTCCAGAGAGAAGACTTGTCAGAGGTTGGAAGTGCAGGAATAACATTCTCCCAGTATATTCTTTTTTTTTTTTTTTTTTTTCTAGGAGAGAGAGAGAGACAGCGTGAGCTGGGGAGGGTCAGAGAGAGAGGGAGTCACAGACTGAAACAGGCTCCAGGCTCTGAGCTGGCAGTCAGCACAGAGCCCGACGCGGGGCTCGAACCCACGAACCGTGAGATCATGACCTAAGGGAAAGTCGGACGCTTAACCGACTAAGCCACCCAGGCGTCCCTTTCCCAGTATATTCTGAAGTCTGATACTATCTGATACCATTGAACTATTATCTTCAGCATTCATCTTTCTGCATCCATCATGCATTTCATCAGATCAATACCGTACATAAAATCTTCTGAAGAAAACAGCCCTAATAAATTGGTTACATTCAAATTCTGTGTGCCTATGGACTTCAAAATTTCTTGAAAGGGAGAAAAAAATGTCAAGGTTAACTTGTTCAGCCACTGAAAATCCGCATGAATAATAATAAACACTCCAATTTAATGGCAGCTTATGATGTACAAGATGCAATTTGATAATGTATATGAAATGCTGAGTGTGGTGGCTATCATATAACGAGGACCCAAAAAATGGTAGTTATTTGGTCCTAAACACACTGCACTAATTACTTCACGACTATTATCTTGCTTTATCCTCACCATGCCTTCAAAGTAATAAAAACTGTTTTCCCCTAGTTTATATATGAGGAACTGAGTCTCAGAGAGTTCCACTGGAAATGAGGAAATCAGAATTAGGGCTCTTGTGCCTGGAACTAAAAATCTATCTTATAACCTATACTCTTATTCCAAATAAATAAATCAATAAACTAAATAAGAAACTTTTTGTAATTAACAGTTATCTTAAGATGCAATTCCATGGCAATATTACCTAACGTCGTTAACAGTAATATATCATTCTACCTCTAAGAGTGTTTGTATGTTGGACTGAGGAGCAACAATACTTAAGCTTAAGTGCCAAGGGCTGTGAATAGATCACTAAAAATAGTGGTACCCAGCCCAGTGGCCTATATGAGAAAGCCTCATTGTTTCAGAAGAACTGCTGATGTACATGCTAATATTCAACACAGTGGGTTATCGCCATGGTGGCTCGGCCAACCATGGATTGACGGGTGAAATGTCAAAATGATGGAGAGCCAAATATAGTTTGTTGGCATGGAGGAGTCCATATAGATAGTACTTATGAGCCCATATGGACTCTGGAGCCAGACATCTGGGTTTGATGATGTCTCTGCCATTTACTAACTCTAACTTTATGCAAGCTACTCAACCCCAATATGTTTCAATTTCTTCATCTTTAAAATTAAAACTAGAGGTGCCTGGGTAGCTCAATTGGTCAAGCATCTGACTCTTGATTTCAGCTCAGGTCATGATGTCAAGATTTGTGAAAATGACCCCTCATCAGGCTTTGTGCTGGCGGCATGGAGCCTGCTTGGGATTCTCTCTCTCTCCTTCTCTCTCTGTTCCTCCCTCACTCTCTCTTTCTCTCAAAATAAATAAACATCTAAAAAAAGTAAAAATACTACTACTGGAGCACCTGGGTGGCTCAGCCGGTTGAGTGTCCAACTCTTGATTTCAGCTCAGGTCATAACCTTGCAGTTTGTGAGATCAAGCCCTGTGTCAACAGGGAGCCTGCTTGGGATACTCTCTCCCTGTCTCTGTGCCCTTCCTCTCCTTGCACACTCTGTCTCTCTCTAAATAAATACATACATATTTTTAAAAACTTACTACCTATCCCATGGGGTTACTGGAAGAACTAAATGAGTAATTAAATTAAAGCCCTTACAATGATATCTAGGAAACAGTGTCAATAAATCTTCAACATCACAATCTGTAAATCTTTTTTTTTTTTCTCGTCTGTGACTGGTTCATATCTAATCTGTTTTTCAGTCTGGGGGTGGGGGAACAAAAAGACAGCCCACTAGACTCAAGGTGAACTATACCAGTAATGAGATGGTGAAAGTTTCACTCCTAAGGATTTTTCAGAGAGAAAGCTCCATCATTAACCGTAAGAATAGGCTGATAGGCGCTTGGTGTGAACTTCAGGCTTTCCAGATTTCCAACGCAATTTACAGGGTCTAGGTGTTGGCTGCCACAAGGTTGATTCACAAAAGAGGCCAACTGTTCTGCACAATAGAAGAAGAATGGGGAATTTCACTGGGTGAGGAGCTGTGCAGGTGTAGCTATGCGGAGAGAGAGAGGAAGGAAAGGCATACGGATGCTGGGGGAAGAGGGGGTAACAAGAACCCAGTAATAGCGCAGCAAAGAAGGGTTGAGAAAACGGAATTGCTTAAGAGGGTTTTTTTTTAACTTCTCCAAAGAAATCTGAAGTAAATTCTACATTGCTCACTAACACTATTGTGTGAGGATATTCTTTTGGGAAATTCAAAGAGATATTTATTGCTGGGTTCAGGTGGATGCCAGGGAAATAAACCAAAGCAAACAATAACAAAAATGTGCAGAGGGAGGAGCCAAAGACAAGGAGAAATTGAGAGTAGATGTCCCCAGGTATTCGGAAAAATATTGTGAAGAAAGCTTCAGACATTGAAGGGCATGGAACTGGCTGGAATCTTAGTCAACGGCACGAACCACTGCCTTAACTTCAAACACCTCAAGGACATTTTCAAGCTGAAAATGATCAAAAAGTTATTTTATCATTGAAATTTTTTAACTGCAAAACTACAACTGAAAGTAAATATAGTGCTCTTTTATAAGGCATTTAGCAAAGATGTGGCATAGAGATCATAGACTGAGAATATTCTACAGAGGAGGAAAATAAGGGGCAGCAGTGCAAGCAAAGATTAATGGGACTCATCATGGTAATGAGGGAAGTTAAAATGCTGAGTGGAGATTAAAACTCATCTCAATTAATAATAGACATTTAAAAATGTCACAGACATGCTCACATCCATTATCTCATTTAATCTTGTTGCTAAGCTTATTATTGAGACAGAGCAGGGATTATTCCTCCCCCTTCTTAGAAGCAGATGCAACCACCTTTAATAAATTACAGCTTCAGCAGATAAAACATCAACAAACTGGGATGCAAACTTAAGTGGTCTGACCACGGTCTGGAGTTCATTTGTTCTTTCATTCAACAGGTTTATACTGAGAACCAACTAACTGTCTTTTTCCATGTTGGGGGCTATGACTGAGAGATCTCTTGACTACAAACTATGTCTTCTCAGAAATAATGGCTGGTAGGGTCAAGAGTTCACAATATCAAGCTGGGATAGAAATGAGTGAGTTGTATGTCCCAAGCTTCGTCCTACTCTTTGTACTTCTACAACAAATATATCCTGGCAATAGATGCAACTTTATGCCAGCCTGCCCACCAGACCTAGGTCCTAAAGAACAAGTCAGGTGATGCTTGGATGTTTGTGGTCAGGTGCAAGCTTTAGACACTGCATTATTCCAGCTGTTCTGTCCCAGAGGCAGCTTGTTCCCACTGAATAATACTGCTTAATTTCAAGGCTTTTGACTGGTTTGAGCAAGCACAACTTATGTGCTCCCTGTGCTCCCTAGGACTAGCTTCAATAGTACTTCCAATATCTCCAATATAAATAAATCCGTATGTCTGAGCCTCACTTCTATGATCTTAAAATAGGAAGGAGAATACTATTCGATTCATAGGGTCACTAGAACACTGGAAAGATTTTTATATAGGAGCAGCTAACACATGTAAGTGCTTAATAAATTGTTGTTACTATTCTTAGTAGTAATGTTCTATTATACGCATGAGAAGACTAATTACTTAACCAAGATCACATAAGTAGTAAGGAGTGGAGGCTGGCTCTAATTCCAGAGCCAGAAGTTTTAACCACTCAACTATCCTGAAACAGAAATGTAATTATGTCTAGCAATGAGGCTAAAGCAGAGGGTCAATGAAAATGAAGTTAGAATGGTGAGCAGCAGAAAGGGAAAAACAACTGTAAGAAACCTTCACAATAACGTGACTTGATGAAAGCAATGACTAGATTCAATGAAAAGAAATACAAGCTAACGAACCTCAGGGCAAAAAAAGTAAGAACAGGGGATTATTATCTTAATGGCTCATTTGCTTCTCAACATTAAACCAGTGAAGGATGGAGAGAATATTGGGGGCTAACACAAATCAGAAACCTTCTGGGCCTCCATGAAATCAGAGAGAACATTGAAAGGCAATACGAGCAGACATGATAAGCTGACACAGAAAAGGAAAAGAAATTCACAATGGATAGTTTCACGTAAAAGCTACAAGAAAACTCTCAGATATAGATGAAAGAAAAAGCCAAGAATAGCTTTATAGATTAGTGTTCAGAAAAAAGCTTATGAAAATGAATATAACATAAAAAATGTCTGTACAGCAAAGAAAACCATCAAGGAAAGGAAAAAGCAAATCTAGGGGCATCTGGGTGTCTCAGTCGGTTAAGCATCCAACTTTGGCTCAGGTCATGATCTCACAGTTTGTGGGTTCAAGCCTCGCATCGGGTTCTGTGCTGGGAGCTCAGAGCCTGGAGCCTGCTTTAGATTCTGTGTCTCCCTCTCTCTATGCCCCTCCCCCACTCATGCTCTGTCTCTCTCTGCCTCAAAAATAAATAAACTATAGAAAAATTTTTAAAAAAAGGAAAAGAAAAAGCAAATCTAGCCAACTGGAGAAAATATTCGGAAACCATATATCCAATAAGGGGTTGATATCCCAGGTGTCCAAGGAACTCATACAACTCAACAGCAAACAAACAAACAAACAAACAAAACAATTAAAAAATGGGCAAAGGACCTGAGTAGGCTTTTTCTGCCAAAGAAGACATACACATGGTTATGGGTATAAGAAAAGGTATTCAACATCACTGATCATTAGGGAAATGCAAACCACAGTGAGGTATCATCTCACACCTGTTATGTCTATTATCAAAAAGACAAAAGATAACAAATATAGGTGAGGATGTCGAGAAAAGGGAGTCCTTGTGCACTATTGGTGGGAATGCAAAGTGATATATCCACTATGGAAAACAGGATCGAGATCCCCCCCAAAATTAAAAATAGAACTACCTTGTGATCCAACAGTCTCACTTGTGGGTATATATCCAAAGGAAACAAAATCATTATCTCAGAGAGATATCTACATCCCTTGTTCATTGCAGGACTATTCATAAGAGCCAAGATATTGAAACAACCTAACCATCTGACAACAGATGAGTGGATAAAGAAAAAACAGTATTTATATATGTACATAATGAATATTATCCCATCATAAAAAATGAAATCTTGGGGCGCCTGGGTGGCTTAGTCAGTTAAGCGTCTGACTTTCGCTTAGGTCATGATCTCGCGGTTCGTGGGTTCGAGCCCCGCGTCGGGCTCTGTGCTGACTGCCAGCTCAGAGCCTGGAGCCTGTTTCAGTCTGTGACTCCCTCTCTCTCTGGCCCTCCCCTGCTTACCCTGTCTGTCTCTCTCTCTCTCCTAGAAATGAATAAAAAATATTTAACAACAACAAAAAAATGAAATCTTGCCACTTGTAACACCATAGATGAAATTGAAGGGCATTATGCTAAGTGAAATAAGCCACACCAGGAAAGATAAATACTTCATAGTATCACATGAAATCTAAAAAAAGGAAAGAAAAAAAAAGTTGAACTCATAGAAACAAAAAGCAGAAAAGTGGTTTCCAAGGGCTAGGGGAGAGGGGAGAAAAAGGAAGAGATTGGTAAAAGAGTATAAACTTCCAGTTATAAGATAAATAAGGTCTGAGGATCTAACGTATAACATGGTAATTATAGTTGATAACACTATATTGTATCGGTGAAATTTGCTAAGAGTACAACTGAAGTAGTCTCACCAAAAATCAGTAAGTATCTGAGGTGTCGGATTTGTCAATTACATCAATGTGTGGAATCCTCCCACAATGTATACATGTACCAAATTATCACACTGTATATATTAAATATCTTACAATTTTGTCAATTATAACTCAATAAAGCTAAAAATAGAAAGAAAAAGAATGTGACAAATGTCCTAATGATTCCTATAATGTTTAGAAATATATGGGGTTTCCATGTCCTTAGCAATGACTATTTTAATACACTTTTTCAAATAATGTGGTCATTTGAGCAAAAGACAGATCTATGAGAATATATCCATTATTTATTACATCTTACTTTGAGGTATCAGTATCTCTTTCAGTTGCCTACCTTACAACCCAATATCTAATGGCCTTAAATCAATAATTTATTATTATTTCTCACAATTCATGCCAATTTACCTGAGCTCATGTACATGTGGCATTCAGCTTGGGGGTAAGGTGCTGGGGTCGGCTTGGGGATGGACTTATGTGGTTACAGCTAGGACGGCTGCATCTGTAGTCTCATGTGACCTTTTATCCTTGGCATTCCCCCTCCCCCCCTTCAGGGCTATATTTCAAGAGGTCCAGTAGAAACTGTGCTTCTGGTTTGCAGTTCTGCACATGAGGAGCTTGGAAGCCACCAAGCAAGTAAAAAGCTAAACAGACGAAAATGCCACAACCCTTCTAGAATTTGTAAGATAGATGAGGACACACACACCACTGACCCCAAGATCGGAGACACTAACAGGCAAATACATGACATAACAATTTACCAGAGCAAAGGCTCAAGAGCAGAAACTGCTGCAGGAACCAGTGTTGGAGTAACTGATGATTCTACTTGAGGCTCAGTGTAGACAAGTCTGAGAGACACAGTCATTGGAGCCTCCAGAATTTTGTGAGATCTAGCTCCAGGGGCTCATACTGGTTCCCACAGTAAATATCAGAGAATAATCCCATCACACTCTGGCAGAAGGAGGAAAATAAACCATTTTGAAAAATGTCAGAGTACTCTGTTCTTGCAAAGTCTGCCCTCAAAGGAACCAGTTAAGCAGAGTCTAACCTCTGGAATATTATTAGGAAATAACTGACTTGGGTGAAGGGAACTACCCAACTCCAGTTAGTTGTAGCCTTCCACTAAGGAGAAGGAGAATAATCAACGCCAGTCGACTGCAATGAAGTCAGTACCTAGAGGTCAACAAAGCATTGAGTGAATACATTAGGAAAATCAATAATCTAAGTTTCCCCTTAGAAAACTAGAAGAAGAGCAAATTAAATTCAGAGTAAGCAGAAGAAAAGACATAATAAAACAGAGCAGCAATCAATGAATAAGAAAATTGGAAATTATTAAAAATGGAAATTAATGAAACCAAAGGATGGTTCTTTGAAAGATCAATAAGATCAATAAGCCTCTACTCAGTCTACCTGGAAAAAAAGGAGAGGATATAAATTACTAATATCAGAAATGAAAGCAGGGAAATCACAACAGATCCTATGAAAATTAAAAGGAAAATAAAGGAATATGATGAATAATTCTATGGCCACAAATTTGATAACCTAGATTAAATGGACCAATTCCTTGAAAAACACAATCTTTCAAAGCTCATGCAGGAAGAAATAGACACTCTGAGTAGGCCTATATCTAGTTAAGAAATTGAATCAATAATTAATAATCTTCCAAAGCAGAAAGCACCAAATGCAGATGGGTTTACTGATGAACACTTAAGGAAAAAATTATATCCATTCTCTATAATCTCTTTCAGAAGATACAAGCAGAGATAATGCTTCCTAGCTCATTCTATAAGCCCCAAATTGCCTTAGTACAAACCAAAGACATTACAAGTAAGCTACAGACCAACATCTCTCATAAATGTATCTCTCATAGATACAAAAATCCTTGACAATATTACAGAATCAATAATACCAATGAAACTAGAAAATAAACAATATTAGAAAATTGAATGTAACCATGTATTTAAAAAATAATATAACATGACCAAATGGGATTTATCCCAGTTATGCCAGGCTGGTTCAACATTTGAAAATCAATTCATGTAATCCATCGCATCAACAGACTAAAAAAGAAAAATCATATGATCATATCAATAAATATGGGGAAAATATTTGACAAAAATCTTACACCCATTAATGATAAAAACTCTCAGTAAATGAGGAATAGAAAGGAATTCTTGTCAATTTGATTAAAAAAGGAAAAGCTTCAAAAAACCTACAACTGATGATGTCACACTTGATGGGGAAGTCAAAGTTCTCCCACAAAGTTCAGGTAAATGGCAAGACTGTCCCCTCTCACCACTCCTTCCGCTGCACTGGAGGAGATCCATGCTAATGCAAGAAGAAAAGGAAATAAAAGCTGGACTGATTGGGAAGAAAGAAATAAAAAGTGTCTCTGTTCCCAGATGACATGATCATTTATGTAGAAAATCCCTCTTTCCAAAAATATCAACAAAAAAATCTCCTTGATTATAGCAATGTTGAAGGCTACAACTTTAACATACAAAAGTCACTTTCTTACATGTTGGAATCAATAAGTAGAACTTAAAATTAATTTTTAAATTTAAAAAAAAAGAAAAGGGGGTGCCTGGGTGGCTCAGTAGGTTAAGCGTCCAACTTCAGCCCAGGTCATGATCTCACAGTTTGAGTTGGAGCCCTGCATCAGGCTCTGGGCTGACATCTCAGAGACTGAAGCCTGCTTCAGATTCTGTGTCTCCCTCTTTCTCTGCCTCTCCTCCACTCTCATCCTGTCTCTCTCTCTCTCTCTTTCTCTTTCTCTCAAAAATAAATAAGAAAAAAACCATTAAGATTTTTTTAAATAATAAAATTAAAAGTATAATACAATTTATAGTAGCATCCCTGAAAGTGAAATACTTAGGTATAAATCTAATAAAAACATGTACAGGATCTATATGAGAAAAAGCATAAAACTCTAATGAATGATAGAAAACTAAATAAATGGAGAGATATTTCATGTTCATGAATAAGGAGATTCAATATTTGGGGCACCTGGGTGGCTCAGCCAGTTAAGCATCCAACGTCAGCTCAGGTCATGATCTCATTGGGTGTGGGTCCAAGCCCCACATCAGGCTCTATGCTGACAACTCAGAGCCTGGAGCCTATTTTGGATTCTGTGTCTCTCCCTCCCCTGCTCATGCTCTCGCTTTCTCTCTTTCTCTCTCAAAATTAAAATAAAAACATTTTTTAAATATTTAAAGAAAAAGAAGACTCAATATTTGCCATGATGTCAGTTCTTCCCAACTTGGTCTATGGATTCACTGCAATGTCATTCAAATTGATAGCAAGTTATTTTGTAGATTGACAAAATGACACTTAAATGGGAAGGCAAAAGACAGAATAGCCAGCACAATATTGAAGGAGAAGAACAAAGTTGGAGGACCATCAGTCCTCCAACTTCAAGACTTACTATAAAGCTACAGTAATCAAGACAATGTGTTATTCATGAAAGAATAGATAAATATTGGATCAATAGAACAAAGCAGAGAGCCTAGAAATAGAACACCTAAATATAGTCAACTAATTTTTGATAAATGAGAAAAGCCAATGGAGCAAAGACAGCCTCTTCAACAAATGGTGCTGAAACAACTGGACATATACATGTTAAAAAACAGACTTAGATTCAGACTTTACAATATTCACAATAATCAACTAAAAATGTGATGATAGATTTATATGTAAACCTATGCACTTCTTAAGATGCAAAACTATAAAACTCTTAGATAATAACACAGGAAAAAAATCTAGATGAACTTGGGTATAGTAATAACTTTTTAGATGCAATGCCAGAGGCAAAAATCCATAAAATAAATAATTGATAAGCTAAACTCCATTAAAATTAAAAACTCTTGTTCTGCAAAATACAATGTCAAGAAAATTAGAAGACAAGCCATAGGCGGGAAGTAATTATTTGCAAAAATACATCTGATAAAGGACTGTTATCCAAAATATACAAAGAACTCCTAAAACTCAACAGTAAGAAAATAGGCAACCTGGGTGCTTCAGTGGCTCAGTTGGTTAAGCATCTGACCCTTGATGCTTAGGTCATGATCTCATAGTCATGAGATCGAGCCCCATGTTGGGATCTGTGCTGAGCATGGAGCCTGCTTGAGATTTTTTCTCTCACTCTCCCTCTGCCCCTCCCTCTACTCTCTCTCTCTCTCTCTCTCTCTCTCAAATACACACACATATACATACATACATACAAAAAATACACAACCCAATTAAAAAACAGGTGAAAGACCTTAACAGACACATCACCAAAGTAGATATACACAAAGCAAATAAGCATATGGAAAACTGCTCTACATCACAAGCCATTAGGGAACTTAAACTTACAACCACAGTGAGATACGACTACATGCCTACTAGAATACCCAAAATCTGAAAAGCTGACAAAACTAAACACTGGCAAGGATGTGGAGCAACGGGAACTCTCACACTCACACATTACTGGTGGGATGCAAAATAGTACAGTCACTTTGGAAGACAGTTTGTGGAGATGTGTTACAAAACAAAACATACTCTTAACCATATGATCTAACAGATGGGCTCCTTGGTATTTATACCGAGAAGTTGAAAAGTTGTGTCTGCACAAAAACGTGCATACTGATGTTTACAGCAACTTTATTCATAATTGCCAAAACCTGGAAACAATCAAGCTGTCCTTCAGGCGTATGGATAAATAAACTGTGGTACATCCAGATGATGGACTTATTCAGCATTTGAAATAAACTGCCACGCCATGAAAAGACATAGAGGAACTTTAAAGGCATATTACTAAGTGGAAAAAAGCCAATCTGAAAAGTCTGCAGTCTGTATGATTCCAACTAAATGGCATTCTGGAAAAGGCAAAACCATGGAGAAAATAATCAATGATTGTCAGGGGTTGGGTAAGAGAGATAAATAAGTGGAGCACAGAGAAGTTGGAGGGGGGGCACTAAAAATACTCTGTATGACATTGTAGTGATGAATATATGGCATTATTCGTTTGTCTAAATCCACAGATTGTATTAACACCAAGAGTGAACCCGAAGATAAAAGATAGACTTTGGGGGGCGCCTGGGTGGCTTAGTCGGTTAAGCGTCCGACTTTCGCTTGGGTCATGATCTCGCGGTTCGAGCCCCGCGTGGGGCTCTGTGCTGACTGCCGGCTCAGAGCCTGGAGCCTGTTTCAATCCGTGTCTCCCTCTCTCTCTGACCCTCCCCTGCTCACACTGTCTCTGTCTCTCCTAGAATAAACAACAAAAAAAAAAATTAAAAAAAAAAAAAAGATAGACTTTGGGATATTATGATATGTCAACCTTTTTTTTACCAAGGTTCATCTTTGGTAAAAGAAACAAACGAACAATCAAATGTGCCATTCTGGCCAGTGTTGTTGGTAAAAGGGGAAGCTATGCATGCGTGAGGACAGGGGTATATGGGATATCTCTGAACCTTCCTTTAAGTTTTGCTATGAATGTTAAACTGCTCAAAAAAAAAAATTTAGAGCTTAAAATAAGTCACAGTTACAAAGCCTAACACTTAGGTTACATTCTGCTGATCAAAGCAAGGTGCAAGGCAAGCCCAAATTCAAGGGATGGGGATGTAGACATCACTCCTTAATGAAAAGAGCTATAAAACCTTATAGTAATGGTTTTCAGTCTACTCTGGGAATGTGGTAGTTTGAAAAATATTAGAGGGACTTCTGACTGGTCTTATTCTAAATTGTGAAATTTACTGACCTGGAAAATCCCTGGAAAAATCTTAAATCCATGATTGCCACCATCTCCTTCAAAAGTAATCACTTCATTTTGCTTTTTCCTGTATACTTTCTTTCAGATAATATTATAGAAAGAGAAGCAAGTCTAACCTTTGTACTCAATCACTGATGGTCCAGATTTAAAATAATATGGAAGAAATTATATGGTTTCATGTAAATATCTAAATTTCCCACATATAAAGAATTAACTCCAGGAGCGCCTGGGTGGCTTAGTCGGTTAAGCGTCCGACTTTCGCTTAGGTCATGATCTCACGGTTCGTGGGTTCGAGCCCCGCGTCGGGCTCTGTGCTGACTGCCAGCCCGGAGCCTGGAGCCTGTTTCAGTCTGTGACTCCCTCTCTCTCTGACCCTCTCCTGCTCACGCTGTCTCTCTCTCTCTCTCTCCTAGAAATAAATAAAACATTTAATAAATAAATAAATAAATAAAATAAAAGAATTAACTCCATAGACTTGAAAAATCAAATCTAAGAATTCTTTGCAATTCTTTCTCTCATAAATATTAGGGTTTACTTATGGAAGAATTGCAATATGGAGGACTGAAACTGTTGAATTCTTTAAGGTAGAAAAAATTAGTCAAACTTTTAGGACAAAATGTTACTCCTCTTAACTCGGGAGTTGGGAATCAACTTTTATTCATGTTGATACAGACTGCTATAAATGTCTGAAAGAAAGTATGTGAAGGAAATCAATGTACTATATTAATCTTCTGTAACTGCTTCCCTCCACCCCATCCTGGAGAGGCCCTATCTTGTGTGGTGCTTGGACCAGCCAAAACAGAAAACAAAAAACAAAACAAAAAAATTCAGTGGTTACTGGCACCCCATTTGAATAGAATCAAAGAGTAGCTAAGGAAAAAGAAACAAAAAAAAGCAAAAAACAATTAATGCTTCTTTTAGATGCCTAACATGCAATAAAATCACTCTTGCTACTTCAAAGAGGACCTATGAATTGATTAAGATAGAATGTTATTGAGGGAACTTCTTTCACTTTAGATCTACTCATAAAATATACTTTGTTCACAACACTATATATATCTTCTCAAGTTAAATAGCCCAAACTATGGTGTCACAATCCCAATAGCTACTTAACAAGGTCTGCACTGATACGTGTTGCCTAATCCATATTAGCTCCGCACCTCATAAACCGTACACTATTGTAGTAGGAAAATTGTCACAGAGACACAGAGACACAACTTTAACTTGTTTACTGTCCTATAGTGGTTCCTAGTTTGTTTGTTTTCACAATATTCAGAAATACTTTTCAAGTTTCCTGGGGATTTTGCACCCAAACAATCTATAGTTTTAATTTCTACCATTATATTAAGCAATGCTTAAATTAATTTGTCAACCCAGCAGCTGACAAAAATTCTAATCAATTAATTTAACAAAAAATAACTAGAGGCATTCCACATTTGAGGACTGACTCAGAGTACCCAGAACATACCAGAGCTCCGGGGACATGTGCAGGGGTGGCTCCAGAGAGAACTGATGGATGGCGGACACCCACTGGCACAGAAAGCCCAATCTGAAGGCTGTGCAGACTGCTGCAGACCCTGCTCATCTTGGCAGCATCATCAGCTTAAGTTGGAATCTATGACCCCTGGGATTCACTTGACATGCAGTAAAATATACATGGCACTTCTTAATCTCAGACAAAAACAAACCTGAGGCCTCCCTGAACATGAGAAATTTGCAAAAATTTTGTAATCATATATGAAAACTTGCCAGTGAGCGCATCGAGCTGGAGGGAAACATGTCATTATTTCATTCCATTGCCATGTTATTTATTTCTAATCTTTACTGGAATATCTTGAAGAGTTAAAATAAAGACCAAATTTCCTAGGTCCACTTATGATCTAACACTCAAAAAGTACAAAATGGACTAACCCTTTGAGCACACTAACCACTGTACCTTGAACATTAAAGCCTAAATTTCTGGACCATCCTTTGTAGCTTGTAATCATCCATGGAAATGCACTAATTATTTAGGCACTCTTAGACATGGTGTAGGCGGACATCTATGTGTGTTTTTCTGTTTTGCTTCCAAATATAGCTAGTAATAATGATGACTATTTACTAACAACCACTAAAGTTTTCATACGTTGCTTTAAGTATTTGCATATGTCTAGCAAAGAGTGAATCTGACCTAGAAGAATATAAGGAAATTAGCATCAAATACGGGGTATTTTCTTTTATATGAACCAAGATGAAGTCTACTAGTAGGTAGTTACCGTAAATGTTTATCATCATCATTTCAACTATAATTTTGGCAACCTTCTCTTAGAGTTTGGTCTAACAACTTAGTTTAAAAAATGATTATCATGACTATTGCATTGTAGTAGCTTCTATGCTATTTTAGCTTCTAAATACTTGACACTTGTTGACAAACACATTGTAAGACAACAATGAAATCAGGGATCATTGTTAAACTCCACATCAGTTACTATACAATGGTTCAAATTTAATCACATCGATGACTAGGTTAGGATATCAATTAATTTTAAGCTTTTTCAACTTTACTTTTTTCTTGGCAAACAGACGTACAAAAGCTATTGTTTTGAGTAGGCTCTGAGCTAGATGCAGGCCTTATATAGATTAATAATACATATACTTTATGTCCATAAATATATATGCTATCCAACTGCAATTCCAAGCTTTGTTCTCAAGATCACTTTATACTCTTAAAAATTATTGAGGACCTTAAAAAACTTTCATACATGTGGTTTATATTTATTGACATTTATCACATTAAAAATTTCAACTGAGATATTTTTAAATATTTTTAATAACAAAGTTAAGCCCATTACATACTAACAAAGTAACATATTTTGTGAAAAACAAGTTCATTTTCAAGAAAATATGACCAAGGATGATATTTTATATTTTTGAAAATTTACTTAATGTTCAGCCTCATAGTGACAGCTGGATTTTCCTACCCATTTTTGCATTCAATCTTTATGGCACCGTATATCATGTAGACCCTGGACAACTGCCACTGCACACTTAGGAGAAAATGAGAATAAAAAATTAAATAATATCTTACTATTGTTATGAAAATAAATTTACCTTATGCAGTCCCCAGACCACACTTTGAGAATCATGACTATTGCATAAAACAAATTACATGATCAACCACAATAGTATGACGAGTTCATAGTATCATTCATAAACTGCCACTAGGGCACAAGAGGAAATTATAAAGCATCCACCATTTGAAAGAGCTTCCTGAATGGAGAAGAGTGACAGTACTCAAGACAAAGAGAAGAATACCATGGCGAAGTTCTGCAGGAGAGAAATAGTGTGATATATTGGAATAATAGGAAGAAACACCACCCAGAAACAAAGGAAAGGCAATAGATAATACTGGTAGGGCAGACTTGGGACAAAGATTTTGTATGTCTTGATTAATCATACTTAAGCAAGATGCAGAGATTTTTTTTTAAGTAGGGAAGTGACAATAGTGGCTTAGAACACAGTGAAAATTCTAGCAAAGTGACATGAAACAATCAACTTAGCTTCTGAGCAGTCATTCATAAAAATGAAACAATATTATGTTTAGAGACTAAAGTTAATGAGTTTAGCTCACTTATCTGCATTCTCACAGCATATAAACGCTCCATAAATATCAGTCATTATTGTTGTTATCATGTATATACTTAAAGATGTCACTCTGGAAACAGAGAGGAGATGTCATAGGCATGAGGTAGGACAAAGGCAAAGGGACATTAAGAAGAATTGTAACAAATAGGTCTTGCTAAGTTTTTCTAGGTGTAGCGCAAATGTCTCATACTCAACCTATGGTATTCCTCCACAACCTTCCAGTCTTCATCACTCCTCGCATAAAAATACACAGATCTCTGTCTTTGGGTCTTCTTTTCCTCATGAAGTTTCCCTCATCACATAAAACTTACATTAAGCAAATGTACATGCCTTTTCCCCGTTGATCTTTGTGAGTTTAATTTTCAGACCCAACCAGGGATCCTAAGAGGGTCAAGGAAAACTTTTTCCTTCCCTACACCTCAATGTGACTATGTTTGGAGATAGGGTTTGGGGGAGGTAATTAAGATTAAAGAAGTCATTAAGGATAGGGTCTTAATTTGATAGGATTGGTGACCTTTATAAGAAGAGGAAGAGAACGAGCTCCCTCTCTGTCCACATTCACTCACTGAGAAAAGGTCGTGCAAGGACACAGTGAGAAGGGGGTTGGCACCTTGGTTGGAGACTTTCCAGCCTCCAGTGCTGTGAAAAATACATTTCTGTTGTTTAAGCCATCCAGCCTATTATGTTTTGACAACCCGAGCAGACCAATACAGATGGCTAACAGAAAGAGTATACAACTGGCTAATCTGGAACAATTTTAGCAACAAATGAATCCATAGAGTAGTATTGGATTATAATCCAATGTACAAAATAAATATCCATGAATCCATATAAATATAGTTATTGAACAAATAAGGAAATGGAGGAGAAATAAACCTATTTAGATGGAGTCTAAATAATTTATGTAGATACTTTTCCCTGTAGGAGGTGGAGTATAGTTCCTTGACTCTTAAGTGTGGCCTGCAGATTGCGACTTCCTTCCAAAGAGGACAGTATGGCAAGGGAGGAGGGAAAGAGTGAATTTATAGTGGAAAAACTGAAAAACACAACCTCAGCCAGGTGATCAAAGTCCATAGCAACCACAGTAAGTCATGTTGATAGTATGTATTCTAATCCTAGTCAAGTTGTAACAAAGTATTAGACAAGTTCCAAAAGAGGAACATTCTACAGTATATCTGACTAGTTCTCCTCAAAACTGTCAAGGTCATTAAGAAAAAAGGAAAGTCTGAGAAATTCCCATCACCAAAGAGCTGTAAAAAGACATGGCAACTAATTGTAATGTGGCATCCTGAATGGGATCCTGGATAGACAAGAAACATCAGAAAAAAAACAATGGTCATTTGAATAAAGGATGGGTTAATAATGTATTAATATTGGTTCAATAATTGTAACAAAATACCATACGAATATAAATGTTAATAATTTGGGGAATTAGGTGTGGGATATACAGGAACTCACTGTATTACCTTCACAGTTTTTCTGTAAACCTAAAACCTTTCAAGTAAATAAAGCTTTCCCTCCTCCCCCCCAAAAAAAGCAATATGTTGAGAAAAGACACACAAGAGCATATGCTGTGTGATTCTGTCTACATAAAATTCCTGAACAGGTGAATCTTTACTGATAGAAATAAGAATACTGCAGTTTGGGGTGTGAGTTAGGGATTGGCTGGAAGGAAGCATGGGGGAAATTTCTGAATGATAAAATGGTCCCTATGTTGATTGGGATGGTGTTTACATGGTAAATAAGGAGGAGCCTGACTCCATTTTTTAAATCTTTGCTTACACCTTTTAAGCCCCCTCACCTCACAAGCTTCATTCTCCTATGCTCCACATCTGGGCAAGCTTATAAGGAAGCTGAGTGATCCCTTTCTCACACAGGCAGGAGATCAAACCATGCAAACCTCTGCTGCACCTCTGGAATGTGCACCCTGACCTCATTCCTAACAACAATAAGCCAGTCCAGTCTACCTTCATTGCTCTCTGAAGCCATTTTCAGATCTGCATTTTCATATTGCTAGTTTTCCCAGAAGAACTCAGTTATGAAAGTAATAAGCCTTTCCATACTCACTTGGGGTGTGTGTGTATGTGTGTGTGTGTGTGTGTGTGTGTGTGTGTAACATTATCAATCCCAACATCCAAATAAAATTTGTGGTAGGGGTCATCTACCTTTAGAAGTGGCCATAATAAGGGACATCTGGGTGGCTCAGTCTGGTGAGCATCCAGCTTTTGATTTCAGCTCAGGTCATGATCTCACAGTTCATTGGACAGAGTCCCATACTGGACTCTGCTCTGAGAGCATGGAGCCTGCTTTGGATTCTCTCTCCTCTCTCTGCCCCTCCCCCACTTATTTGTCTTTCTCTTTCTCTCTCTCAAAATAAACTTAAAAAAGAAAAGAAATCTCTTTTTTAAAAGTGGCCATAATAATAAGTCTGTCAAAAGTCATCATCCTCTACACGAAATCTCTTTTTAAAAAGTGGCCATAAGTCTGTCAAAAGTCATCATCCTCTACACTTAAAAATGATTTTATATGTGTACATGTCATATTTGAATTTAAAAAACATTTTGGGGAAAGTAAATATTTTCTCCAATATTTGATTAGTAAAGTGATGTTTATTTAAGTAATTCTTTCCATTTGGTGTTTCATCTGTTAATTGCCAGGATTCTGAAGCTACCCAAATAATGAGCCATACTGATGAAGCTCAAACCAAAAGGAATTTAATGAATACATTATATAAGAGACTCTATAAAATGCTATAGATCAAAACCTCATATTATGTAGACTTTTGCTGGTAACAGACAATGAGCTAGATGTTTTAACTCAAGCTAGATAGAAAGGGAAATTCTATTATTGTAGTGAATCTGATATAATGTGTCACTGAAAAAGCAAGAACTATCAAGCTTTGATGTGAATAATGGAAATGATCAATTTCTTAAGCTAACCTGAAGTGAGAAAGAACAATTAGGAGGGAGTAGCTATATTCCAAGCAAAAGACAATAGCATCTGGATAAAGGTGGTTGGTGGCACTGAAGAGAATGGCCAAGGATTTTAGAGTATTGGTATTCAGAGGCAGTCCCCTGTGAATGCTGAAAGCCAGACATCTTCTGCTGCTTTCTTCAATTTTAACAGGCATGTGTAATTCAGATTACATTTTGCTAAAACACTCTTACTTCTATATGATGTTTTTAGGAGGCTTCATGCCCAGTATGGATCCCAACACAGGGCTTGAACTCATTACCCTGAGATCAACACCTGAATTGAGGTCTTAACCAAATAAGCCACCCAGGCAACCCTGGTTATTTCTGCTTTTGATTCTTCCAAAAGCCTTGTGAGTTTTTCTATACTTGGATCTATATTTCTTTTATTTTCTTCTAAGCTAGGTTAACTAAAAACAGGGAAAAACTAAACCTAGTACTTTATAAATATATTTTAAATTATTTCATTATGTGTAACATAGAACATGAAGAAACCATAACAGCTCAGAGTTCATCAATTTCATACTGTCACCCAATGGCTAATGCTCCTCAACAAAAGACCTAATTGGTATTCATCCAGCCTGCAGCTGGATACTTAGAGTGTTGGGAAACTCAAGTCTAACACATATCCTGTTTCACACTGGGATACATTATATGGTTGGAAAAGTCTTAAGTCTACTTTAAATTTGTTTCACTATTGATTTGATTACAATTCAGCACTTTAGAGCAGAATTTTTCCATTTCAGCATTATTTACTGTAGGGGCTGTCATGTCATTGTAGTTTTTAGCAGCATCCCTGTCCTCTACCCACTAAATACCAGAAGCACATCCTTACCCTCATTCACAATAATAAAAATGTCCTTAGATATTGCCAACTGTCCTCTGAGGTACAAGATCACCCCAGTTGAGAACCATTGCTCTAAAGTAATCCAGAAGGTTATGTATTAATAATAATGCATTCTCAAAATCCACTCTGCCAACATTGTGACTTTGGGCAAGTTACCTTCCTTCTATAAGACTTAATTTCCTTAGTTTTAAAGTGGGGCCCAGGCACCTGGTTGGCTCAGTCAGTTAAGCATCTGATTTTGGCTCAGGTCATAATTTCACAGTATGTGGGTTTGAGCCCTGCATAGGGCTCTGTGCTGATAGCCCAGAGCTTGGAGCCTGCTTCAGATTCTGTGTCTCCCACTCTCTCTCTGTCTCTCACCACCCCTATTCTCTCTCAAAGATGAATAAACATTAAAAAATTTTAAATAATAAATTGGGGCTAAAAATATCCACCTCACAGGGATTTGATGCAGGGAAAGCAGAGGCAAAGTACGTAATACGTTTCCTTGTTCTCGGTAAATGATCAGTAAAAGCTAGTTCTTTTCACAGTCTCAAAGTCCTTGCTGGTTGACAGACTCTGGTATAAAGCTATACATCAAACCACATACAATTAAAATAAAAATTTGAGCAAAATATGACTATAGACTTATACACATAGAAATAATCATTCCTATTTAGGGGGAGTGAGGGTGTACAGTCCTCCTAAAAAATACTCAAAGTGAAATGGGATTTCAGCCCACAGACATAACTATTACCTTTATGGCATTATGGGCATTGTCAATGTTGTTGGCATTACTGTGCTTTCTCTGTAATCTATTCTCAGTAAATGTTATGTTTGCAATTAGGCAGAGAAAGAGAGAGAGAGAGAGAGAGAGAGAGAACTTTAAAGAAGAATGAGAAGTAAGCATTTCGGCCAATAAAAGAGCCCCCAAAGTTTTCAAAGGAAGGGGCATTGCTAGAAATATACCAGAATTAATCATATCAGAATGGCACAGGATATTTTAAAGCAATTAGTTTGCACTATGTATATTTCTACTGTTTATGAAAGAATTTGCTGCTTTCAGAGGTAAAGTTAGACCAAAGAGCAATTTTATAAATTCTTTTCTTCTTTTCTTCAATATTAGGGTTACCAGGAAACATATACAACATACTCAGTTAAATTTGAATATCACATAAACAATACATTTTTAGTATAAGTATATCCCAAATGTTGCCTGGAACATATCCATACTTAGAGATTACTCATTGTTTACCTGAAATTCAAATTTAACTGAACTCTTGTTTTTGTTTTGGTGGGGTTTGTTTGATTTTTCTAAATCTAGCAACTCTACTACAATATGCATTACATCCAGCTTAATCCAAGTTCGTATATCTTTACCCGGGTGTACATGTTCTCAATCTTTCCTCCCAACCTCCCCACTCCAAACTGCACAGAATGATGTGTTGCTCTCCAGGGACAGAGGCTAGTGTCAGCACATAGCATCCTTCTAAACAATGTACCTTACACCTGCCTTTACTGCTTTAACACTTCTACTCCAAAACACATAAATAAACACTTCTCCTGGCAGTCAGTACTCCAGCCCATCATCGCTTTTGTGGGATGTCCTTTTTGCCTATGACAAGCTTTCCTTTCTGCATCCTTCCATCTTCTGCCTGCTGTACACCTACTCATATATCAAGTCCAGACTCAAATGCAGTCCCTTTCTGTACAATTCCATTCCTCCGGACAGAGTTAAGAGAGTCTCTCCTCTATGGACTTGTGCTCTTACTTAAGACTGTATTTCCATAGTTCTTTATATTTAAATTCTATATATTTCCCCATAATAACAACAAATTTGGTATTACTCAGTTGGTAATTAGCTTGTTTTTACAGTGGACAGAAGGTGAGTAACTTTTCAGATTCACGTGGAGAAAGGGACACTGCAGGCCATCCCATCTTGGGAAGCAAGCATTGCTGGAGTAGATAGTGGATGTCCTACCCTCTAGTGTTCCTTGGGTCCAACTTCCCATGATTCAGTGCAGAGCCTGATGTGGGGCTCTGTCATGACATCATGGCCTGAGCTGAAATCAAGAGTCAGAGCCCAGGAAAGCCTTAACACCATAATTTTCTCTCTTCCCTTTTTAAGCTGGAACAGACAAGCACCACCAGTTTCCTTCAAATCACACCTGTGATGGAAAAATATAGGCTTTGTGCAGACTGAGTTCAGGAACTTCACAATAATGTTACCTTATTTTTCATAAGACTTGATGTTTGAGGGAGTCCACTTGTCAAGTTAAAGCAGGGTATTCTGTGATATTTTTCACAAAATATTTGCTTTATTGGACAATGAGTTCTCTAAGTGTGACATCTATGGTTTATTCATCTCTGCAATCTTAGAGCCCAACATAGTGTCAGGCTCATGATAAATAATTCATAGAAGATTCCTGGCATTTTTTGAGTGACTAAATGAAATATAGTCTATCACTTGATTTATCAAAAAAGTAGGAAAATATTTAATCTGCTTTTATTGTGAATATACAAATCCACCCAAAATGCCCAAATATGGCATTGTTATCATTACTTATTTTTGACACCATTTATTTCTGGGGTGCCTGGATGGCTCAGTTGGTTAAGCATCTGACCCTTGATTTCAGCTCAAGTCATATCACAATAGAGCCCTGCATGGGTCTCTATGCTGAGCATGGAGCCTCCTTGGGGTTCTCTCCCTTTCTCTCTGCCCCTTCACTACTCACATTCATATTCTCTCTCTCTCTCTCTCTCCCTCCCTCCCCCCAAATAAGTAAACAATTAAAAAAATATATATTTCTAACCTTCATTATACTAGCAAGTAAGCCTTCTTATATAGACCTTGATATGCTATTGCTATATACTAAAAGCATCATACTTGAGAGTGTATATTTGTGATAAAGACACTACCTTTAGTGTCTTTGGGATAAAGACACTTTTGGGATAAAGTGTCTAATGGGATAAAGGTACCTATTAACACATTTTCAGAGAGTTTTTCAAATGTCAACAACCACTAAAGTGCACACTGGCGTTAACTTGTATGCACATAAGCTACTACATTATTTGCCCTGAAGAATTTTAAATAATAATTTAAAAAATAATTTCCAATGTAAACACTACTCCCATATCTCCTATTCAGGGATGGTGGTGTGCATATGTATTCAAATGCATAAATCATGCTAAATAAACTTGTTTACTTGACCACTTGACAGTCAAGTTACCTGTCATTCTAAAAGGACTATGCATCTCAGGATTTTTTTGTAATAGACTCTATTTCAAGGATCTAAATATTTTTTATTGACTAATAGTTATATTTTTGCTAAATGCTTTCTACTCTTCTATTCAGTGGAACAATGTCATACAAGTAATATGATTTACTTTACTTATCTTCTTAGGATTTTTCAAATTAATAAATTCACTTTTGAAAAATATCTCCTAAGACCATGTTAACTGCTTTATTTCAGAAATGTAACAAGCGACAAACCACCATCCCAAATGGGGGTGCATTATTTCACATCCGTAGATGCTTTGGTTTCACATTTCTTTGACCCTTTTGGCCTTTCCTTCATCATTTCACTCTCTTCTTTTCCTTATTGGCCTAGCCTATCTCCAAAAACTGCATGAAAATGCAAAAAAAAGAAAGAAAAAGAAAAAAGCCTGCCAAAAAGAAAAAAAAACTGCTATTTGGCTCTGCTTTTCAGAATGCTGTATATTATATTACAATGACAGAGATTATAATAAGAATGAAGCTCTTTTCTCATTATGATGAACATAATGAGAATGATAAATGGATTCAAATAAAATCTACTCAAAATAAACTGCTCAGATTTCTGATACCTCTTTCATTGCTCTATATGGCCCTATTTCATAATATCATTACCCTTTTTGAAATTAAAAGTAGCTTACTGATTAAAGAATCTGTCACATACACTTTATATATGTGTACTATAATCTCTCCAAGTCAGGACACATTTCCCTGTCACGGCACTGTCCCTTCATCCAGTACTTAACCTGTGTGCGGTTGAGTTAGGGGAATGGTGAATTTCGAAAGATGACGTGTAATGTAGTGGAATGAGCACCACATAGGGAGTCAGCTGGTCTGAATTCTAGTTTCAGCCCTATGTTCACTTTTTATTACCACTGTAATAAATTAACAGGAATTTAATGGCTTAGAAGAACACAAATTTATCTTAAAATTCTGTAGATTACAAATCTGACCCAGGTCTTACTGGGAGAAAATCAAGATTGGCTTGATTTTTCTACCCTCTAGAGACTGCCAGCATTTGTTGTCTTGTGGTTCCCTTCCTCCAGCCTCAACATCAGTGATTGTGAATCTCTCCGATCATTTTTCCACAGTCATGTTCCCTCTGACCCTGAACCCAGCCAGAAAAATCCTTTTAAGGATTCATAAAATAGATAAAGTCCATACAGATCACCTAGTATAATCACCCCATCTCAAGGACCTTAACTTTAATTGTATTTGCAAAGTCCCTTTTTCCATGTAAGGTAACATTTTCACAGCTTCCAGGAGCCAGACATGGACATGGGGTGAGGGGGACACTATTTTGCCCACCGCAAGCCTCATTGCTAACAGCTTGTGATCTTAGTAAATCATCTGACCACTTTAACTCTTAGTTTCCTCCTTGGGAAAATGGGGATAATTAATTACTCTGCCAACCAGGATAGCCTTTGTTCATGTTATTCTCTTCACTCTATTCAGAAGAATTGTCACAAGGACTAAATAAGATAATAAATGTGAAGTTCTTTGTATATTAGAAATCAAGCTGGGGCACCTGGGTGGCTTGGTCGGTTAAGCATTTGACTTGTGGTCTGGGCCTGCGCTGATAGTGTTAAGCTCTCTGCTGATAGTGTGGAGCCTGCTTGGGATTCTTTCTTCTGTCTCTCTGCCTCTTCCGTGCTCGTGGCTTTCTCAATCTCTCTCTCTCTCTCTCAAAATAAATAAACTTAAAAAGAATAGAAATCAAGTTATCATTACTCCCAGATTTGTTATAGCATTTTGCTAAGTAATTCACTAACTTATATATTCAGTAAATAACTATGGAGTGCTATGTACCAAACTTTATTCTATATTTTAAAGATAGAGCAGTGAACAGATAGACAAAATGCCTTCTGTCATGCTGTTTAAATGGAAAGATAGGCAAGTCATGTAATTGAAAGAACATTGGCTGGCTACTCCAGTTAGGATGAACAAAGACTACATTTCTGAGGACAGAAACTGAAAACTGAATAATGAGCTCAGGAATAAATTCAGACGGGGACTGCAAGTCAGAAGGATATTCCAAGCGTGGAGGAAGGAGCTAAAATGAGCTCAAGTTTCATATGTACCAGGAACAGCTGGGAAGCCATATTACTGAACATAATGAGCAAAGAGAAAGTATAAGGAAGTGAGACAGGGGGTATTGGCAACTAATTGATGAAGTCAAGTAATTAAGCAGTGAGAAATGGGAAGGACTGGAATATACGCTTATGATGAAAAAATCCACTTACATTTCCCTTTTTCAATTTTATTGATTTTAAAAGGTACCCACTAAATTACATGCCTGGAAAGGAATTTACAAAGGTAATATTTCACTATCATCTGAAATCAATTTTTACTGAAGAAAATAAAATTTTATTTTTAGTAGGTAATTGGCTTTCTCTTTCCTACTTTTTAAAAATATTTTTTTGGGGGGGCCTCCTGGGTGGCTTAGTCAGTTAAGCGTCTGACTTTCGCTTAGGTCATGATCTCGCAGTTCGTGGGTTCAAGCCCTGCGTCGGGCTCTGTGCTGACTGCCAGCTCAGAGCCTGGAGCCTGTTTCAGAGTCTGTCACTCCCTCTCCCTCTGACCCTCTCCTGCTCATGCTGTCTCTCTCTCTCTCTCTCCTAGAAATAAATAAAACATTAAAACAAAAGTAAAAAAAAATAAAAAATAAAAAAAAATTTTTTTTGGTTTTTGTTTCTGAAGTTTCACTATGCAGTGCCTAAAGTGAATTTTTTTTCATTCTCCTAAAAATTCAGTATGAATTTTTCCAATGATTCTCAAATTGAAGATATATAAATATGTATATGTATACATACATATATATACAGATATACATATACACACACACATTATATCTCTCAACTATTAATCTCTTCAAATATTGGTTCTTCCACCTTCTATTCTACCAGTTTAAGAAGGTCCTCTTAAAGTAATAATAACTAGCAACTAATAATTAACAGCAAACATGTTTAACGAGCTTACTACGTGCCAGGCATTCTTTGAAGCCCTTTTTATATATTAATCCTTTTAATCCTTACAGCAACCTCATGAGCTTTGTTACTATTATTTCCCTCATTTTATAGATGAGAAAACTGTCTAACTAGATATTTAACTTAACACTGAGTTTTTCATTCCCATGACTATCTTCTTTCATGTTCTCCTTAAACCAATTTTTAGCTATACCACCTTTTTTCCATTACCATCATACTGTATTTAACGGATGGCCTTTACCAAAAAAGTGTTACTGTTTGTGTGTAGTTTTTAATTTAAATAAATTATGTTTTCCATAGATCTCATAGTTTCATGCTTGTAACAACTCAGTTTCACGCACCTACTCATTATTATGGAGCTGAGATCAACTACTATTTTTTATATGTAAATCTAGTTTATTGCTTCTGCAGTATACATAATAGTCAATCAAAGGCATATATCATATTTAACTTATCAGTTAGAACGGATTAGATTATGCTGCAGTAATTATTCTATTAAGCTTGTTGCAATAAAGATTTCTTTCCCAACATGCTACATGTCCATTACTTTCTCCTTGACCTGTTTCTAATTGAAATGTTGACAGTTGTTGCATTTTGTTGGCTAAAGTAAGTCATGTGCACAAACTTGACTTTACTGGGTATGGTAGAAGTCCTTTCCACTCTATGTAATTCTATAACTATATAACCATGTAACAAATTGCATATAACTATACATTATATTAATACATTAATAGTTATTAATTATAGGTAATTTATATATAAATATATAATAATTTCATAGAAATAATATCTTATGGTACAGGTAATGTGTTACTAATAAGGTATTGATGATATTAATGATGTAAATATATTAAAATATAAAAATGTAATGTATTCTACACCAATTTATGATGCCACTCCTATTATATACCAAGTTCCTATATCTGCATAGATTTGTTTTTGGGCTCTCTGCTCTGTTCCACTGAAATCTGTATTCCATTAATAGGACCTCAGTTTTTAAATTATGATGACTGTAACTGTCTTAATATCTGGTAAGTCTTATTTTCAAAATCACTTGATATATTTGAGAATATTTACCCTTCCATTTAAAATTTTGAATTACTGGGGCGCCTGGGTGGCTTAGTCGGTTAAGCGTCCGACTTTCACTTAGGTCATGATCTCGCAGTTTGTGGGTTCGAGCCCCGCGTCGGGCTCTGTGCTGACTGCCAGCTCAGAGCCTGGAGCCTGTTTCAGTCTGTGACTCCCTCTCTCTCTCTGACCCTCCCCTGCTCATGCTGTCTCTCCCTCTCTCCTCGAAATAAATAAAACATTAAAAAATAAAAAAAAAATGTTTAAAAAAAAATAAATAAAATTTTGAATTACTTAAAATTTTCTACTTGATTAGAATCAAAATTGAATTTAAAGATGAATGGTTAAGATATTTTACATGTTAAATTGTCCCAGTCACAAATATGGTGTTCAGCTGTTCTTTTATGCCCTCTTAGAGGGTTTTTTTTTTTCCCTGTGCTATAGCTTATATGCATCTCTAAATAGGTTAATTCCTAAACAATATTTTTTAATTTATCAAATAATATCTTTCTTTCTCTTATTTTAATTCACTATTTTTGATATTGAGAAATGGCATTAATTTTGTGGCATATTGTATTTTACAACTTTCCAAATATTCATATTAGTTTTTACCGATTATTATTGATTCTATTGTATTTTCTATGAAAAATTATATCATCTGCAAATAATGGCAACTCTAATTCTTTTTTTATGTACATTTTCTCAATTATACTATACATATTTCTCAGAATCTCCAGTATGTGGGTAGACAATTGAAGTAACAGAGGAATCACTGTCTTAGCTTCAAAGGGAATATGTATCTTCAGCATCTTCACCAAATTAAGTTCTAGCTTTAGTTTCCTGAGAGTTCTTTCATCATAAATAAGGGGACAACTTTTTCAAATACTTTTTTGAATCTGGCATGGTCATTTGAATTGTTCTCCTTAAGTATATTAATATGGTAAATTATAATGAAATCCATCACAGGCTTTTCTCCAATGGCTAGTATTTTTCAAATCAGGTTTAGGAACTCTTTCCCACCCTGATTTCTCAGATTTTTTTCTTATTGTTTTTTCCATTGACTTTATGTTTTTGTTTTCCATGTTTTGGTCTTTTTAATTTTTTTAATGTATTATTTTATTTATTTCTGAGAGAGAGAGAGAGACAGCATGAGGAAAGGAGGGTCAGAGAGAGAGGGAGTTACAAAATGCAAAACAGGCTCCAGGCTCTGAGCTGTCAGCACAGAGCCCAATACGGGGCTCAAACCATGAACCGTGAGATCATGACCTGAGCCGAAGTCGGAGGCTTAACCGACTGAGCCACGCAGGTGCCCCCGTTTTTTTTTTTTTTAATTTATTTTAATGTTTTTACTCCATGTTTTGGTCTTGATAGATCTTCTAAGCTGAGCCATCTTCATATACTTATTTGTATAATATTATTTATTTAGCTTAGTTGGTTTGGTCTTGTATTATTTTGTTTAGGATATTTGCAGATATGTTTACGAGTGTAATCATTCTCTTTTCTCATTTTGTCCTTATTCAATTATATAATGAAGACTATATTAGCCTCATAAAATGAGAAATAAGTGATAGATAATAAAAATAGATAGATAATAAAAAGATAATATTCCTATTGTTTTATCTTCTAGAACAAGTTGTATGAGATAAATATTAGCTCCCTAATAACATCTGTGTGTGAAGGGTTCTGGGAGAAAGATACTATAATTTCATCTCCACTGTTACTGTTCTATTTTTATTTCTTCTTTTGTCCATTATTCCATTTTATTTTTTCATTGTCAATTTCATCTTTCAAATGTGCTAATACTTTGCAATATTCCTTCACAATAATTAATCTCCTCACATAGATGTAATAACTTCCCCTTTGTCATTCTTTTTTTTTTTAATTTCCTCTTGCCCCTCTCTTTGTTTTTCTCCTCAGTCTTACCACAGGTTTCCAAATCTTTTTAGACTTTTCAAAGAACTGTGCTTGGGTTTTATTAATTTTACTTCTTTTAGTCCTTATTTTTTTTACTCTCCTTAACTTTACTATTTCTTTCTTTCCTGATTCTTTGTGTTTACTCTATTCCAATTTTCTAGCTCACCAATTTTGTTGCTCACTTATTTTAAATCATTGCTGTTTCCTCATAAACATAGTTAAAGCTTTAAATTTTTTTTTTTTATCAAGTACTGCTTCACATTCATCTCACAAATTTCCACATGTGGTGTTTTTATTGTCATTGAATTCTAAGTATTTCATCATTTTATCTTCATGGCTTCCTTTTTAGCCAGATGATAATTTCATAGTTTGTTTTGTCTTAAAGTTCCAAGACATATGGGATTTTAAGCTATTTTTTCCTCACTGATTTCTAATTCTAATGTATTGTTGTCTTGTTACCAGAAAATACAGTCTGTACCATACTCATTTTTTTGAATGTATGAGGTTTTCTTTGTAATCTAGTATAATAGATGCTGTGATGCTCTGATAAATTGGGTTCTTCAAGGCTGACTCACATATTCCCCAGCTGCTGAGAATATCTGCCACCTATGACTCCCAGCATGTCTCTCACTGGAAGTCACCTTAAGATTCAAGGAAATGACTCCCTCAAAGTTATAACCCTTCCCTGGAGCAGCTTGCAGCCAGTGGCATATGAAGTCCCCTTATCTCAGTTTTAAAAAACTCTGAAGGTCCTTCCCATCCCAGAGCTTCTGTAAGGGTTGGTTAAGTTTCACTTGCAACTTCACTGTGGGTCAGCTTCCCAATCTGCCTAACCCTGCCACTGTCACCTATGTACAGCCAAGTCCCAAACATTCTGCATACAACTCTCCGCCTCAGCTGCTGTTTCCGGGGAACCCATCTCAGACATCGTGTAAATTTAATGTTTGTGACAGTGGTAGGTATGTTAAAGAGAATGAGTATTCTATATTTATTGGTATAAAACTCTATAGGCATATTTTATATTGAGATACTTAATTTTTATCTTTTGTCATCTCGGTTTCATTTTTTGAGGAGTTGCTTAAAATCTTTCAACTACAATGGATATTTTAGTTATCTATATCTTTCCATTATTACCTAGATTAGAACTTTGTGTATTTTGACACTGTATTGTTAATTGCATATATGTTCAGGAGATTTAGATACTCTTTTTTGTTTTTTAATATATTTTTTTAAATGTTTTATTTATTTCTAGGAGAGAGAGAGAGAGACAGCGTGAGCAGGGGAGGGTCAGAGAGACAGGGAGACACAGACTCTGAAATAGGCTCCAGGCTCTGAGCTGGCAGTCAGCACAGAGCCCGTTGTGGGTCCCGAACCCACGAACCGCGAGATCATGACCTAAGCGAAAGTCGGACGCTTAACCCACTAAGCCACCCAGGCGCCCCCAGGAGATTTAGATACTCTTGATCATTATCAGTATAGAATGATTTTCACAGACTCTTGGCCTTTTTTGCCTCCGGTTTGTTGAGTTTTTCTTTGGTCTGACTTTATAATTATACCAAACTTTCATTTAGCTACTATTTGCCTGTTCTGCCTTTTTCTTTTTAATTTTTTTTCATGTTTTATTTATTTTTGAGAGAGAGATAGAGACAGCATGAACAGGGGAAGGTCAGAGAGAGAGAGGGAGACACAGAATCTGAAAACAGGCCCTGGGCTCTGAGCTGGCTGTCAGCCCAGAGCTCTACGTGGGGTCCAAACCCACAAACCATGAGATCATGACCTGAGCTGAAGTTGGACGCTTAACCAACTGAGCCACCCAGACGCCCCTCTTTTTATTTTCTGTCATTCTGCGTACAATTGCTCTAAATGTGAGAGAAGGTAACAGATCACAGACATGATCACCAGTTAAACAGGTCTGCCCTACTCCGAGAGAAAAGAATGGCTCAGAATGGAAAAGAGCCAGGGATTGCTATCTACTTTCCCTCCTCCAAGAATGTCAATGGCATGTGCCTGCTTCGCCCTGAGTAGACCAATTCTTTCCCTGTTACTGTAGTGGACCAGGAAAGACAGAGCCTCACCACCCATGGCCTATAGAGTAATAGCCATCCTGTCGTGAGCAGCCAATAGGAATGAAACTGTTCAAACTGTACATTTTTGAGACAGCACACTAGTAGTTTAGTTAATATTTATACCTGGATAACCAAGAGGACTAACCTGGAAAATTGGCATGTATGGTCACTCTAATTCTTCCCTCACCTCCCACCTCCATCCTATAGGCTACATAACTAGAAAAATGTTACTGAGAGAGAAATCCAAACAGATGGGACCAAAAAAAGTCTAAAATTCCATTCACAACTGAACAATGCAAAACCTATGTATACAGAACTCAATATATTGAAAGAAAAACTAATAAAACACGATGCATATCTAGATATATCCCAGAAAAACTTTGAACTAGATGAATAAGGAAAAAAATCCACTAAGTATCTATGAGGAAAAAAAGTTAATCTACAAAAAAACAAGAACGATGCCTTCCTCAGATCCCATCTTAAGATGTTTAATGTCAGAAAACAATGAAGTGATTTACAGAGACTATGAGAAGGGAAATGATATAATCTTTAGAGACCACAGTCAGCCAATTTATCTCTTACACATTAATAACAGAAAAAAAGGACATTCTCAAATATAAAAGAACTAAGAATGTGTCACTCACTTAGCTTGGGCAAACAGGAAAGCAAAGTAGGAAAGCAAGAATGAAAAATTCAGAGTTAAAAAACCCTGGAGGATATTCCCATGGGACTGTAGAGAGCCATAATATCTAAGTCATCAGCATAGCGCCAATGTCAGTGAGTACTACACAGGTTAAGCCTGACACAGCATTGAACCCACAAGAAGTATTTAGAATTCTTTCAACAATGACACTAAAATGAAGCTTAAAAGTAAACATTCTCATTTTAGGGGCACGAAGTAGCTCAGTCACTTAAGCATCTGACTCTAGATTTTGGTGCAGGTCATGATCTCATGGGTCCTGGGCACTGAGCTCCACACTGACAGCATGGAGCCTACTTTGGGTTCTCCTTCTTTCTCTCTCTCTCTGCCCCTCTCCCACTCTCTCTCTTTCTCCTTCTCTCTCTCTCTAAAAGTAAGCAAATAAACTTAAGAAAAGATTCTCATTTTAAATTATTACCTTGTTCCATGGGAATAATGCTGTGACACTGCACAAAAAATTCCCCATAAAAGCCATTTTCTCAGGCAAGTTTACCAACAGGTTCAAAAGTCCACTAAATATGATTATAGCTTCTTTATTGAAGAACTTAGGTCAAAAAGTCCTATCAAGAAATATGCCAGAATGTTGATATGACTTCCCTTAGTTATTTGGACAAACTTGACATTTTTCTTCATGATACTATTCTGTAGCTTAATATAATAGTGAACAATAGTAGAGTACTTTGTAAAAGAGAAAATAAATTTTATATGAACAAAAACCAAATGCCCAAATCCAGATTTCCCAGAAAAGCATGAATTATTAGTTATAAGCTTAGATCGTTGTGCTCCTCAACCTCTTGCTTTTATCTAGTGAAAAGGCAAGAATTTCCAGGAAATAGAATATATACAACAGAATATACAAAGTAGAAGGGAACTTTGAGAGCAGTGGTTCAAAACCAGGAGCAATTATGACCTCAGGAACATATACAATGCCTGGAAATATTCCTGGTTGTCCCACAAGAGAAAATTACAAGTGATGAGATAAAAATGCAGTGTTTTTTACCCTACAAACAGAGAGGTGGTTGAGGTGAGGCTCTGTGTTGTTCACATGGACGGTTTGCATATCTTCCTAGGGCAAGGGCCCGTGAGGTCCCCAAGCTGGCAGATGCACGCTTTTCCTGGCCCCTGAAGTCCATCATGGTGGTTGTTCCTGCTTAAACTTCTGAAAGATGTTTAAGATGCCCATCCCCAATAGTTAATGAGAACCTTAAAAAGTGTGAAGATTTTTTAAAGTCTCTACCAGATGGTTTTTAATAATATGATCACTTAGTCCTTGAGAAGACTGAATTCTATCTGTAGTCTGCCAGGTCATCGGCCCTAAAAGTTTATAGTTTCATTAATTTTCTTTATGTGCATATAGATAAGGCTCAAGCTTTACCCTCTACTTGTTTTTTATAAGCACATTTTGTCAGGCTATTAGATACAGGCAGATATCACTGGGTTGAAGTTATTCTGGGCCAAAGTAGTATTTGAATTTTAATTTTCTTAGCATTAATGTCAAACAATTATACATAGCCTTTCAATGGGAGCTGTCAATTTTGAGTCATGTTGCATTTACTCAGGGATTATCACATCTTAGACACGGAAGCAACTTGTGTGAATGTGGAGGTACCAATTTAAAGAGGCTTTAAGGAGAAAATAAACTAATATGATCAAGAGAAAGCCCTGGGCATATTCAGGGAAATAATGCCAAGTCCGAACAAAGGTAAAGCAAGAAATAGGAGATGTAGCAACGAAGTGAGATCAGATGTTTCAAGAGTAGGGCAAAGTTAAATTCAGGTCTAAAACCATGAATTGGTTAAGAATTCTTCTTTTTTTCTTTTTTTGTT
Organism: Proteles cristata cristata; assembly: GCA_017311185.1. Classification (NCBI taxonomy): domain Eukaryota; kingdom Metazoa; phylum Chordata; class Mammalia; order Carnivora; family Hyaenidae; genus Proteles; species Proteles cristata. Next base: position 347,005 of record JAESUZ010005434.1, read on the forward strand.
TTTTTAAACATTTATTATTTATTTTGGGAGGGAGAGAGAGAGCATGTAAGCAGTGTAGGAACAAAGAGAGAATCTCAAGCAGGCTCCATGCTGACAGCGTGGAGCCCGACACAGGGCTCCATCTCCTGAACCGTGAGATCATGACCTGCGCTGAAATCAAGAGTTGGTCACTTAACCAACTGAGCTACCTGGGTGCCCCATCTTCTGTTTTCTTTTTTCCCTTTTTTTTTTTTTTTGCAGTTTTTAAAAAATTTTGTCTTAATGTTTATTTATCTTTGAGAGCAAGAGAGGAGAGGCAGAGTGCAAGTGGGGGAGGTACAGAGAGAGGGAGACACTGAATCTAAAGCAGTCTCCAGGCTCTGAGCTGTCAGCACAGAGCCAGAGGCAGGGCTTGAATTCATGAACAGCCAGATCATGACCTGAGCTGAAGTGAGATGTTTAACTGACTGAGCCACACAGGCCTGTTTTCTTTTTATCTTGCTTTTTCTGTCACTGGAGGGGAATAAGGAATTTTCCTGAAGGCTCCATAATTAGGATTCAGTTTATTTATTTATTTATTCTTAGAGAGAGAGAGAGAAAGAGACAGAGTCAGAAAGAGAACGGGGGAGGTGCAGAGAGAGAGGGAGAGAGAGAGTATCCCAAACAGGCTCTGCATGGCCAGCAAAGAACCTGCTGTGGGGCTCAAACCCATGAACTGTGAGATCATGACGTGAGGCAAAACCAAAAGTTGGATGCCTAACTGACTGAGCCACCAAGGCACCCCATGGATTCAGTTTATTTTTAACAAAAATTGTGAATGCCAAAGTTTGAGAAGGGCTTTGATCTCTTTGGTCCAAGATCCAAAATAAGGAAGCTCAGGGACCTGCACTACTTCCCAGACTCTACAAGGGAGTAGAGATTACAGTGAATGATGTCAGAATGGAGTTAGTGTGACACAAACATAGATTCTAAGAGAATAAGCCAACATGACTCCTTTATATTCAAGTAACTCAGCTGCTTTGAATCCAAGCCTGGGTCAATATAAAGGTCAAATTTGAGAGGGTGGATAAAAATACCAGGATGGCCAGCTCAAGTTGCAAAATTTCAAGAGTTTACCATGTAAAAGGAATAGGGAGATGAGAGTGTCATAGTAGAAAGCATGTATGTTTTGGAGCAGAATAGATCTGGGATTCAACTCTTGCATTTTTCCCCTGATCATTTCTTTCTCCTCCTTTATCTCCATAGGTCTCATCTGTGTCATGGAGATAATAATGCAAATCTTGCCAATACTCATGTCAACTAGATGCTGAGTAGAGTAACTGGCCCAATAGATAAGTTATTTTCTTCTTATTATTATTAATACTTATTATATCCTATCTCATGTTTATGGTTCACAAAGTTAGCTTCCAATCACATATGCCTTGCCATATGCTTTTCACTATGTGTCCTGAGCGTTTTCCTAAACTGATACTGACCATAATGCTTATTCCCATGCTTTCCTAGCACTCTACAGCTTGATGCTTATTCTAGTACCCTTTCGATACTCAATTCGTTCTTTCCCTTAGCCATGCTTTAATAATAATCCTTGGCTCTGTGTATTTCCAGGCAACTCTAAAGGTGATGACCTTCCCAGCTTGACCTTGGCCCCAAAGCTACAGTAATCATACATCGTACTATACCTAAAACAGTTTGCATTGATGTGTTTGACTTCCCATCCAGGTTAGCTTTTGTTTCATGTTTGTCATCTTGTGTGAAGTTTCATTATTACTAACTGTATGAGAATATGCTAGAATGGATTTGGCAGACTTCCCTCCATGTCCTGCTTCCAATTTCTCTCGTGGTTTCTCCCAGTGGTGAATGAGCCACATGGGTAATTAACAGAATACTCACTATAATAGGAAGATAAATTTGAAATAGGACTAGTGATAATCTCTCCATGGCTTCACGATCTTTCTCAGGAACTCCATTTCAAGGAGAGCCATTCATAAAACAAAGGGACCTCAGACTCAAGAAGCCAGGGAAAGTTAACTCCTCTGGTTTGAGGTACTAGTGGACAATTAATTGATTCTGTGATACCTCTCAGCTACTGCACACATTAGCCACTCTTACTGTGCCACAGCATGCAAAGTGTAAAAATTCATCAGACCACTAGCTAGTGGGGTTAGTGGGAATCAAAAGATATGCACAAATATAATTCTATATTCTGAAATTCTCTAAGAGTATTTTAATATAGCTTGACTTTTGGAGAGTCTTTTAATGGAGCTCTACTTTCGATTAAATATACTTATATTCTGTACCAAATTGGTATGAACCTAAGAAGGCTTACTGTGCTAAACATTTAATTTTGATTAAACTTGCAAACAACAATCATAAGTAGAGAAAACTAATTCTCTGCCTTTGTCTTGTAAAAACATGTAAGGTGAAATATGAATAAAGACACAAAGACAGTACAGTGAAAATATTTGGGTAGAACTACTTATACATTTCAATATGAAACAAAACTTGAATTGAGAATATACTTCAGCTAGAATAATTTTCTCTGAGCCTACCAAGTACCTCTGTACATGGGAGAGATTTGTTCAATTAAAAACATGACCCACCAGAGAAAAGTCAATTGAAGATGTCAGCACTTTCAAATTTATTAACCAGAAGATTGTAGGCAATGTTATCAAAGCTTTAATAAGACTATATTAAAATCCATTTTTCAGAAAAATATCAGTGACAACAATCCTAAAGATAGGTATAGCCAAGACACTGATTAAAATAAGTGAAAATATGGGGTGCCTAGGTGGTTCAGTTAGTTAAGTGTCCAACTTTGGCTCAGGTCATGATCTCATGGCTCATGGGTTCAAGCCACGTGTTGGGCTTTGTGCTGACAGCTAGCTCAGAGCCTGGAGCCTGTCTTCGGATTCTGTGTCTCCCTCTCTCTCTGACCCTCCCCTGCTCATGCTCTCTCTCTCTCTCTCTCTCTCACTCTCTCTCTCTCTCTCTCTCAGAAATTAAACATGAAAAAATTTATAAAAGGTATGTGAAAATATACTAAAAATAATTGTTATGTTTATCTTAATTTTTAGAGCATCAACATAATGAAGGGGGTGATATTGATTTATTTGCTTTAACTTTCAGGAATATCTGTTATTTTTATTTCTTTAATTTATTTTTGAAAATAGTTTTAAGCATACTAAGAACAATTTGGCAGTAAAAAATAGTTTTAAAATATCTAATTAGTTTTTTTTAATTTTTTAAACGTTTATTTATTTTTGGACAGAGACAGAGTGTGAGTGTGGGAAGGGCAGTGAGAGAGGGAGACACAGAATCTAGAGCAGCTATAGGCTCTAAGCTGTCAGCACAGGGCCCAGCGTGGGTCTTGAACCCACAAACTATGAGATCATGACCTGAGTCAAAGTCAGGTGCTTAACCAACCAAGCCACCCAGGTGTCCCTAAAATATCTAATTAGTTTTAGCACATTCTTACATTCTCAGAAATGTCTTTCTTTTTGGACAATATATAGTTAATTTGCCTACGATGACTCTGTTTAGATCACTCTCTCTTCCCATCAATTAGGTTCATCTAATAGACAAACAAAACAAAACATCTCTATATAAGGACCTTACAAAGATGGGGAGACAGAAGGGCAACAGAAGGGGAGGAGGAAGGAGAGGGAAGGGAAAGAGGGGAGAGGAAGAACGAGGAGGGAGAAGACTTCATCCTCTGGGGGGAAAAGTGCCAAGTTTACTGAGGTCTGTTACACCATTGCAAATTTTCCATTTGATCATTTCTCTTCAAATTTTTTTTAAAAGCGAGATATAATTTATAAATAGTGCAATGCAAAAACCTGCTCTACATCCTGCCCTTGTACTGTTCTATAAATTTTATCTTTATATGCACCAAATGGCCACTACCCAGATCAAGATTTATACCGTGTCCATCTTTCTTTTTTTTTTTTTAATGTTTTATTTATTTCTAGGAGAGAGAGAGAGACAGCATGAGCAGGGGGAGGGTCAGAGAGAGAGGGAGTCACAGACTCTGAAACAGGCTCCAGGCTTTGAGCTGGCAGTCAGCACAGAGCCCGATGCGGGGCTCGAACCCACGAACCGCGAGATCATGACC